>CANSNZ010001473.1:3715000-3782500 GCA_947646795.1 Beta lomatogona
GCAATCATGTGAGTACTTCTATTGTATATATAATGATAAAGTGGTAAAAATAGATACAAGGTTAAGAACTATACTCTTCAAAACAAGGGGCAAGTATGAACTTATTTTGTGCACGTAGAGATGTTTTGATACATAGCCAAATATACTCCTTCACCCAAATTTGGACATAACCACCCAAATTGCTCTTGTATGCAATTGCGTCCACAACGATCATCTTGGAGTAATCTTTAAAGCACAACCAACTTCGTAACATAAATATATTGTTGTATATTGCAAAGCATTTTTATTTACTTCAAAAGTACAAATGTTTTACCTCATGAAGACTTGAATCAAGGAAACATTCAACATCTCTCCGCAAAGGAACTCTTTCAAATCACCCTTAGACACCTATATCGATGTATTTTCAAAGTAGTTGAATTGCGTGGTACCCAAATTCACCTTGAGAGGTGCATCATCCGACATATCACGCGCATTTGTATGTAGCCA
Organism: Beta lomatogona; assembly: GCA_947646795.1. Lineage (NCBI taxonomy): Eukaryota > Viridiplantae > Streptophyta > Magnoliopsida > Caryophyllales > Amaranthaceae > Beta > Beta lomatogona. The sequence goes on from CANSNZ010001473.1 coordinate 3,715,487, forward strand.
TATGCATGCCTTAGTGAGACACTCGATCTTTGGTTTCTCGATCTAAGTATCTTTAGTTGGTTTTTCTTGGTGACTTGAAACTTTGGAATCTTGCATTCCTTTACCCAAAATGGCCTTCTTTGGCCCGCTTGAACCCTTCTTCGCCTTCTCTAGAGGAGGTGAGTCCGCCTTGCTTTCCTTGGGCTTGTTTATTCTCTCCAAAACCTAATAATTCAACGGTAAAAACATTCAACTTAGTTAGTTAATAGGTATGAAACAAATCATTATGAATATGGATTTAAGTTGCTTCAATTTACCTCGTCTGAAAACCTCACCCATGCCGATGGCCACACACATAACCACCACGAGCGTCGGTCAAGACATATATATCAATTGACGGTTTAGGCGACGGAAGAGAAAAGTCTTCGTAACCAGGAGTAATGGTAACTACACTAACCGCCAAGTGCTCATTGTCCACAGGCTCATGATGGACTATTGCTCGTTCACTTCGTGGTTGTGCATTTCCTACAGCCACCACAATCAAACCCTCTTCTTTTACATCTAGTAAAAGTTGGCAAGGCATTTCTTCCTTCAAAAAGTAAATGAAATTGAGGTTATGAACATGCAATTACAGAATATAACATGTTACTTAGTTTTAAAAATTATAAGGATAATAGTTACCTCTAACTCAAGTATAGATGGTGGGGATTTTTGTGTAGCTTTGTCCTCCAAAAGATGATCCAGTTTAGGTTGATGTATCGCCCGTAAACCAAACTGTGAGAGGACCGCGTTGAAACTTTCCGTGATTTTCTCCGTGACTTTCTCCGTAAGCTTCTCCCGAATAGCTTGTGTCATAGCTTCCATATCATGTGGTTGAGAGCGTGATTTTGTACCCACGGAGTAATCTTTAGCATACGCTTTTGTCACACCTAGACGAATACCACCAAAACCCCTCAAACGTCCACCGTGGTCCTTTCCCAAAGTCTCATAAAGGGCATCTTTGTTGCCTTCGGGAGTGAACTCACCGCTAACCTTATAGGGTTGTAAAAGTGTGTATTTTTATTATCTTAAACCCTTAATATGACATTGAGTTTTATATTTTATAAGGAGTTCAGGTTATTTTTTTTCCGAGACACGGGTTACTACTATTTTATTTATTTGTCCGCAGGAAGACGATTTGAGCTACACTTTTGCAAATGGATTAGCCAAGCCATTTAAGTTATCTTTCGTCTTTGGGCTTATTTTGTATTTGTGAGCTCAATGGGTCCACTACAATAATAAAAAGCTAGCAGCCAAGAAAAGATAAGAAGAGAAAGAAAAGGAAAAGAACAATTGAAGCCAAGAAAGACGAGAAGATTAGAAAAAGGAAAGAAGATTATGGGGAAGAATGTTTTAGGAAAGCAAATTGAAAAAGTGGTTGTCATTAGGAAATTATTAGATGAGGAAAGTGGAGGATATCTTAGGTCTTTTTGTGAGGACTTTTTGGATTTTAAGGAAAGGAAGGAGTGCAGCGTTGAAGAAGAAGGAGGGAAGCATTAGAGCGACGCAACACCGGCACCAGCACCAGCGAGGAGTGCAGCGAATTAGAGTGGGAGTAGCAGCGGCACTCAGAGGATTACAGACTACAAAACATCATTCTTTTGGGAGGAATACAGTAGCAGATCTTCTTCTCTTTGTTGTCTTGCTACAATTAATTGATTTGGTAATTTAAGTTATTGGTACAATTAGTATTAGAACTTTGAATTATATGATTTATTTACAGTTTTTAGATTCAACTATGGATTATTTGTTTCTTCTTATCTTTATTCTTAGTATTATTTTTGTTCTTAATATGTTAGGCTAAATCTCTTTAGGGTTGGGAGATATATTTAGTATTGATTATTATATTGTGAGAATGGAAAAGTTGTGATTTTCATATTTGGGTCATGATTATATTTTGATTGGATTGATACTATGTGTTATTGTTTAGAATTAGTTTGATTATACTTTAAATTGGCCATCTTTGTGTAATTTGCTAGTTTTATTGCTAGGAATTGACTTGTGATACGTAATTGTCCTTGTTATTTCCGTTTGTAGCAATTAGGTGTTTGATTAGTGACTAAAACTTGTCATAATACCTAAGATTATCAATTTGTTAAGTTGCACAATCCGAGCTTGTAAGATTGTGGCTTAAGTTAACTATTTCTACAGTTTTCATGCTGCTAATTAATCGAGTCTAGAGAGCTTGTTCTAGATTATTAATTAGTTAGAAAATATTCCAAGAGCTTGTTACGTTTATTTGCAATTTAGAAAGTTTAGAGTGTCTACGTGCATTCTTGAGTTAACGTCAAAGTATATACGTGAATTAATTAGTTCAATGATCAATTAATATTCCAATACCAATATATATCTCCCGATCCCTATTTTAGTATCTTTGGTTATCTCTTTCTTAGTTCAGTTATTTAGTAGATATTTTACCTTCATCTTTATAGTAGTAATTTTTATAGTACTTGGTTAGTTCATATATTCTTAAAAAAAACAGGGGTTTTTAACTAACATAAGAAATAAGAAGATGAACCCAATTCTCTGTGGAATCGACCTTAGCTTACCCTACTACATTATTAGAAGGTTCGAGTTAGGTTTATTTTTGGTAGACACGCGACAGTCGTACCAAATTTTGGCGCCGTTGGTAGACACGCGACAGTCGTACCAAAATAAGACCAAAGACGAAAGAGAACTTAATTGGGTTGGCTAATCCATTTGCAAAATTGTAGCTCAAATCGTCTTCCTACAGACAAATAAATAAAATAGTAGTAACCCGTGTCTCGAAAGAAAAATAACTCGAAACTCCTTATAAAATATAAAACTCAATGTCATATTAAGGGTTTAAGATAATAAAAATACACACTTTTACGACCCTATCCAACTCCCCCAAGCTTATACTTTTGCTTGTCCTCAAGTAAAGACATGAAAAGCAAGGGAAGTTCAACTCTCGAATCTTTTTTTCATGTTCTGTTTTCAGATTTTTCAATTTTTCACTTTTTCACTTTTGTTTTTCCATGCCCAAACATTGGTACGCAGAGCCTTCAAAATATGAAACTTTTTTTTCCCAATATATAAACATCACCACTCAATTATGACATATTATACTTTACAATTACAAATGCTCTACTAATCTTAGAGAAAGGTAAAACACTTGTTTTTCTGGTAAGAGTTTATTATGTGAGTGTAACATGAAAAGCTAACAAAGCTCGAAGTTGGCTCACTAGAGGAAAATGTCATTGGTAGGCTTTTTGGCTCAATGTGGTGGTACAACTTAAATGCCTAAATCATCTCTTATTTTTCACTTCACTACAAAAATAGCTTTAGCAAAACGATTGAAAATTCACAGAGTTATAACTTCTAGAAGTTCATACAAAGGCATATACACAAGTCCAAACACCAAAGTCAAATATAGTGGAGCTAAATTTTGCAAAATTTCCGCAACATCTCCCCTAAAACTGGACAAAACCAAACAACTAATAGTTGTTTTCAACTGTTTTCAACCAAAAAAAAAACAAAATCATACCATTATTCCAGCATATTCCAGCACATATAATCCCACAAACCATTTCAAAACAACCACACACTCTCCCTAAATTCAAGCATATTCCCTCCCCCAAGCTTAGATCACACATTGTCCTCAATGTGGGAAAAAGAAAAAAGAAGAGAAAAAGGAAAGGAATAGAGCTCACCGAATTAAGTTATATGCTGAACTTCCAACCTTGCTCCCCCAAGCTTGAAGCACATGACATAGTGTAGTTGGTGTGCACTAAGAACTGAATGTCGTCCCTCCCCTAAGCTTGGACGACAAGAATTGTGGATATTGGATGCAAACGGGAGATAGTCCTGCACCAAGATAAAGAAAACAATATGAGTCACACCAAACACAACAGAGGTTGTGGGGGAGAAAGAAAGAAAGAAAATTAAGACTAATTCCTACAAAACAAAGAAAAATGAATGAAACTAAAGAGGAGTTATAGAAATCCTAGAATGACCAATAAAACTCATAGATCCTAAGAAAAAAAAAATTTGTTTTTTTTTTTCATAAAAAGAAATAGAATATGGAAGAAAAAGAGGGGGAAAAAAATATAAAATTAAAAAGAAAAAAAATATGGAAACATGAAACTTGGGTTGCCTGCCAAGAGCGCTTCATTTAACGTCGTTAGCTTGACGTCTTCATTCTCAGTATGCATCGTAATTCGGAGCCTCCAGCCCTACTACTTCAATGTTTTGAACCTGATGCCCCTCATGATATAGTTTGAGTCAAAGTTATTAAAATCGCGATTCAAATCTTAAAATCTTACGATTTTACGATTCAAAATATGGTAGACGATTCGATTCACGATTCTAGACGATTCTATACATTTTTGTTGACTAGCGAAAACCTCGCAAATTTAAATCATGCTAACAAAGCAAATAATAGATTTATATTGTTAGTTATTGCTAAAATAGTGGGTAAACAACTATTTTTTCTAATTTTTAGGTCTTTTAACTTATAATTTTAGCATATTATACGTGTTTGTAGAATCTTACGATTCTACTATTTGATTTTACGATTCGATTCTATAGGTCGTTTCCGATTCAAACTATAATCTCGATTTTAACAACTTTGGTTTGAGTCGATGTCCGTTCACCTTGAACTCCTTACCTGTGTCTTCACTTCGAATTTCCACTGCAACATGAGAAAATACCTTGGTAAAAACAAATGGTCCAACCCAACGGGAATGGAGTTTGCCAGGGAACAACTTGAGTCTCGAATGGTAGAGCAGAACCTTCTCTCCAACAGCAAATGTTTTCCTGGTGATTCGCTCATCATGAAACGCCTTAGTTTTCTCCTTATAAATTCTTGCATTCTCAAAAGCATCATTCTTAATCTCCTCTAACTCTTGTAATTGAAGTTTTCGATGCTCACCCACTGCGTCCATGCTCATATTACACTGCTTCACAGCCCAAAATGCCCTGTGTTCCAATTCCACGGGCAGGTGGCAAGGTTTACCAAACACTAGTCTGTAGGGAGACATGTCAATGGGTGTCTTATAGGCTGTTCTATACGCCCACAAAGCATCATCAAGCCGAAGGCTCCAGTCTTTCCGGTTTGGATTAACTGTCTTTTCAAGAATCGATTTGATTTCGCGGTTTGAAACTTCTGCCTGCCCATTGGTTTGTGGATGATATGCTGCGGAAACTCGATGGAACACATGATACTTTCTCAACAGAGCTTCAATTGTCCTATTACAGAAGTGGGTACCCCTATCATTGATGATAGCTCTCGGCAACCCAAATCTAGCAAATATATTAGATTTCAAAAATTCTACAACCACTTTAGAATCGTCAGTACGAGTGGCCTTAGCTTCCACCTATTTCGAAACATAATCGACAGCAAGCAATATATAATGAAATCCAAAAGAAGAGGGAAAAGGTCCCATAAAATCCATACCCCAAACATCGAAAATCTCGCATATTAAAATTGGAGTTTGGGGCATTTCATTTCTAGAACCTAATGTACCTGTCCTTTGAAAATTATCACAAACTTTGCAAATCTCATACGCATCTTTAAATAAGGATGGCCAGTAGAAGCCGCTTTCCAGAACCTTGCCAGCTGTCCGCTTGGGACCGAAATGCCCGCCACAAGCATAAGAGTGACATAAGGTTAGAATAGAAAGAAATTCAGTTTCAGGTACGCACCTTCTGATCACTTGATCAGCACAATGTTTCCATAGATACGGATCATCCCAAATGTAGTGCTTTGCTTCACTGCGCATTCGATCCCTTTGGGCCTTGGTAAAACGGGCTGGAAATTTTTGAGAAACTAAGAAGTTCACCAAATCTGCATACCATGGAGTGCTCGAGCTCAAAGCATGCAACTGCTCATCAGGAAACTCTTCATTAATTGGACTTTTATCTCCATCAACCCCGACTAATCTGCTCAAATGATCAGCAACACTGTTGTCAGATACTTTTTTTATCTCTAATTTCTATGTTGAACTCTTGAAGCAACAAAATCCAGCGTATTAGTCTAGGTTTCGCCTATTTCTTTGACAAAAGAAACTTCAATGCTGCATGATCAGTATATACAATAATGTTAGTACCTAAAAGATAGGACCTGAATTTATCTAAAGCAAAAACTACAGCAAGAAGTTCTTTCTCAGTTGTAGTGTAATTAGCTTGAGCCTCATTCAAAGTTCTTGAAGCGTAATAAATGGCATGAGGAATCTTTCCAACTCTATGTCCTAATACTGCTCCTACAGCATGGCTGGACGCATCACACATCAATTCAAAGGGGATCTCCCAGTTTGGAGGCTGTAAAATAGGTGCAGTGACCAACTTGTTCTTCAACTGTTCAAACGCTTTCTTACACTCCTCACCAAAAGCGAATTCCAATTCTTTTTGCAACAGTCTACAAAAAGGTTCTGCAATCTTTGAAAAGCCTTCGATAAACCTACGATAAAACCTTGCATGGCCAAGAAAAGAACGAACTTCTCGCACATAGGTGGGGTAAGGCAGTGAGGTAATAAGATCTATTTTAGCTTTATCGACTTTTATTCCGTTAGTAGAAACAATATGACCTAAGACTATACCTTGTTGAACCATAAAATGACATTTTTCAGAATTGAGCACAAGGTTGGATTCCAAACAACGTTTGAGAATTAAAGTGAGATGATCTAAGCAATTATCAAAAGAATCACCATGGACAGTGAAATCATCCATGAAGACTTCAATGAATTTCTCAAGATAATCTGAAAAGATGCTTACCATACATCTCTGAAAAGTAGCGGGAGCGTTGCATAACCCAAAAGGCATGCGCCTGTAGGCAAAAGTACCATATGGGCACGTGAAAGTTGTTTTCTCCTGACCTTTCGGAGCTATTGCAACCTGCACATAACCAGAGTAACCGTCAAGAAAACAGTAATAAGCATGACCAGCAAGACGTTCAACCATTTGATCAATAAAAGGTAAGGGAAAATGATCTTTTCGGGTCATGGAGTTTAATTTCCTATAATCTACACAGACCCTCCACCCATTTTGCACTCGAGTAGGGACCATCTCTCCCTTGTCATTCTCTACCGCAGTTACCCCCGACTTTTTCGAAACCACTTGTAAAGGGCTAACCCAAGGACTGTCAGAGATAGGGTATATCACCCCTACATCAAGAAGCTTCAATACTTCTTTCTTTACAACCTCCATCATAGGTGGATTAAGCCGCCTTTGCACTTGTCTTGCTGGTTTAACTCCCTCTTCTAATTCTGTGTGTGAACATAGAGGGGCTAATCCCTTTTTATATCTGCAACCATCCACCCCAAAGCTCTCTTATGTGCCTCAAGAACCTTAACAAGCTTTTTCTCTTGAATTGGAGTAAGATTACTTGCGGTTATCACTGGAAGGGTATCATTTTCTCCTAGAAATACGTATTTTCGATGATCAGGCAGTGGCTTTAACTCTACTTCTGGAGGCTGCACAACAGAAGGCAACAACCTGTGAGTATTAGGAGGTAGGTTAATAAACTGAGTAGCAAATCTTCCTTGCTTAGTGGGCAGTGATTCCAAAGCAAAGAAAACTTCCTTTACCTCATCTTCGACCGCAAAAACTTCCTGCAAATTTTCATAACTTTCTTTCTCCATTGGTTCCAAAGCATCATTACCACAAAGAAAGTACACTTGCTTAGTTAATGAATCAATGATATCTATGCTAGAAACAGATTCCCAATTAGATGGATTTCTCATAGCATCATATATATTGAAACGAATAACCTCTTTGTCAAATTCCATGGTTAATACGCCACTGTGAACATCAATCTTAGTGTGAGCAGTTTTGAGGAAAGGTCTTCCTAATAATATAGGAGAAGAATTAGAAGCTTCATTATCATGCATATCTAACACATAAAAATCAGCGGGGAATACAAGCTCATTAACCTGTACTAAAACATCCTCAATCACCCCTGTGGGGTATGCATTAGAACGATCAGCAAGTTGAATTATAACACGAGTTTCTTTTAAAGGACCTAAATTAAGAGCACTAAAAATAGATAAAGGCATCACATTAATTGAGGCTCCTAAATCTAGCATGCATCTCTCATACCTCGTGTTACCTATTCTGCATGGTATCGTGAAAATACCGGGATCTCTACACTTTGGAGGGACTTTTCTCTACAAAACAGCGGAAACATTCTCACAGATATTTATTTGCTCATCACCTTTCAGTTTCTTCTTATTAGTGCACAAGTCCTTCAAAAATTTTGCGTATCGCGGCACTTGTTTTATGGCTTCCAGTAGAGGTATGTTCACTTGTACCTTGCGAAAGACATCCAGCATCTCTTTCTCATGATCAGGCTTCTTGTTCTTTGATAATAACCTGTTAGGAAAAGGTACAGGTGTAAAAACATTGTTAGTTTTAACAGAAACACCAAAATTGGCCTTGTTTTGTTGCTGCTCATCCTTTTCTGTTACAGTTGCCTCCTATTCTTCTTCTGGAATTATCACCAGCTCACTCTTCCTTCTCATTGGAGTCTCTAATTGCTTGCCACTTCTAAGAGAAATAACACTGGCATTCTCCTTAGGATTTCTCTCAGTTTGGCTAGGTAGTTTCGAAGAATTTTGTGTTTTTAACCTGCCAAGAGTATCAGCTAATTGAGACACTTGATTTTCAAGGTTCCTCAACCCACTTCGTGTTTCTTGCTGAAATTGCAAAGTGCTGGAAGCCATCGTCTTCACAATGTCTTCAAGAGACATGCCACCAGGTTGTTGTTGTGCCATAGGTTGCTGCAATGGTGGTCTAGATAAATACGGAGGTTGGGTCGTGCGGAATCCATGTGGAGGAGTGAATGAAGGAATATGTCCTTAGACATCCCGGCAATTACTAAATATAAAAGGAAATTATTATGGAGATAATTAATTACGTTAGTTTAGTAATCACATTTACTTGCTAGAGAATAAATGTTGGTTAGTAGAACAATATTGATTGTACCTACAACTAAGTTAACCTAATCCTATGAGGTCACACATTGTAGTAACTAATTGAAATAAGGAAACCGGCCAATAGGAGAAAGTAGGGTTAGGTTAGGTCTCTTTCTTCTTTTATTCTCCTACTATTATAAATGGTTATAATAGCAGAGAGAAAAAGAACGTTCAATTTGACAAGAACATTCAAACCGAAAAAGAGAGAGAAAAACCCTACTGTTTCCCTTTGGAAATCCGGCCACCCTCCCTAAAAAGCAAGAGAGTGAAATCTGTTCATCCTCTTCCGTTCTAGCAAACGTGGGAATTCAATTGGTGCTCGTGGACTAAGTAGAGGGACATCAATTGCTGTTCTTTGATCTCTAGCACTTGCAATCCGGTGGAAAACACGCTACAAAGGTTGTACATTATTTTCCCTTATAATATGATTCATGTTTATGTTATGCATGCGATCTTGTGATAGATGTTAGGAAATTTGTTTCCCGAAATTCCGCTATATGCATCTATATGTTCCTACAAAGGGTATCGTTTTGCCTAATTCATAATATTCATATGATCATATAATTGTATGCAAAGTTATTATTTTTATTCAATTAAGGGAGGATTTATTATGGCTTGAATTTGCATAATTGATATTTGATATTAATTGATTGGAAATTGTAAATAATTGATTTTTTGTGATTTATGCTCAAATAATTTTATAAAGTTCCGATTTTTTTATATGAGGGACGAAATAAATTATTTAATTCACTCTAAAATTTTCGGATTTTTATAAATATATTTGTTAGATTTAAAATTATTTATGTTTAATTCGATTAATCATTGAAATAATTTGTTAACAATTAAAGATTTGATTTTTAATTTGTTAAATAAATCTAATTTTCATCACCCACATGGATCTAAAATATTATGATAGCTGGAAATAATTTTCGGATTTTTCCACTAATTTTCGAAATTTTATCATATTATTCAAGAATTATGGTTAAATTTTATGCTAAATTTGATTATTCATAAATTTTAAGGATAACAATTAAAATATTTGATTTTATTTGTTATGATAATTCAGTAGATCATGCTAAAAATTGTTTTCGAAATTTTCAGATTTTAATTGTTAATTTTCTGAATTTTTTTTGGATATAATTTGTTTTTTGCCTTATCTTGAATTCTTGTTGGATTTAATGTTTAATGGAGATTATTCATTCAAATCTAATCTCAACAACCTTTAAAATTGGTTTAAAATTTGTTGATTGATTCAAATTTTCTGGAAATAATTTTCGGATTTTTTCCATAAATTTTTGAAATTTAATCATATTATTAATGAATTATGGTTAAATTTTATGTTTAATTTGATTATTCATAAAATTTAAAGATAACAATTAAAATATCTGATTTTATATGTTAAGATCATTCATTAGATCACCCTAAAAATTATTGTCAAATTTTTCGGAATTTAATTGTTAATTTTCTGAATTTTGGAAATAATTTGAATTTTTGCCCTAATTTTGAATTCTTGTTAGATTTAATGTTTAATGGAGATTATTCATTCAAATCTAATCGCAACAATTCTAAAAATTTGTTTAAGATTTGTTGTTTGATTCAAAATTTCTGCCATAATTTTTTCGGATTTTATAACCTAATTATCTCCTAAATCTTTAATTAATTGTTAAATAAAGATTACTTTAATTTAAATTGTAATTGTTACAAAATTAAAGAGGAAGCCATGGCTGGGTGGCCCCTACCACTGTCGGTGGAGCCACGGTGGCTGGAGGAGTGCCGGAATATGGCGGGCTGAACGGCGCAGACCGGCGAGGCCGAAGGAGGGCGTCACTCGTGGGGAGGACGGCCGCGTGCGACGCGTGCAGTGTCTCTCTCCTCGCGGGCAGTTGGCTGTGTTGATGGCGTATGCTGCCGACGTATGTTGGTGACTGGGTTGGGCGGCGTTTTCTGGTGGAGCTGCCGGAGACCCGTCGGTCAGTGGGGTGTGTGATGTGCCAGCGTGTGCTGGCGTGTGGCTGCAGGCAGCGGTGGAGAGATGCCCTGCCGCTGCTGCTGGGTTCGTTCCCGTTTTCGCTAGTAGCCATGTCTTGGCTGTTGACTGGCAGCCTTGTGCTGCTGGTCAACGGTCAAGACGTCATTAAAAAAAAAAAAAAAAAAAAAAAAATTGTTTTTTAAGGAAAATATGATTTCCTAAAGTTGAGCATAAATCCAAAAGTTTCCTATTTTGCAAATTTGTGAATAATAATGATTATTGCCATGTTTAAATGAGTAATTGAATTAAAATAATAAAGTTTCCTAAATAATTTCTAGCTTAAATTTGTTAAGTTTTATAATTATTATGGAAAGTTGTATTTGCTTATTAATTGTTAATAAGTAAATAATTTGTGTTTATTTTATTTTGATATTATAAATGCGTGGATGTTTAATATAATATATGTGATATTATATTTTGCATATTATGACTAGTATGGCCCAAATTAGGATAGTAATTACGATCTGCGAATCGTTATATTTGAATGTAAATCAAATACGATCTGCGAATCGTTTGTATTTTTGTAACTTTAAATTTCAGTTATTTAAATTATAAATGTTATGTAGTCAAAGCATGAGGATCCAAGGAGTTTCAAGGATGGTGATCCATGGAGACTCAAGGGAGGATTCATGAAGATTAGTTATTTTCCTAAGTATAGGGGCCATACTAGATCATTTTAATTATAGCTTTTGTAATTTTCTTGCATTTATTTTGTTTAAATGCTTGCTTCTAAGTTTGTTTGTGGTTAATTGAATCATGTGTTCACTATTAATTGACCATATTAGTAAACTTAGGTCCCCACAAGTAATATTGAGTTTTGATTGCTTTTCCAAACAACACCTATAAAGCCTTAGATCATGAGTAATAGGTTCGCCAAAGCGGGGGTGTTGCTCATAGTTCCGGGGATAGTAGGGTAGGTTTTTGAAACTTACATGTTAATGTTTGGTTTAACTCAACAAAATCATCAAAAGACAAAGTTTTGGGTTTTGAAGCTAAGAGATAGGAGTAAACAAGGAGTTGTTAACCTGTCTACCAAGAATTATAATTAGTTATAATTAGTAAAGTGTTTACTTACCTCAACTACTATAAATTGAAGGCAGGGCCAAAGTCCGTTTGATTGTAGTGGGAGGGGATCTTGGTTAATTCTTTATTCAATAGGGGACTTTCATTTTGAATAAAGGGTAGTAGTAATTAAAATTTGTTTAATTATTGCTTTCTTGATAAACATTGATTGAATCTTGTTTTATTATTTGTTGTAGTAATTATGTCTAGTAACAACAATATCAACACCAACAATTCTACTTGTAATTTGCGCTCCGTCCTTTCGAAGGACAAATTGAATGCTGAACGTTTCATTGCAATTGAAAGGGATTTGGGAATCGTTACACCAAAACCAAAAGTTGCTGATGAGCACTATTGTTACATCTGTAACAAGGTTGGTCATTGGAAAAGTAATTGCCCCAAGTATATGAAGGATCAAAAGAAAGGAGTTTCTTGTTCAGATATGTATGTTATAGAAATTAACTTAGCAACTTCTGCTTCTTGGGTATTTGATACCGCTTGTGGTTCGCACATTATTTGTAATATGCAAGGCCTCAAAAGAAGTAGAACATTGGGAAAAGGGGAAGTAGATCTTCGCGTTGGCAATGGAGCACGAGTTGCTACATTGGCAGTGGGAGTATATAGTTTACTTTTACCTTCAGGATTAGTCTTAGAACTTAATAATTGTTATTATGTTCCTGCTATCACAAAGAACATTATTTCGATTCCTGTTTTGGATTCCGAAGGTTATTCATTTATAAATAAAGAACAATTGTTGTTCTGCGTATTTGAATGATATGTTCTATGTCTCCGCTAAGTTGTCAAATGGTTTATATGTGCTAGACTTAGAAACCCACATCTATAACATAGACAGCAAGAAACATAAAACAAATGATTCAAACCCTACATACCTATGGCATTGTCGATTAGGCCACATAAGCTCAAAGCGCATTGAGAAACTTCATAAAGATGGAATTCTCAAATCATTTGATTTCGAATCATTTGATACTTGTGAGTTTTGCTTGATGGGGAAAATGACAAAGTCTCCTTTCACAGGTTCAAGTGAAAGAGCCAATGACCTTTTAGCCCTCATACATACGGATGTGTGTGGACCTATGAGTACGTTGGCTAGGGGAGGGTACAGTTACTTCATTACTTTTACCGATGATGTGAGCAGATTTGGATATGTTTACCTCATGCGGCATAAGTCGGAATCCTTTGAAAAATTTAAGGAATTCCAAAATGAAGTACAAAACCAACTTGGGAAGAAAATTAAGGCATTACGATCCGATCGTGGTGGTGAATATTTATCTCAAGAATTTGGTGATCATTTGAAGGATTGTGGAATACTTTCACAATGGACTCCACCAGGAACACCACAGTTAAATGGCGTTTCTGAAAGAAGGAATCGAACTCTACTTGATATGGTTCGATCCATGATGAGTCTCACCGATCTTCCTATTTCATTCTCGGGGATTTGCGCTTGAAACAATGCGGCATTCACACTTAACGAGCACCATCCAAAGCAAGTGGAAAAGACACCATATGAAATGTGGACTGGAAACGTTCCAAAATTGTCTTTTCTAAGGATATGGGGTTGTGAAGCCTATGTAAAACGTTTACTTTCTGATAAGCTTTCACCCAAATCCGATAAATGTCTCTTTGTCGGTTACCCAAAAGAGACTAAGGGGTACTACTTCTACAACCAAAACGAAAACAAAGTGTCTGTTGCTCGTAATGGTGTCTTTTCGGAAAAGGAGTTTATTTCCAGAAAAACAAGTGGGAGAAATGTATATCTCGAAGAAATTCGAGATGAGCAACAAATGGATGAGGTTAACACCTCATCAGAGGCGGCCCGGCATGAAAATGCTCAGGAGGCGGTGCATTCAATTCACGTACCTCCTACCGTCCCACTTGGAGATACTCCGTGTGAAGTCACTCAACCTAATGAGGTAGAAACTTCTTCTGTTGTTCCCCAACGTAGGTCTAGTAGGACCATCATTCCGTCAAAGAGATATATTGATTTCCTTTTGACTGAAAGTTCGAAATAACGATTTTAGAATCGAAGAACCTACTAGCTACAAAGATGCTTTGGAGAGTCACGACTCTGAAAGATGGCTTGAGGCCATGAAATCTGAAATGGATTCCATGTCTGAAAATCAAGTATGGGACTTGGTTGATTTGCCTGATGGGGTAAAACCCATTGGATGCAAATGGATTTTCAAGCTGAAAACAGACAAGGATGGAAACATTAGTGTTTTCAAAGCAAGGTTGGTGGCGAAAGGTTTCAAACAAATTCATGGTATTGACTATGATGAAACCTTCTCACCAAGTAGCCATCTTGAAGTCCATTAGGATAATCCTTGCGATTTTGCCTTTCATGACTATGAAATATGGCAGATGGATGTCAAAACCGCTTTCTTGAATGGATTCTTGAAAGAGGATGTGTACATGACACAACCTCAAGGTTTTGAAGATCTAAAAAATCCAGGGAGGGTATGCAAGCTTAAGAAGTCCATTTATGGACTAAAGCAAGCATCAAGGAGTTGGAACCTCAGATTTGATGAGGCAGTCAAGAATTTTGGCTTTCTCAGAAATGAAGAGGAATCTTGTGTATACAAGAAGTTAAGTGGGAGTAGTATTACTTTTCTGGTCTTGTATGTGGATGACATACTTCTCATAGGAAATGATAAGACCATGCTTGAGTCGATCAAGGAATGGCTTAAGAATTGTTTCTCTATGAAAGACCTAGGAGAGGCAGAGTACATATTGGGAATAAAGATCTATAGAGATAGATCGAAAAGGCTAATTGGGCTCAGTCAGGAAACTTATATTGATAAGGTTCTTGCAAGGTTCAAGCTGGAAAACTCCAAAAGAGGTTTCATTCCCATGCAACATGGCATTGCACTTGGCAAGACTCAGTGTCCTTCGAGTCCTGATGAGGTCAAGCGTATGAGTAATGTTCCCTATGCTTCTGCTGTAGGATCCATTATGTATGCCATGATTTGCACTCGACCAGGATGTTGCATATGCTTTGAGTATATGCAGCAGATACCGATCAAATCCGGGAGATGCGCCTTGGATTGCAGCGAAAAACATCCTTAAGTACTTGCGAAGGACTAAGGATAATTTTTTGGTTTATGGTGGAGATAGTGAGTTGGTTGTTACTGGATACACCGATGCAAGCTTCCAGAGTGACAAAGATGATTTCCGATCTCAGTCTGGTTTCATATTTTGTCTCAATGGAGGAGCGTGTGAGTGGAAGAGCTCTAAGCGAGTACCATCGCGGATTCTACAACAGAGGCCGAGTATATTGCAGCGGCGATGCAAAGAAAGGAAGCCGTTTGGATCAAAAAGTTCATTGGTGAGCTTGGTGTAGTTCCTAGCATTGAGAATGGCATTGAGTTGTATTGTGACAACAATGGTGCCATTGCTCGCCTAAGGAACCCGGATCGCATCAAAGGTCTAAACATGTGCTCAGGAAATTCCATCTCATTCGAGAAATCGTTGGTAGAGAGGATGTGAAAGTAAGCAAGGTTCATACTGAGGATAACGTAGCAGATCCTCTGACTAAACCGCTTGCTCAATCTAAGCATGAGTGTCATACTAGGTCTATGGGGCTTAAGCATATGGGAGAATGGCTTTAGGTTGTTTACTTCATGTTTACAATTGTAAAGACATTTATTATGCTTTGAAATGTTTATCAATAAAAATTTTGTTCTTATTTAATTGTTTGGTTTAGTATTAAATAAAATGTCCAAATAATTTGTGTTTTCAAATAGGATTATCGAAAACGTTTTGATATTGGAACCCTATAAAGTGAACTGAAAATCACAATTTATTTAAAGTCCCTAGTCTAAATCACTAAATTGGACATAAGTGATTTATTTAAAAGACTAGTGTATAATTAATTGATAGCGCGGTTCCATGAGTTATGGAGACATAGAGATGTCTAATTGATTATATGGATGTATATTTGATACATTGAGACTTGACCTAATTAGATTCTAAAAGTAGAATCGAACTATTTTATTTAGTGGATTCCTTAGACATGAGTATGTCTTAATAACCACAACATAATTAGTTTAACTTTGACACTGTTAAACGCCGCGCCGTAAAAGGAGGTTATAAAGGCAGTGATCAGGTGGGCTAAGAATTGAGTGGGAGTTATAGTCATACAAGACTGGATAAGTCCTCCTATTAAATAGGAATGGTGTCTGGGCCTCTTGATGAGCGAGAACTGGAAAATTGCATGGCCATGCGGAATAGGATTAAAGAGTTAATCCTTATTTGAGCAGTTCGAACTCAGCGATCAAGGAACATAAATTTGAAGAATAACATGGTGTTATCAAATTTGGCATTAAGTGACTTAAGGAATTTAGCATTGCGCTCTTGTCTTCGGACAAGTGGGAGATTGAAGGAATATGTCCTTAGACATCCCGGCAATTACTAAATATAAAAGGAAATTATTATGGAGATAATTAATTACGTTAGTTTAGTAATCACATTTACTTGCTAGAGAATAAATGTTGGTTAGTAGAACAATATTGATTGTACCTACAACTAAGTTAACCTAATCCTATGAGGTCACACATTGTAGTAACTAATTGAAATAAGGAAACCGGCCAATAGGAGAAAGTAGGGTTAGGTTAGGTCTCTTTCTTCTTTTATTCTCCTACTATTATAAATGGTTATAATAGCAGAGAGAAAAAGAACGTTCAATTTGACAGTAACATTCAAACTGAAAAAGAGAGAGAAAACCCTACTGTTTCCCTTTGGAAATCCGGCCACCCTCCCTAAAAAGCAAGAGAGTGAAATCTGTTCATCCTCTTCCGTTCTAGCAAACGTGGGAATTCAATTGGTGCTCGTGGACTAAGTAGAGGGACATCAATTGCTGTTCTTTGATCTCTAGCACTTGCAATCCGGTGGAAAACACGCTACAAAGGTTGTACATTATTTTCCCTTATAATATGATTCATGTTTATGTTATGCATGCGATCTTGTGATAGATGTTAGGAAATTTGTTTCCTGAAATTCCGCTATATGCATCTATATGTTCCTACAGTGAATGCTTGCTGTTGGTGGAGTGGTGGTCTGAAATTAGGATTTCCTTGCTGCTGATTGTTGCCATACCTCAGGTTCGGATGATCCTTCCATCCCGGATGATAGGTTTGAGAGAAAGGGTCATACCTCCGTTGTTGTCCTTGAAAACCCCCAATAGCATTCACTTGTTCATCTTGTAGGCTTGGACACATATCAGTAGCGTGCCCTACTGTGAAACATATCTCACATGCCTTGGCTTGGCCTTTTCCTATCACAACTTGTTCCACTAAGAAGGTGAGGTTGGCTACCTGCTGCTCCAGCTTAGAAATACCCACCTCCTTAACATGATGAGATGGGTCTGGAACTCTATTCCTTCTTCTAGAATATTGAGAGTTAGCTGCCATGTTTGCTATGAGCTTCATTGCATCGGCAGGTGTTTTATCACCTAGTGATCCACCGCTTGCCGCATCAATTATATTTTTTACCATTGTACATTAACCCTTATGTGAAAGTGAACTAGAAGTTGCTCACTGATCTGATGGTTAGGGCAGCTGTTGCATAACTTCTTAACGCGCTCCCAGTACTCATGAAGTGTCTCTGTGTCATCTTGCCTAATCCCGTAAATATCCTTACGAATGTTTGCCGCAAGAGATGCTGGAAAATACTTTGATAAAAATACTCATTGCATATCATCCCAAGTAGTGATGGATTATGCAGGCAGATCATACAGCCATTCTTTTGCAGCATCTGATAACGCAAATGGAAATGCTTTCAACTTAAGTTTATCAAGTGTCACTCCACTCGGTTTCATTCCGGAACAAGCTATATGATCTTTAAGGAACTTGTTTCGATCAGTCATGTATGCTGAACTTAAGGAGCCATTTTCTTTGAAACCGGTGAAAGTGGGTAAAGCTCGGATTAGGCCTGGTTTTATCTCACATTCCGTCTCCTCATCTGCATAAACAATGCACAGTAAGTTGAGATCAAAAGTAGGAGTTGCTAACTCCTTCAAGGTGCGTGCCATCTCAAATTTAACTTCTTCTTCCTCCTCCGAAGATGAACAATCACTAAGAGGCAGGGGAATATGACGCGCTTGCTCAAGTTGTTGTTGAGCACGAGTCCTTTCCGCCACTATGAATCTTTGGTTCTTTGCTGCAAAATCTCGCAAGCGTATGTGCTTAGAGTTTATGTCAGACATGCACGACAAAGAAACTAGATCACAAGTTAGTAAGAAAAGTTAGTAAATCACACAAGAAATAATATAATAAAAACGCCAAAGTTCCCGGCAACGGCGCCAAAATTTGGTACGACTGTCACGTGTCTACCAAAAATAAACCTAACTCGAACCTCCTAATAATGTAGTAGGGTAAGCTAAGGTCGATCCCACAGAGAATTGGGTTTATTATTTCTTGTGTTAGTTAAAAACCCCTGTTTTTTTTTAGAATATATGAACTAACCAAGTACTATAAAAATTACTACTATAAAGATGAAGGTAAAATATCTACTAAATAACTGAACTAAGAAAGAGATAATCAAAGATACTAAAATAGGGATCGAGAGATATATATATTGGTATTGGAATATTAATCGATCATTGAACTAATTAAATCACGCATATACTTTAAAGTTAACTCAAGAATGCACGTAGACACTCTACTTTCTAAATTGCAAATAAACCAAACAAGCTCTTGGAATATTGTCTAACTAATTAATAATCTAGAACAAGCTCTCTAGACTCGATTAATTAGCAGCATGAAAACTGTAGAAATAGTTAACTTAAGCCACAATCTCACAAGCTCGGATTGTGCAACTTAACAGATTGATAATCTTAGGTATTGTGACCAGTTTTAGTCACTAATCAAACACCTAATTTCTACAAACGAAAATAACAAGGACAATTACGTATCACAAGTCAATTCCTAGCAATAAAACTAGCAAATTACACAAAGATGGCCAATCTAAAGTATAATCAAACTAATTCTAAACAATAACACAGAGTATTAATCCAATCAAAATATAATCATGACCCAAATATGAAAATCACAACTTTTCCATTCTCACAATATAATACTACCTCCGTCCCAGAATAATCTGAATACTTTCCTTTTGTGTTTGTCCCAAATTAGTTTGAACACTTCCATTCTTGACATGGTCCCACCATTAATATATTATTTCTTTTACACATCTTTGGCCCACACTCTACCTTTTATCAATAAAAAGTTACCCAACTTTCTCTCTCCTCTAATAAAAATACCCCAGCAACTCCTATCACATCTACTTTTTAAATAAAATAACATTTGATAACCACACCATAACTTATCACCTTAAACTACGTGTCCCAACAAGTGTTCAGATCTTTCTGGGACGGAGGGAGTAATCCAATACTAAATATATCTCCCTACCCTAAAGAGATTTAGCCTAACATATTAAGAACAAAAATAATACTAAGAATAAAGATAAGAAGAAACAAATAATCCATAGTTAAATCTAAAAACTGTAAATAAATCATATAATTCAAAGTTCTAATACTAATTGTACCAATAACTTAAATTACCAAATCAATTAATTGTAGCAAGACAACAAAGAGAAGAAATTCTGCTACTGTATTCCTCCCAAAAGAACAAGGCTCTGTAGTCTGTAATCCTCATAGTGCCGCTGCTACTCCCACTCTAATTTGCTGCACTCCTCGCTGGTGCTGGTGCTGGTGTTGCGTCGCTCTAATGCTTCCCTCCTTCTTCTTCAACGCTGCACTCCTTCCTTTCCTTAAAATCCAAAAAGTCCTCACAAAAAGACCTAAGATATCCTCTACTTTCCTCATCTAATAATTTCCTAATGACAACCACTTTTTCAATTTGCTTTCCTAAAACATTCATCCCCATAATCTTCTTTCCTTTTTCTAATCTTCTCGTCTTTCTTGGCTTCAATTGTTCTTTTCCTTTTCTTTCTTTTCTTATCTTTTCTTGGTTGCTAGCTTTTTATTATTGTAGTGGACCCATTGAGCTCACAAATACAAAATAAGCCCAAAGACGAAAGTGAACTTAAATGGGTTGGCTAATCCATTTGCAAAATTGTTGCTCAAATCGTCTTCCTGCAGACAAACACTAGTGGAAAAAAACGCAAGGGCTGCGTATTTGACTCGCAGCCCCTGCCGTAGTAGCCCTTCGGCAAAAATGAAGGGCTGTGGTTTTTGACCGCAGCCCTTCACTACGAAGGGCTGCGGTTTGGGCCCAAAACCGCAGCCCTTCCATATTGGAAGGGATGCGGTTTTGGGCCCAAACCGCTGCCCTTTTTACAAATTAAGGGTTGCGGTTTTCATAAAAACCGCAGCCCTTGTGACCCTAAAAAAAAGAAAATAATTTTTTTTTTTTTGCATTTTTAGTCCTAAATGATCCCTAAACAGTTATATATATATAAGTATCATTTTCCATTGCAAATCATGTTTTTTATACAAATATAACAAAAAAGACTATCTAATCAGGAACTTCAACTAGAGTCTTTCTAGTTATCTTTTAGATTCCACCTAACATACAAAATAAATCTTGTAAGCAAGCAAACAAGAACTAGCATTCTAGCAACCACACTCCAATCTTGAGAGTAGAAACTTGTCTGATGAAAGCCTCCATCACAATTCTTCCAATTCTGTGAACGTAGTCCTCAATTCCTGTAGGAAAGTCATAGTTTACTACCACCCTGCAAGCAACCAAATACAGATCACCATGGAGTTCTCCAACCACTCAGGACAAAGACGAGCAAATAATATATGAGAGATACATATACAAAGACTTTGCAAAAAAATAGAAATATAACTCCATGACAAAACTTCTAGTCTGCCAAGGGTCCAGGGAAAGAAGGAGGAACATTTCTCGGTATTAGGTTCAATTGAAACCAATGACTTTGGATTTTTCAATAATTTGGTTAGATACAGATGCTAGATATAAATAAGAACCCGTTTGCGTAAACGATTTGTGGTTCAAAAGGTTGGATCTCCATTTATCAAACTTGGCAACCATTACCTTTCACGATTTCTTCGTGCTATGCAGATGTTTTTACTTAAGCGCACCAATATTTCATAGCACATTCAAGAGTAGAGGGAAGTGAAACTAAATTTACAAACCAGGCATCCTTCACAATTCATTATTTCTTCTTGCTAATTGCAAATCTTTTTACTTAAGCACACCAACATTTCATAGCATATTCAAGAGTTGGGAGGGAAGTGAAACTCAAAACACCAGATGCACGTTACAAACAGAAGAGCCAAACCCCAAAAAATAAGCAGCACTCTTGATAAGCAGCAAAGCTTACAACACCCACACCAATAACAACGAACAACAACACAACGTAGCCACTAATAATGCAACATTCATGAAAAATGATAAACATCATTGCAATCAAATTAAAACTCAGATTCATATTTCAGCTAAATCACTAAACAACAAACAACAAACAACAACCAACAACAACAACCAACAACAACAAACAACAACCACCACCAACAACAACCTTTCATATAACACAGGGTGAAGAAGAGGATGGCAAGAGTTAACAGAACGGACAATGCACTCTGTTAACTGAAAACAGTAGAGGGCTAGAGTAGTTAACACCCGTACTTAACCAAATACTCCCATAGACACACAATAGATAATGCCAGAACATCATTATATAAACAGCAAATCAGTATGAATAAGAATACTCAAGGTTCATATTAAGAAAAGCCAAAGACAATTACCACCTTTTTATATTAAACCAATAAAAGCACAGAAGTTTATGTAAATTCACAAATCACAATAATATAAGCAGGGAAAACCCTTTTCATTCAATAATTCCTCTAGCAACCCAACAAATATCAAACAATATCAGATCAAAACCAAGAACAACAACAAAAAACCAAAATCAAAATCGAAATTATACCTAAAGCGAATGCGCTTGAGATCATTACCACCATGAATCATGGAAACAAAAGTAATAAGAACACCACGCTCCACTTGAGCAAACCAAAAAGACCTAAAATTTTTAGAATTTGAAATAAGATAAAGAAATACCTGAATTTCCTTCAAATTGAGAAGAAATTCGGAAATGAAGATGATGTACCATTTACGAATCTGATGTAATTGAAGAACCCAGATAATGAGAATGATTACATTGCTTCTATCAACAATTCCTTCGACGCCATTTCCTTGCCCTCACTCAGCCGTTAAATCTCACAAAAAAAACATCACTTATCAAAACCACGCCAAAAAGCGTTGAACAACATGAAAAATTAACGTAAATTTAGACTGAAAATAAAATAGAAGAAACAAGAACGAAAAGAAAAAATAAGAACTAAATAGAAGAAACATGGAAGTAATTACCAAAAAATCGCACATTTGATGACCTCTTTTGAATGTCGAACATCGAAGAAGAAGAAGATGAAGGAGTAGAGATAAAGAGTTCGAACATCGATGTCAGTTCGAAGCTTAGGCCATTAGGGCTGAGTTGAGCGGTTTTTTTTTGTGAGACTTTAGGCCTGAGTTGAGGAAAAGAAGAAGAAGAGATGAAATGGGAGGAGAGAGAAAGGGGTGTTTCAGCAGCGAGGGAATGAAAGAATTGAAGGGAGTTTAGGGGCTAGGGCAAATAGAATAATAGAGAACTTAAGGCCCAATAGGGCTGCGGTTAGCCCAAAAACCGCAACCCTTTATTGATAAAGGGCTGCGGCTTTTGAGCTAACCGCAGCCCTTCACTAAAAGGGCTGCGGTTTTTTGGCTAACCGCAGCCCCTCATTATTAATGGCTGCGTTTTTCAAAAAACGCAGCCCTTGCACCGCAGCCCTTGTGTTTTTTTCCACTAGTGAAATAAATAAAATAGAAGTAACCCGTGTCTCGGAAGAAAAATAACTTGAAACTCCTTATAAAATATAAAACTCAATGTCATATTAAGGGTTTATGATAATAAAAATACACACTTTTACGACCCTATCAAACTCCCCCAAGCCTATACTTTTGCTTGTCCTCAAGTAAAGACATGAAAAGCAACTGAAGTTCAACTCTTGAAAAGAAACAAAAATGTCGATTTAGCTAAACACATCAAGCATCTAACAATATCATCAAACTAGCATATATGCAATCAATGATCTCTCAAGGCCACTTATAACTTCTATGAACCAACCATAAGTTACGTATGCTAAATAGTAGTGAAACAACCTCAAAGATCATCAGGACTTTAATCATGGATGTAATGGGGTTAAGGTAAAGAAAGGTGTGGATAAAATTTAGGAAAGTGGTGGTAAAAACTCTAAGACTAGTAGAGCGAAGCGGCACCACAAACATTATACAAAAACACACCAACTTTATTAACTTGATAAACTATTTCACTAAGTTTCATGAATCTAAATATTCTGTCTTTTTCAAGTAGCTCTTGTAACGAGATTTCAACTAGTGACTCCCGGTCCAATTGGCCCAAGGCACTAGGCATGAAAATACCCCAACGAGTCTACTCACTCGAGCTACCTAAACAAAAGATAGAACCACCACACGTACATATTTGGGCAATTTTTTTTTTCATTCTTTTTAATATCAGAATCTTTTTTTCATGTTCTGTTTTCAGAGTTTTCAATTTTTCACTTTTTCACTTTTGTTTTTCCATGCCCAAACATTGGTACGCAGAGCCTTCAAAATATGAAACTTTTTTTTTTTCAACATATAAACATCACCACTCAATTATAACATATTCCACTTTACAATTACAAATGCTCTAATAATCTTAGAGAAAGGTAAAACACTTGTTTTTCTGGTAAAAGTTTATTTTGTGAGCGTAACATGAAAATAAGCTAACAAAGCTCGAAGTTGGCTCACTAGAGGAAAATGTCATTGATAGGCTTTTTGGCTCAATGTGGTGGTACAACTTAAATGCTTAAATCATCTCTTATTTTTCACTTCACTACAAAAAATAGCTTTAGCAAAACGATTGAAAATTCACAGAGTTATGACTTCTAGAAGTTCATACAAAGGCATATACACAAGTCTAAACACCAAAGTCAAATATAGTGGAGCTAAATTTTGCAAAATTTCGGCAACATCTCCCCTAAAACTGGACAAAATCAAAAAACTAATAGGTGTTTTCAACAAAAAAAAAAAACAAAATCATACCATTATTACAGCATATTCCAGCACATATAATCCCACAAACCATTTCAAAACAACCACACACTCTCCATAAATTCAAGCATATTCCCTCCCCCAAGCTTAGATCACACATTGTCCTCAATGTGGGAAAAAGAAAAAAGAAGAGAAAAAGGAAAAGAATAGAGCTCCCCAGATTAAGTTATATGCTGAACTTCGAACCTTGCTCCCCCAAGCTTGAAGCACATGACAGAGTGTAGTTGGTGTGCACTAAGAACTGAATGTCGTCCCTCCCCCAAGCTTGGACGACAAGAATTGTGGATATTGGATGCAAACGGGAGATAATCCTGCACCAAGAAAAAGAAAACAATATGAGTCACACCAAACACAACAGAGGTTGGGGGGAGAAAGAAAGAAACAAAGAAAATTAAGACTAATTCCGACAAAACAAAGAAAAATGAATGAAACTAAAGAGGAGTTATAGAAATCCTAGAATGACCAATACAACTCACAGATCCTAAGAAAAAAAAATTGGTTTTTTTTTTCATAAAAAGAAATAGAATATGGAAGAAAAAGAAGGGGAAAAAAATATGGAAACATGAAACTTGGGTTGCCTCCCAAGAGCGCTTCATTTAACGTCGTTAGCTTGACGTCTTCATTCTCAGTATGCATCGTAATTCGGAGCCTCCAGCTCCCCTACTTCAATGTTTTGAACCTAATGCCCCTCATGATATAGTTTGAGTCGATGTCCGTTCACCTTGAACTCCTTACCTGTGTCTTCACTTCGAATTTCCACTGCACCATGAGAAAATACCTTGGTAACAACAAATGGTCCAACAGCAAATGTTTTCCTGGTGATTCGCTCATCATGAAATACCTTAGTTTTCTCCTTATAAATTCTTGCATTCTCAAAAGCATCATTCCTAATCTCCTCTAACTCTTGTAATTGAAGTTTCCGATGCTCACCCACTGCGTCCATGCTCATATTACACTGCTTCACAGCCCAAAATGCCCTGTGTTCCAATTCCACGGCCAGGTGACAAGGTTTACCAAACACTAGTCTGTAGGGAGACATGCCAATGGGTGTCTTATAGGTTGTTCTATACGCCCACAAAGCATCATCAAGCCGAAGGTTCCTGTCTTTCCGGTTTGGATTAACTGTCTTTTCGACTTTTATTCCGTTAGTAGAAACAATATGACCTAAGACTATACCTTGTTGAACCATAAAATGACATTTTTCATAATTGAGCACAAGGTTGGATTCCAAACAACGTTTGAGAATTAAAGTGAGATGATCTAAGCAATTATCAAAAGAATCACCATGGACAGTGAAATCATCCATGAAGACGTCAATGAATTTCTCAAGATAATCTGAAAAGATGCTTACCATACATCTCTGAAAAGTAGCGGGAGCGTTGCATAACCCAAAAGGCATGCGCCGATAGGCAAAAGTACCATATGGGCACGTGAAAGTTGTTTTCTCTTGATCTTCCGGAGTTATTGCAACCTGCACATAACCAGAGTAACCGTCAAGAAAACAGTAATAAGCATGACCAGCAAGACGTTCAACCATTTGATCAATAAAAGGTAAGGGAAAATGATCTTTTCGGGTCATGGAGTTTAATTTCCTATAATCTACACAGACCCTCCACCCATTTTGCACTCGAGTAGGGACCATCTCTCCCTTGTCATTCTCTACCGCGGTTACCCCCGACTTTTTCGGAACCACTTGTAAAGGGCTAACCCAAGGACTGTCAGAGATAGGGTATATCACCCCTACATCAAGAAGCTTCAATACTTCTTTCTTTACAACCTCCATCATAGGTGGATTAAGCCGCCTTTGCACTTGTCTTGCTGGTTTAACTCTGTCTTCTAAGAATATTCTCTGTGTGCACATGGAGGGGCTAATCCCATTTATATCTGCAACCGTTCACCCCAAAGCTGTCTTATGTGCCTCAAGAACCTTAACAAGCTTTTTCTCTTGAATTGGAGTAAGATTACTTGCGATTATCACTGGAAGGGTATCATTTTCTCCTAGAAATGCGTATTTTAGATGATCAGGTAGTGGCTTTAACTCTACTTTTGGAGGCTGCACAACAGAAGGCAACAACCTGTGAGTATTAGGAGGTAGGTTAATGAACTAAGTAGCAAATCTTCTTTGCTTAGTGGGCAGTGATTCCAAAGCAAAGAAAACTTCCTTTACCTCATCTTCGACCGCAAAAACTTCCTGCAAATTTGCATAACTTTCTTTCTCCATTGGGTTAACTAAAACAGATTCCAAAACATCATTACCACAAAATAAGTACACTTGCTCAGTTAATGAATCAATGATATCTATGCTAGAAACAGATTCGCAATTAGATGGATATCTCATAGCATCATATATATTGAAACGAATAACCTCTTTGTCAAATTCCATGGTTAATACGCCACTGTGAACATCAATCTTAGTGTGAGCAGTTTTGAGGAAAGGTCTTCCTAATAATATAGGAGAAGAATTAGAAGCTTCATTATCATGCATATCTAACACATAAGAATCAGCGGGGAATACAAGCTCCTTAACCTGTACTAAAACATCCTCAATCACCCCTGTGGGGTATGCATTAGAACGATCAGCAAGTTGAATTATAACACGAGTTTCTTTTAAAGGACCTAGATTAAGAGCACTAAAAATAGATAAAGGCATCTTATTAATTGAGGCTCCTAAACCTAGCATGCATCTCTCATACCTCGTGTTACCAATTCTGCATGGTATCGTGAAAATACCAGGATCTTTACTTTTTGTAGGGACTTTTCTCTGCAAAACAGCGGAAACATTCTCACTGACATTTATTTGCTCATTACCTTTCAGTTTCTTCTTATTAGTGCACAAGTCGTTCAAAAATTTTGCGTATCGCGGCATTTGTTTTATAACTTCCAGTAGAGGTATGTTCACTTGTACCTTGCGAAAGACATCCAGCATCTCTTTCTCATGATCAGGCTTCTTGTTCTTTGATAATAACCTGTTCGGAAAAGGTACAAGTGTAAAAACATTGTTAGTTTTAACAGAAACATCAAAATTGGCCTTGTTTTGTTGCTGCTCATCCTTTTCTGTTACAGTTGCCTCCTATTCTTCTTCTGGAATTATCACCAGCTCACTCTTCCTTCTCACTGGAGTCTCTAATTGCTTGCCACTTCTAAGACAAATAGCACTGGCATTCTCCTTAGGATTTCTCTCAGTTTGGCTAGGTAGTTTCGAAGAATTTTGTGTTTGCAACCTGCCAAGAGTATCAGCTAATTGAGAGACTTGATTTTCAAGGTTCCTCAACCCACATCGTGTTTCTTGCTGAAATTGCAAAGTGCTGGAAGCCATCGTCTTCACAATGTCTTCAAGAGGCATGCCACCAGGTTGTTGTTGTGCCATAGGTTGCTGCAATGGTGGTCTAGGTAAATACGGAGGTTGGGTCGTGCGGAATCCAGGTGGAGGAGTGAATGCTTGCTGTTGGTGGAGTGGTGATCTGAAATTAGGATTTCCTTGCTGCTGATTGTTGCCATACCTCAGGTTCGGATGATCCTTCCATCCCGGATTATAGGTTTGAGAGAAAGGGTCATACCTCCGTTGTTGTCCTTGAAAACGCCCAATAGCATTCACTTGTTCATCTTGTAGGCTTGGACACATATCAGTAGCGTGCCCTACTACCTGCTGCTCCAGCTTAGAAATACCCACCTCCTTAACATGATGAGATGGGTCTGGAACTCGATTCCTTCTTCCAGAATATTGAGAGTTAGCTGCCATGTTTGCTGTGAGCTTCATTGCATCGGCAGGTGTTTTATCACCTAGTGATCCACCGCTTGCCGCATCAATTATATTTTTATCATTGTACGTTAACCCTTCTGTGAAATACTGAACTAGAAGTTGCTCACTGATCTGATGGTTAGGGCAGATGTTGCATAACTTCTTAAAGCGCTCCCAGTACTCATGAAGTGTCTCTGTGTCATCTTGCCTAATCCCGCAAATAATCTTACGAATGTTTGCCGCAAGAGATACTGGAAAATACTTTGATAAAAAAACTCGTTGCATTTCATCCCAAGTAGTGATGGATTGTGCAGGCAGATCATATAGCCATTCTTTTCCAGCATCTGATAACGCAAATGGAAATGCTTTCAACTTCAGTTTATCAAGTGTCACTCCACTCGGTTTCATTCCGGAACAAGTTATATGAAATTCTTTAAGGAACTTGTTTCGATCAATCATGTATGAAGAACTTAAGGAGCCATTTTCTTTGAAACCAGTGAAAGTGGGTAAAGCTCGGATAAGGCTTGGTTTTATCTCACATTCCATCTCCTCATATGCATAAACAATGCACAGTAAGTTGGGATCAAAAGTAGGAGCTGCTAACTCCTTCAAGGTGCGTGCCATCTCAAATTTAACTTCTTCTTCCTCCTCCGAAGATGAACAATCAGTAAGAGGCAGGGGAATATGACGCGCTTGCTCAAGTTGTTGTTGAGCACGAGTCCTTTCCGCCACTATGAATCTTTGGTTCTTTGCAGCAAAATCTCGCAAGCGTATGTGATTAGAGTTTCTGTCAGACATGCACGACAAAGAAACTAGATCACAAGTTAGTAAGAAAAGTTAGTAAATCACACAAGAAATAATATAATAAAAACGCCAAATTCCCCGGCAACGGCGCCAAAATTTGGTACGACTGTCGCGTGTCTACCAAAAATAAACCTAACTCGAACCTCCTAACAATGTAGTAGGGTAAGCTAAGGTCGATCCCATAGAGAATTGGGTTTATCTTATTATTTCTTGTGTTAGTTAAAAACCCCTATTTTTTTAAGAATATATGAACTAACCAAGTACTATAAAAATTACTACTAAAAAGATGAAGGTAAAATATCTACTAAATAACTGAACTAATAAAAAGATAATCAAAGATACTAAAATAGCGATCAGGAGATATATATATTGGTATTGGGATATTAATCGACCATTAAACTAATTAAATCACGCATATACTTTGACGTTAACTCAAGAATGCACATAGACACTCTAAACTTTCTAAATAGCAAATAAACCAAACAAGCTCTTGGAATATTGTCTAACTAATTAATAATCTAGAACAAGCTCTCTAGACTCGAAGACTCAATTAATTAGTAGCATGAAAACTGTAGAAATAGTTAACTTAAGCCACAATCTCACAAGCTCGGATTGTGCAACTTAACAGATTGATAATCTTAGGTATTGTGACAAGTTTTAGTCACTAATCAAACACCTAATTGCTACAAACGAAAATAACAAGGACAATTATAACCTCTTTTTTCTTGAGCCCCATCTATAGAGAAATTAACAACGGTAAGTTTTTTTTTTTAAAAAAGTTCAACATCATAAGCGGCAACGGCAGGGGGTGGGGCAACACTATGCGGGGACGGAGCGGGGGTGGGGGGAGTGTGCGGGGGTGGGGGAAGTGTGCAGGGGGCAGTGTGCGGGGGGTAAGGGGGATTGTGCGGGGGGAGGAGCAAGGGGTGGGGGGAGTGTGCGGGGGGTTGGGGAATTGTTAGGGGTGTGGGCGGTGTGCGGGGGTGGGGGATTGTGCAGGGGGTAAGGGGGATTGTGCGGGGGAGGAGCAAGGGGTGGGGGGAGTGTGCGGGGGGTTGGGGAATTGTTAGGGGTGTGGGCGGTGTGCGGGGGTGGGGGATTATGCGGGGGAGCAAGGGGTGGGGGGGAGTGTGCGGGGGGTGGGGGGATTGTTAGGGGTGTGGGCGGTGTGCGGGGGGTGGGGGATGTGCGGTGGTGGGGCAGCGGGGTTGAGGGCAGCAAGGCGGGGGGCTGTGCAGTGGTGGGGGCAGCAAGGCGGGGGGTTGTGCAGTGGTGGATTGGTAGTGCATGTAATTAATATAAGCTAGATTGGTAGTGCATCTACTTACAACGGCATTGGCTATCTTCAAGGTTCCTGGATCTGAAATGGTCATTTGATTGTTGATATCACGCCTATGCAAGGAGCACCACCAATCAGCGACATGATCAACTTTGACAGACGACGCGGTCTTAGAGCTAGAAGACGGCGTTGTAGTTGTATCGGTTGAAGGGTAAAATTTCTCAGCAATCCACAACTTTCTCGCGCTCGCATAAGTTTGGGAACCCATATGATGGTAGTGCTTCCTCTGTCTTGCACTGTGTGAATGTTTCTCACGCTTAGCCTATACATTCACATGGGTAATTAGAAAACACATCTAATTGTATTAAAAGTGAACATGCAAAGTCGAATATATATAGTTTAAAGTGCAATACTTACCACCATCTCTGGCGTAGTATTTTGGGCAACAAATGCCTCCCAATCTTCTGGTTTTATATGTCCCCAAATCTGATGAGGCAAAGAATCCAGTTGAAATGTCTCTTCCTCTCCCCCTTCCTTTTTTGTTTCTTTTTCGGCCTCCTTATCCATCTCACCCTCATTTTGCTTTGATAATTGAATTTTCCTCCTTTTTATAGTCCTCTTTCTCCGTTTCGTGATCCACCCACTCACTAGTTTGCTTTTGAAAGCTCTAAATCTTTCGGCCACCGCGGAAAGAAACGCAGCCTTTTTTGCCTCAGTAGGAGTAATATGGAACGTATTCTATAAAAACAAGAAACAAACAAATAGTTATTTCTATATACATATATATCAATGAAAACATGTGGCTAAATGCGGAAAGGAAAGAAAATTAAGTAAATTGAGCTTTAAAGGCCAAAATCGGCCCGAAATGGCATTCATTTACCAAAATGTGTTTCAACGCATATGAGTGGTGTTTAATTGACTCCAATAGTTATATATGTACCTAATGCAAATATATATATGACCTAACATGGCCCTAAATGCGGAAAGAAAAGGAAACTAAGTGAATTAAACTTTAAAGGCCAAAATCGGCCCGAAATGGCATTCATTTACCCAAAATGTGTTTCAAAGCATATGAGTGGAGTTTAATTGACTCTTATAATTATATGTACCTATTGGAACAATATATCACCTGACATGCGGCTAAATGCGAAAAACTAAGTGAATTGAACTTTAAAGGCCAAAATAGACCTGAAATGGCATTCATTTACCCAAAATGTGTTTCAAAGCATATGAGTGGAGTTTAATTGACTCTTATAGTTATATATGTACCTACTGGAACTATATATGACCTAACATGCGGCTAAATGTGAAAAACTAAGTGAATTGAACTTTAAAGGCCAAAATCGGCCCGAAATGGCATTCATTTACCCAAAATGTGTTTCAAACCATATGAGTGCAGTTTAATTGACTCTCATAGTTATATATGTACCTATTGGAACTATATACGACCCAACATGCGGTTAAATGCGAAAAACTAAGTGAATTGAACTTCGAAGGCCAAAATAGGCCCGAAATGGCCTTCATTTACCCAAAATGTGTTTCAAAGCATATGAGTGTAGTTTAATTGACTCTTATAGTTATATATGTACCTAGTGGAACTATATATGACCTAGCATGCGGCTAAATGCGAAAAAAACTAAGTGAATTTAACTTTAAAGGCCAAAATCGACCTGAAATGGCATTCATTTACCCAAAATGTGTTTCAAAGCATATGAGTGGAGTTTAATTGACTCTTATAGTTATATATGTACCTATTGGAACTATATATGACCTAACATGCGGCTAAATGCGAAAAACTAAGTTAATTGAACTTCGAAGGCCAAAATCGGCCCGAAATGGCCTTTATTTACCCAAAATGTGTTTCAAAGCATATGAGTGGAGTTTAATTGACTTTTATAGTTATATATGTACCTATTGTAACTCACATCTTTCCACCCCACCAAAATGCTCAGTTTGCGCACACATAACACGATATGCTGCCCACACTTTTTACGCCATTGACCACAAGGTTGACGCATATCATCATACTCGAGGGTCATAGGGGTGTTATAATTCAATCACTTGGTCGCACCCCTTCCTTTCCGCTTCTTTGTTGCAACTTTGCTTGGAGTTTTGGTGGTACTAAGAACCTCTTTTCCCGCATTTTTGTGTGGCACAATGACGGATGAAATACAAGCATAATCTTCCTTAGCATTGTCGTCAATGGGAGGAGCCTTATCGGCTAGCTCCTCATTTATATCAGCCAAGCGAAGTTCCCCATCACGCAAGCGCTTCTCCTCATCATGCGCTATGTCTTCCGGTTCACCTTTATCGTCCTCCTTCTCCGCATCATACTCATCATCATTTTCCATTGACTTATCATAATCATCATCGGTTTCTTCCTCCACAATCACATCATTTCGGACAATGTTTGAAAGTCCTGAAATTTATAAAAACGATATTAGAAACGCGCAAGATTAAACAAAAATGTGAAAGAAATTAGAAATGCGCCCCCATACACTCCCCCCCTTCACCGCCCACCCCGCACTCCCCCCCACCCCTTCACTTCCCCCACTGCACTCCCCCCCTTCACCGCCCCCCCGCACGCCCCCTTCACTTCCCCCCCACCCTACACAGTAGACCCCCGCACCTGCGCACCCCCGCACTCCCCCTTTCTCGCCCCCCCCACCCCGCGCAAATCTTTTCACCGCCCCCCCCTTCACTACCCCCACCCCTGCGCAGTACCGCACTCCCCCTCCCCTCCTTCACTGCCCCCCACCGCCAACCCCCCCTCTACCCCCTAGTGCCAACCCCCACTTCACCGCCCCCACCGCCAACCCCCCCCTTCACGCCCTCCCGCACAAAGAAACCCCCACCCTGCGCAAATCTTTTCACTTGCCCCCACCCCGCACAATGGACCCCCCTGCACTACCCACCCCGCACTCCCCCCTTCACGCCCCCTAGTGCGGACCCCCGCACCGCCCACCCCCTACACTCCCCCACCCCCGCACTCCCCCTTCACTACCCCCCCCCCCGCACAAAGATACCCCCCGCACCGCCCACCCCGCACTCCCCCCTTCACCGCCCCCCACCGCCAACCCCCCTTCACGCCCCCGGTGCTGAGACCCCCCGCACCGCCAACCCCCCCGCACTCCCCCACCCGCGCTCCCCCCCTCACGCCCCCCAATGCGAGACCCTCTTGCTATCCCACCACCTTGCAGACCCCATGTTGTCCCACCCCCCGCAAACCCTCCCCGTTGTCCCACCCCCCTTGCACGCACACCCCTCGACACAGTCCCTTCCCCCAAAACAATCCAACGCCCTAAACGACATTCATCTACCCGATTCGGTTTTCAAATCATGTGACCCGACTTTAAGTGACTCTAATGGTGATACATATACTAATAAGAACTATACGTAACCTAAAATGAGACTAAAAGCGAGAAATTAAGTTAATTGAGGTTGAAAAGCCGAAATAGGCCCGAAATCACATTCACTTACCCAAAATGGGTTTCAATACATGTGAAGCGAGTTTTGTTTATTGTAATACATATATATATACTAATAAGAACTATACATGACACTACATGCGGCTAAAAGCGAGAAATTAAGTTAATTGAGCTTGAAAAGCCGAAATAGGCCCGAAATAACATTCACTTACCCAAAATGGGTTTCAATACATGTGAGCGAGTTTTGTTGATTGTAATACATATATATATATACTAATAAGAACTATACATGACACTACATGCGGCTAAAAGCGAGAAATTAAGTTAATTGAGCTTGAAAAGCCGAAATTGGCCCGAAATTACATTCACTTACCCAAAATGGGTATCAATACATGTGAAGCAAGTTTAGTTGATTGTAATACATATATATATATACTAATAAGAACTATACATGACACTACATCCGGCTAAAAGCGAGAAATTAAGTTAATTGAGCTTGAAAAGCCGAAATTGGTCCGAAATGACATTCACTTACCCAAAATGGGTTTCAATGCATGTGAAGCAATTTTAGTTGATTATAATACATATATATATACTAATAAGAACTATACATGACACTACATGCGGCTAAAAGCGAGAAATTAAGTTAATTGAGGTTGAAAAGCCGAAATAGGCCCGAAATGACATTCACTTACCCAAAATGGGTTTCAATACATGTGAAGCGAGTTTAGTTGATTGTAATACATATATATATACTAATAAGAACTATACATGACACTACATGCGGCTAAAAGCGAGAAATTAAGTTAATTGAGCTTGAAAAGCCGAAATAGGCCCGAAATGACATTCACTTACCCAAAATAGGTTTCAATACATGTGAAGCGAGTTTAGTTGATTGTAATACTTATATATATACTAATAAGAACTATACATGACACTACATGCGGCTAAAAGCGAGAAATTAAGTTAATTGAGCTTGAAAAGCCGACATTGGTCCGAAATGACATTCACTTACCTAAAATGGGTTCCAATACATGTGAAGTGAGTTTAGTTGATTGTACTACATATATATATACACTAATAAGAACTATACATGACACTACATGCGGCCAAAAGCGAGAAATTAAGCTAATTGAGCTTGAAAAGCCGAAATAGGCCCGATATGACCTTCACTTACCCAAAATGGGTTTCAATACATGTGAAGCGAGTTTAGTTGAGTGTAATACATATATATATACTAATAAGAACTATACATGACACTACATGCGGCTAAAAGCGAGAAATTAAGTTAATTGAGCTGGAAAAGCTGAAATTGGCCCAAAATGACATTCACTTACCCAAAATGGATTTCAATACATGTGAAGTGAGTTTAGTTTATTGTAATACATATATATATACTAATAAGAACTATACATGACACTACATGCGGCTAAAAGCGAGAAATTAAGTTAATTGAGCTCGAAAAGCCGAAATTGGCCCGGAATGACATTCACTTACCCAAAATGGGTTTCAATACATGTGAAGCGAGTTTAGTTGATTGTAATACATATATATATACTAATAAGAACTATACATGACACTACATGCGGCTAAAAGCGAGAAATTAAGTTAATTGAGCTTGAAAAACCAAAATTGGCCCGAAATGACATTCACTTACCCAAAATTGGTTTCAATACATGTGAAGCGAGTTTAGTTGATTGAAATACATATATATATATATATATATATATATATATATATATATATATATATATATATATATATATATAGTAGTAAGAACTATACATGACACTACATGCAGCTTAAAGTGAAAAATAAAGTAAAATGACCTTGCAAAGCTGAAAGCCGGAATTGGAACCAAAGAAGTCGAGCCTATTGTTTACTTTTGGCACCTTCATTTGAAGTTTAAACCATTATCCCTTCCCCGTGATTTGCACGCATGTAAGTTGTCGCTAACTCCGCATCAGTGACATCGGAGTTGGGAATGGTGAAAGTCGGGGTGTCTTCAAACGCATCATACTCCTCCTCATCCTCAACATCACCAACTCCAAGTATACTTCTTTTTCCCGGGACAACAATTGACCACTTGTTATCAGAAGGGTCAGTTATGTAGAATACTTGCTTAACTTGTGATGCAAACACGAATGGCCCTTCACTATCACGCAACCGACCAAAGTCTACAAGAGTAAATCCACAAGGGTCATCTTTTCTTATGTAACGCCGGTTATAATCAGCCCACTTGCATCGAAATAAGCAGACCATGAAACCAGAGTAGTCAAGCTCCCATATATCTTGAACTCGCCCATAGTATAACAATCTAGCATCAATAGGAGACTTGTCTTTGGCACTTGCATACTGTGTAGATGATGCCTCTACTGAAACACCACTATTCTGGAGATATCTCGACTTTTGATCTTAACGATCTGTCCAATACGTATATCTGTTAACATCATAACCCTCATAGGAGTGCACATCTTCTCGAGGACCAAATGCTAGCCACTTTAGAGTTTCAGAAACATTGGAATCTAATTCACGCATTATTCTGTTATGGAACCAATCAATAAACGTCTTATTATGCAACTGCATCAATGCTCTAGTCCCTTTACTTGGATTCTGGTCACGCAACTCCTCCAAATGCTCATCCAAGTAAGGATGACCCTGTACCATATGCTGCAATACAAATAAGTGTGCTTGTATGCACCTTTCAACAGGAGGTACGATCATTTTGGAGCCAAGTGTACCTTTACCCACCAGTCTGCCCTAATGTCGAGATGTAGGAAGTCCTATAGGATCAACATTAGTTAAGAACTCAGCCACAAAATTACCGACCACTCACAATCCCCTGAATTATACTTCCTTCTGGTTGCGCTGGATTCCTTACTTTATCTTTCAAAGAGCCCATATGTCTCTCAAAGGGATAGCACCACCTCAAAAACACCGGACCACATAGCTTAATTTCTCGAACTAAATGTACAACCAAATGGACCATAATGTCGAAGAAAGCAGGTGGGAAGTACATCTCAAACTTGAACAAAGTCTGTATCACACTAGCCTGGAGAGCATCAAGCTTCAAGGGTTGTAACATTTTGCTACATATAGTATTGAAAAAAGAACACAGCTCTGTTATGGCATGTCTCACGTGTTTCGGCAATATCCCTCGAATTGCAATCGGTAAGAATACTTGCATCATTACATGACAATCATGAGACTTCATGCTCGATAATTTCAACTCACCGTCTAAGGTAACAAATCTTTTCATGTTCGATGAGTACCCTGATGGAACCTTAATGTTGTACAAACACTCGCAAAAAAGACGCTTCTCAGCTCTAGATAGAGTGTAGCAAGCCGGAGGTAAATAGTTCCTATCATCATCCTTCACCGTTTTCTTTCCTTTTCTTTCAATTCCTGCAGGCGACCCTTCTTCATGTTCCTTTTCTTTTCCCTTTCCTTTTCCTTTTCCTTTTCTAGACACTTTCTCTTTTTTCTTTCTTTTCTTAGTGTCCCTCTTTTGAGCCCATAGTTCTGGTCGAAGCCCCTCACTTTCCAGATACAGTCACACCCCTTTGCTATCCTTTGTCTTATGTGGAATATTCATAAGTGTCCCCAGAACGGCGTCACATACATTTTTCTCTATGTGCATGACGTCGAGATAATGTCTAACCTCTAGATCTATCCAATATGGAAGTTTCCACATAATAGACTCCTTTTTCCAAAGTCCTTTAGCACCATCACTCGCTCCTTTGCCGAATATCGTTGCAATACACTTGACCTGATCAAAAACCTCAATACCAGTCAATGGCCTACGAGCAACCCCTTCCTCAACTGTTCCATCGAATGCCTTCTTCTTATTACAATAAGGATGGTCGCGTCGAAGGAATCTTCGGGTCCGCATATAAACTTCTTTGTGACAAGTAGTAATGTATTTAGATGTTGTGTCGTCCATGCAAATCGCGCATGCTTTCTTCTCTTTGTTCTTGTACCCAGATAAGTTCCCATAAGCAGGATAGTCATTAAGAGTCCATAAAAGCATGGCACGCAATGTGAATACCTCATCAGCATGTGCGTCATACACAGAAACTCCTTCATCCCACATTTTTCTCAAATCATCAACAAGTGGCTAGAGGTAGACATCTATGTCGTTTCCAGGTTGTTTCGGGCCTGAAATAAGAATCGACAACATGATGTATTTGCGTTTCATGCACAACCAAGGAGGCAAGTTGTATATAACTAGAAGAACCGGCCACGTACTATGTTGAGAACTAAGAGTGCCAAATGGGTTCATTCCATCCGTGCATAGGCCAAGCCTCAAATTTCTATCCTCGGCACCAAAGGTCTTATGAAAATGATTGATACCTTTCCACTCAGGAGAATCAGTCGGATGTTTGAAAAAATCGTCCTTTTTCCTTCATTCTGCATGCCGCCTCAAGTTCTTGGCATCTTTTTTGATTGAAAACATGCGCTTGAATCATGGTATAATCGGAAGATACATCACCTTTGCTAGAGGACATTTCTTATCACTAACCCCTGCGCGCCTGTAACGCGACTTCCCACGTCGAGGACACTCATCCATATTTTCATATTCATTTCGATATACGTCCTCCGTTTCATAATACTCGCTACACTTTCCATTGTGGGAAGTTTCATATTACTTGCTACACTTCCTTTTTGGGCAATAAACTCTCTCTATCTCTATCCTCTCACATGAGTCCCTTTTCTTTTTACTCTCTACCTCTTTCTTCTCCAAAAATTGCCTAGGAGTCCGTGAATTGAGAAGTGTAGCGAGTAATATGAAACAGAGGAAGTAGCACACAATCGTTTGGACAAGCATGTATCCTCTAGTACTCTAAACCGAAGGGACACATCAGTATCTTAGCATAGTAGTTCGACTTGGGTAGTTCATGGTCGTCCGGCAACATATCACCAAATGCTTGCAACAAGGAAGTGAAACAAGAGTCACATATACCGGCTTTCGTCTTGATATTAAAGAGTGTTATCACGGCCGTCAGCTTGGTGTACCTCATACAACCGGGATACAACAGTTTCTGAGATCCATGCACTCAAAAATACGAGGTCGTTTGCTAGAATGATCTACCCCCGCCATCATCTCCTAGATATGATCCCCTTCATCATCATCATCCTCTACTTCAATATCCTCATATACGTTCTCGATGTTGTCATTCTCAATGACATCAAACTCACCTTCTTCATGCACATCGTTAACAATGGCATTTCGACCATCATATATACCCTCCTCACCGTGCCAAACCCATACATAGTAGTCTTGTCTAACCCGCGACGAAAGATATGCTCCCTAAGCGACTCAATGCTACTAACGATGCTCACATTACCACAATCAACACAAGGACAATAAAACCCCTCGGTTCCCTTTGCAGCCTGATGACTTAATGCAACATCACAAAATTCAAAGACCCCATCCACGGATTTTACACGTGTCACGACTACCATACATCCATGCACAATTCATTTCAACCAAACCTAGCTCTAATTAAACACAAGCAACAAGTACCCCATGTCAATGACGAACTTCATTACATTATTAGAGTTTATACACGATATATATTTAATGAAATTAGGCATGCTTTCCAAGGGTCCTTATCACTCCAACCTAACCCATCCTTAGATGTCTAATCTCACTAGTGAATGTATTGCCTTCTGTTCGAATCTACGGAAAATTCGGCGGCATTTTCCTACAGTTCTCCAAGTACACGATGTAGATATATAGTTATCTATATCTACATATGTACCCAGAGAACAAAAGTAGGGAAACGACGAGCCAAGATTTTCCTCTAGAATTGAACTAAAGACATACATTCACCACCTAAGTGAGATTAAACATCTAAGAACAGTCCCAAATCGGGGACTATTCAAGACTTACTCCTAATGAGTAAGTCTCGAATGGGTATCTAGGCATATGATATGATGATGCAAACATAGTTTTTTAAAAACAACAAAACATTTTACATCTAATCTCAAATCAACGATAAATATATACACATTTGCACATATAAACCAATTTACTATGAAAGAAAGTTAAATATGAGTGATAACATACCAATATCAAGGTTGTGAATAGAGAAATCGAGCTCAACACTCCGTTACTAGCTAGCTTCAATAATTAACAACAAAGTATAAAGTTAAGATTGGTATAAATTAGCAAATCAAACAAAACTAAACTAAACTAAGCTAAACTAAACTAATTAAATAGCTAAACCAATAATCATATTCAACGTTTACAGTTCAAACCTAACTAGTTAGTAAGTACTACAACAACAACAACAACAACAACAACAACAACAACAACTACTACTACTACTACTACGACGACTACTACAACTACAACAACAACCACAACAAAGCCCTAGTTTTGTAACCTAAAAATCAAACTAACTACTTTAAATAAAATCAAATAAACTCAAATCAATCAAATTTACACCCTTTGACTATAATACAACCTAATTTCACTGACAATTATTCATAAAACTACAATTAATTATAAAACTTGAAGCTTCAAATATGAGATTCAATAAAAGTTGAGAAATTTTAGGTACCTAAGAAGAGGAGGAGGAATGTAGGTGTTTAAGGCACGGTGGAGGTGCGGGGGTGGAGCTGCTAGGGCATGGTGCAGCCGCGGAGGAGGACCACCGCTATTACTGTTGTTGATGAAAAGAAAGACCACAGCTTCTAGGGTTTGTTGTTGATGAAGCGCAGAGGTGCGGCGGTGGAGGTGCGGCGGTGGTGCTGCTAGTGGCGTCGGCGGTGAACCTATTGAGAAGGAAGGAGGGAGTTCGTTTTTGAAATTTCGAAGCTAAGGAAGGAGGGAGTCAGGGAGTGAGCGCAGAAAAATGGAATGAGACTCGACCATTTCACACGGGATTTAGGAAAAAAAAAACAAAATAAACCGCTGCGGTTCAGAAAACCACAAGGGTTAATTGACAACCGCAGTAGTTTCTTTTCACCGTTGCGGTTTTCTGAAGACCGCAGCGGTTTATGTTCCCACTTTTCCCCCCAAATTTTTCGACGATTTACTGTTGCGGTTCTCTTAAGGACCGTAGCGGTTGTCTTGTGACATTTAGCGTTTTTTCCACTAGTGTAATCAATTTACTTTTACGAATGAATGAGGTTACTAGTATGAATAAATGAGGTTATATGAAGAAATGGGGTTACTTTTGTGAAGATTTGAGGTTACTCGTATGATTAAATAGGGTCATCGTATGAATAAATGGCGTTACTTTTGTGAACAATTGGGCTTACTTGTACGATTAAATAAGATCTTGTAATATGATTAAATGATATTATTATTATGAATGAATTAGATTAATGGGGTTACTGTTGTGAACTATTGGAGTTACCCGTATGATATGAGGTTACTAGTATGAATAAATGAGGTTAGTTCAAAACATAATTAAGGTTATCATATATTATTTTTAAGGTTATTACGCATAATAATATGAGGGGTTACTTTTATAAACAAATGGGGATGCTTCTGAAAATGCACTCTAAAAGTATTTATCACTCAACATTCAACAAAACTTAAACCCAGTACATAAATTGAGATTTACGAAACAAATTTGAAATACACATTATTGAAGGTACAAAGAATGATATTGAAATCCTAACAACATCAATGACAAAAAAAAACAACAATTGTTATTATTTCTCTAAATCAACTTTTTATCTCAAAAATCATAAAATATGGCTTCATTTTACCATCATTGGCCCTGTATGTTCAAGTCCAAACCTTATAATAACCAACAATGGTCACAAACTCATCACACCACCCATCTTCTCTCCTCACCATTTCTTGCTCTCGTTCTTTTCCATCAGCAGATCAAACTTTGATTATTTTCTCATAAACCAATCATATCCCCACCTTTCAATCACGTTGTTCACGCAATTCCACAACCAACAAAATATCTTCTTTATGGATATCTCATATATGACTATATGAGTAACTCAACCAAGAATTTCAATCATAACATCCGATAATGGCGTGGATTCGTCGATGGTTTCTCGAATTCGACGATGGCGGATTCTCTCTTCGAT
This sequence comes from Beta lomatogona, assembly GCA_947646795.1. Lineage (NCBI taxonomy): Eukaryota > Viridiplantae > Streptophyta > Magnoliopsida > Caryophyllales > Amaranthaceae > Beta > Beta lomatogona. Next base: position 3,756,995 of record CANSNZ010001473.1, read on the forward strand.
TTGATTTCGGAGGAGAGAGAAAGTAATCGGTCAGGAATAGAACTCTCGTGTTCATGGAGGTTGTCAAGGGATTTCATGAGGAGCGAAGGGAGGGATTGAAGTATCGAGTTTGGAGTCTAGGGTTAGGATGTTGGAATATGACTAAGGGAGAAAGAAGAGGGAGTAGAAATTTTGAATTGGGCTTCATATGTGGACCGGCCACACGGATTCTTACAGGTGTGGCTGACCACATATAATAATCGATTTTTTCACCAGGTACCCCTGTGGTATTTCAAAATTCATGGGGTACCCCTATTGTTTGAAAAATGCACCAGGTAACCTTACTATTTCAACAAAATGCATGAAATGCCCTTAATGACTAACGGCGTCATGATTCCGTTAGTCATTAACCCTTCTAACCCTAAATAATCCCTCTAACCCTAACCCCTAACCCCCTAACCCTAACTTCTAACCCCCTAACACCTAACCCCCACCCTAAACACTAACCCAAACCACCCAACCACCACAACCCCCACCCCTCGCCCTCCCACTCCTTCCTCCACCCCCGCAACCCTCCACCCGCAGCCTCTCCCCAGTAGCCCCCCTCGCCCTCCCCCGCATCCCCCCCGCAGTTCTAATATGCTCACACATAGGCCTGATTCTGTTGGGCCAGCGCTCAACTCCCACTCCATGGATTATGCTTTTATTGGTCTAACGCCCAACTCCACGAATTTTGCTTCTGTTGGTCCAGCACCAAACTCCACATATTATGCTGGTAGAAATGCGGGGGGGGTGAGGGGTGTTCGTGGGTGGTTAACCGTCCCGAAACAGAATTTCGGTTCGGTAACCGAATGTTTCGGTTCACTCTTTTTGCGAACTGTAACCGTTTAGACAGGTTACCGCCTAGCAGTTAACCTTTTTTCGGTACGATTTTTCGGTTAACCATTAACCGAACCGTTATTCAAGTTATACTATTATATTTTATTTAACGTAAATATATATTTTCAATTTTTTTGTGCATATACTTTCATATTATATATACTCTAATATAAAATGTATTATAAAGCGGATAATAAATCCTTTGGAAGACAGAATAACACTAAGAACTTACTCCATTTCCTAATTATAGTGTTTATATTAGTACTAAATTTTCAAAGTAATCACATACTTTCTCTAATTATTGTTATTTAGCAAAAAAAAAATTAGAATTAATGTAATTGTTGGAAGAAGTTTCAATATAGTTAAATAGAGAAAAAAATATTTCAGTTTTTCGGTTAACCGTTTACTCAAAAATCATAACCGTAACCGTACCGTTTAACCGTTACTTCTACCGGTTCGGTAACCGTACCGTTAAAACTTTTTTTACCGGTACGGTTACCACCCATTTAGACCGGCTTTTCGGTTTCGATTTTTATGAACACCCCTAGCGGGGGTGGGCAAGGGGCTGGGGGTGCAGAAGGGGGCTGCGGGGGAGCACAGAGGAGGGGTCGCGGGGGTGGCAAGGCAGAGGGGGTTGTGGTGGTTGGGTGGTTAGGGTTAGTAATGAGGGTGGGGATTAGGTGTTGGGGGGTTGGGGGTTAGGGTTAGATGGGTTAATTAGGGTTAGAAGAGTTAATTAGGGTTAATGACTAACTGTAGACACATAATCATGTTTCCCCATTTAAGGGCCCAATGATGAAACATACCGCAGTCTTAATTGGTCCGACCCAAGGGCAGAGCAGTCCGAAGAGCCAAATTATCTTCGAAAAGTGTTAAAGTCCTATTTTAAAGCCTAATTACTTATTCATGATAATTAATTGTATTTTGAGCCCAATCCTTTGAAAAGCCTAAAACGCGTTTTTTATCAAAAAACTGTCAAAACGTGTCAAAATTAAGGCGGAGCGCTGAGCGCACAGAAATGCGCCGAGCGCAAGCGTCATGCCACGTAGACTTTTGTGTCACACAGAGTCCTGCGCCAAGCGCATTTCTCTGTGTGAGACGCATCTTTTTCTTTCTTATCTTCAAAGCGCGTACCACGTGTACGCTTTCTACTGGGCATCCCACGTCAGGCGCGCCAATCTGCGTCTGACACGTGCATTTGCACGTGACACGTCATCCTGCGCCAAGCGCAGATGGCGCGTGAAGCGCATATTCGTTTTCCCTATAAATAGGCTTCGATTTTCCGAATTAAACACGGTTTTTCATTCGGTTTTTTCACACTTAAACACTTCGAACTCTACAAATATATTTACGAACATCTCTACAAAACCTCCCTAGAAAAACTCATACTTTCAGACACACAAACATATATTTTCATACATACATTCAAATCTTTCAGACATTCATACTTTCAGGCTTCACGATTGCTCGTCCCGAAGGTTGTTAATCTCGCATACCTAAGCCACGGTATACTCCTAAGGGTCCTTGAATAAATTCCTATTTTTATATTGAAGTTACTAACCATTTATTTCATAATGTAGATCTTTGGTATAAAATCGTTCTACTGTATATTCTAATACTTGCTTCTTTCTATTTATTTTCATACATTATTATATGCATGCCTGATTGTTCTATACATATTATATGATTGTTCTATGCATGATTTAATATTTTTATCACCCACATGTTATTTTTGTTAAGCAAAGACCTAAAGAACTGTTCTAATATTAATCAGATAATTTGGACAACCTGTTAGGTTCCCTGTAATTTGATTGCCTAATAACTTTTCACTAAAAATAGTATTTTTATGTGTTTCCTGAACCAACCTAGATTGAATTATTTTTAGGGTGTTGAAAATATTATTTGGTTATTCTATTGCATAAAAATTGACATGAATCGATATTTGATGTCAATCGATATTTGGTAGAGGCCAACAATGGGTGAATGTAGTTCATTATGACCGTGTTCGTACCCTCACCCTCGAATCAATCTTGTGTTCATTTTGACCATCTATGGAGTAAGGACGGGGAAATCTACATTGGATAAGTCCCTAAGATGTCCCTATATTTCAATATCCAATTAGATTTATGAATCTTCCTTTAAAGACTTGTTGGCGACTTCAAAACAATTTTCAATAAAACCTTAACAATGGGGTAGTCAAATCAAATACGCGCTCACACCACGTAGGCAAAATAAAAATACGCCTACACTGACGGAATTAGGGATGGCAATTGGGCGGGTGGGTGCGGAGGATGGTACCTCCACACCCACACCCGCATAAATTTCCCATCCCCATCCCCGCCCCACAACCCATTGCGGAGGAAAATTCTAGACCCATCCCCGCCCCCACCAAGTACGTATTTCTAACCATCCCCGCCACACCACCTGCATGGGTACCTGCACCCGCTTCGTACCCGCGTCGTACCCACTTCATCCCCACCCCACCACCTGCATGAATATCCGTACCTGCGCTATACCCACATATTTATATTTTACAAGATAAAATTATTAATAACATAAGTATATAAATAGAATTTTAATAGAAAATATGTGGGGCGGACGGAGGTGGGGCGGGGCGGGCGGGGAAAGGGTGGGTATAGCATAAAATCCACACCCGCTCCACCACCCATTGCGGGTATGATTTTAATCCCTATCCCCGCCCCATCCCCGCCAAACCTAGACCCGTTAGTGATTAAGGGCGTTTCATGCATTTTGTTGAAATAGTAAGGTTACCTGGTGCATTTTTCAAACAATAGGGGTACCCCATAAATTTTGAAATACCACGGGGGTACCTGGTGAAAAAACCGTATAATAATTTGTGTAAGTTCTAAATATTAGCATGATCCTATGTGAACTTATCTATTCTTATATGAATTTATCTGATCTGAACTTATCTGATATGATTTGAACTTATCTTAAATAAGTAAAAATAAGGTGAACTAAACCTAGCTTAAATTGGGATGCTTGGACTACATAAAGAAAATACTAATAATGGTTAGTGATGTTATTAATGAGTACTGTCAATGGAATAGGGAGATTTTATCTTCTATTGTGCCTAAGGAAATTTGCCAAGCTATTTATAGTTTATTTCTTCCGTAGAATGTTGGTTCAGATAAATTAATTTGGGGTTTGACTTCAGATGGTTGCTACTCTATTAAGTCAGGGGCCTTGTTAGTTCAGGGGCTGGCTATTAATCCTCCTCCCTCTAAGCCGTTTAATTAGATTTGGGGTTTAAAGATTCCTCCTAAGGTTAGGAATTTTATTTGGAAAATTTGTCAAGATGGGCTTCCAACTAAAATTCGATTAGAAAAATGTCATGTTTTCCTTCCCCATGAATGTATTTTCTGTAACCATCATTCAGAAGATGTTAATCATCTTATGTTTGTTTATCCGTTTTCTAAGGCTGTGTTTGCTTGTGTTAATGAGTTGTATGGTTGTGTGTGTCCCCCTAACTTGTCTATTTCAGATGATATTGTGGTTAATCTAAATCTGATCAAGGATAATTCTTCTTCTCTAGATTTTATCCCATTTTTGTGTTACTTGGTGGTATATTTGGTTCTCTAGAAACAAGGTTATCTTCCAAGAGGAAGTGGCCTCTCCGATGGTTGTTGCTCACATTGTGGTTAATTATTTTCTTGGTTGAACTAAAGCTCAAGCTCATGATAATTTGTTGGATAGTTTTTTGAAGGTTTCTCCTTCTATTCATAAAAAGAATGTGGAAGTTGCTTGGGTTCCCCCTCCTGAACATAGTTTTAAGCTTAAGTTTGATGGTTCAAAGCTTTCGAATGGTAAAGCTTCCTTTGGGTTCACTATCTGGGATCATTTGAGAGGTCTTTTTCTTGTTGGTGCTATGGCTCTGTTGAACCCCATATATGTTGTGCACGTGTGAGTTGTCCCACATTGGAGAAAGAGGAGAGAAAGTACCACAATATAAGCTAGATGAGCTACTCCTACTATTGCCAATTGGTTTTAGTATGGAACCTCCTTTGGGCTTGTATGTAGACCGAACTCTCCTCCTCCGTATTGGGTTGCCCAAGCCCATTTTCACTCATATCAAATTTGTCGTGGTGTCAGAGCTAGGTTGTTAGGCGTTTGATATTGGGCATTTGTCAAGCAACTGAATAAGGACCTCTATTGGAAGATCATTCCCAATGAGGATTATTACCTTACCAGTATTCTGTCGTCGAATTGCTCTATTTTTCAAACAGAAGCTTGGGGTCTGCGGGAAGGTGTGAAGGCGGCTAGGTTTCTCAATATTTCCTCTCTTATAATCTAAGGAGATAATCTTGTGGTCATCAATGCTATTAGGAGATGTTGGAAGGTCCCGTGGGAAATTTTTGGTTTGATTGGTGATTCGGTTGAAAACCTCAAGAATGTTTCAGAGGTCTCGTTCAACCACTGTTTTAGGGAAGCGATTCAAGCGGCGGATTTCATGGCTCATAGGGGTCACAAGGCTTCGTCTTTATTATATTAGTTTTCTTCTTCTAATCTGGTTTTTTCTTCCATCATCGAAATGAAGTTTTAGGCTGATCATATATTAGGAACCAGACCTAGGTTTCTTTCCTGTAAAAAAAATTATATGTCATTTGTGACTATTGAAAAACAACACTTGATTAATTGTTTTTTTTTTGTTAAAAACTTAATTAATTGTTGTCGGGTGGTTTTTCATCTTTTAAATTTTTTTTCTTTGTTTTTTTTGGGGTCACGATTGATACTAATTAGATTACGTTTGCTTAACTAAAGATCTTGATGTCTGCTTTGGTAGGGCATCAAAGTCCATTAAAAAATTGAAATATGAAAGAAGATCCAGGTTGAAAAACAACTTCCCAACATCCCCCCCCCCAACACCTTCACAGACATACGTCTCCCCTGACTTCTCGATTTGGTTTTTCTCTTTGTAAGAGAAAAAGAAAAGAGAAGCGAGCGTTAGATACACTCACTGTCCTCCTTTTTTTGGTTTTACAGTAGGTCATGATTTATTAATCAAACTTCCATTTTAGTTATTTGGTTGCTCTTTTTACCTTAAAAGCAAATTTCTTTGACTACTTTCCATTTTCTCTTCAATCAATTATACTAAATTTCAGTAAAATTTACTAACTCTCATTGTCCTAGATCCCTGTTTGACAAACTTTCCTTCCTATTCCTATTAGCATTTGTTGGGTTTTCCTCAAATCCTCCAAAAACACTCACTTTCTCAGTGATTTGATGATTCCAATTTCCCCCTTTTCCTAGGTTGTTTGTTTGGACATTTCTGGGTAACTTCCATTTTTCACAAAAAATTGATTTGGGTATTTCAAATTTGAGCTGTAGAACACATTTTGAGATCTGGGTTTCACACCAGTTACTTACATAGATCCAATCATCTCTTTTTTTCTGGAAAAATCTGTTCTTTTGTTTGGGGGGGGTCAAATTCATAATATTATTGCATGTCAAGCAAATCGAAGTCATATTTTTGTTTTAGAAAGATGTTTGCAACTAATGGATGGTTTTACCCAATTGTTGGTATGGCAACATTAGTTGCATTCATTTACATGTCATTTGGTGGTGACATTAGAATTAGTGTGACAAAGGAGCCAAATTATAGTTTTGTGGAAAGGGTTGGAAATCAATTTATGTTGGATGGAGAACCATTTTATATAAATGGTTGGAATTCTTATTGGTTGATGGACCATGGTGTGGATGGGTTTAGTAGGCCAAGAGTGAAAGCAATGCTTCAAGCTGGATCTAAAATGGGTCTTACTGTGTGTAGAACTTGGGCTTTTAATGATGGTACTTATCATGCTCTTCAGATTTTACCTGGTGTATATGATGAGCAAGTTTTTCAGGTATATAACCAATTTTTGTTTTTGTTTTGGTTTCAACTTTCAAGTGTTGTTATGAATGAGCTTGATCTGATGTTTTCCATTTGTTTTGAATGTTTTTAGTAAGATTTCTGATTAAATTTGTCTTCTGAAGTTTGATATATTATATAAGGCTCAAAATGTGTAAAGTTTGCTATAATAATTGCATATTATAAAGTTTTAACTCTTAATTCATGGATTTGCTGGGTTCATCATTATAATTCCACCATAGTATCTAATCATCTTGACAATTCCTCTTAATCCTTTATAAATTGGCACTTGACATAATGATTTGGTCTTCTATCTTTAAAGTTCCTCTTAAAAAAATTAAAATAAGTATGTTGTTGAGGAATAAAGCACATCAAGACAAGAAAGAAATATGCAGGAAAAAGCCCTCTTTTTTAAGTGTGAGAAGCGCCACTTTGAGGCGGGGTGGCTTCCCTGAAAAGGGTGCACTTGATTTAGGTCCCTTGAGTTCTAATTTTAGTAAATGCAGATTAACAATTTGCATATGTAAATTGTTGTTTAAGGATTATTTGCTAGAATTTGAGTGACTGGTGTCTTTTGCAGTCTTTGGATTATGTGATTGCAGAGGCAAGAAAAAATGGGGTGAGGCTGATCTTGAGTTTAGTTAACAATTTGCAAGCGTATGGTGGAAAAACTCAATATGTGAAATGGGCATGGCAAGAAGGCATTGGAATAAGCTCTTCCAATGATTCGTTTTTCTATGATCCGTCTATCCAGACCTATTTCAAGAGTTATCTCAAGGTAGTTTTTCTCTCTTTTTCTTTTTGGGTACTAAACATGAGCAGATGCATTCTTACCAGTCAAATGTATGTGGATGTATTGAAGGTGTTGGTTTTTTGTACCGACTAATGTATGTAATCAGGGTTCTATGTATCAGTTTCTCATAGATTGTTGCAATAACATTTAATTTCTTGTAACTAGGTGACTTGGCTATCAAAGAGATATTAAATATTTGCGTGGCCTGCTGATCTGGTTTTTGTCGAACATGCTGTGTAGAGTTCTAAGGAGAAAGCTATTCAGATTTTCATAGTCACTAGAGTCTGTGTTTTCCATGAGACGGGAACAAGGGCGAATATAATGTATTCTATAAGCTATCTTAATAAATCTTGTAATTACTTATTGTTTACACCATTAATGACATTTTATTTTATCAACAGAGCTTATTCAACAATGGCGGAAAGCTGACAAAAAGAAGCTTCCGTCTTATTGAATCATATGATTTCCCGGGTTGACCGATCTAAATGATTCTTTGTGTTCAGCTAATCCGAAAGAAAATCCTATATAAGAACCGCCCTCCCGCAAGCTACGGCTGAAAAGCTTAGTACGCTTTCAAGCCACTTACGCCTATTTCTTAGGCGTAAGGGAGACCTTGAAAGCAGCTTCAAGTGTCAGTAGCAGGCAAAGTGCAAAGACTGCTATCCTAATAAGCCAGCCAGCAGAAAGGCAACAGCATCCTGTCTATGAATAGGAATGCTCTTTCTTGAACCTAGCCCGCGGAAGTTGGCTACCCTCCCTTTACCTATGTCCAATAAGGTAGTTTACTTGCTTACTCAAGAGAGTAAGGCACCCTCGGGGCTTTGGCCACTTAACTTAAAGGAGAGTCGCTACCAATAAGTTTTTTTACATTTCACTCATGTCCGAACCATGATTCTTAGCAATGAAATAGTAGTAAACTATTAGCTATTAGACCTAGCATTCTGCATTCAAACAAGATAAAAGATCTCTCCATCTGCCACATTCCATTCCTTGTATTAGATCGTTTCACGTTTAATGCAACTATAATTCCATATATTAAGTTGTTTGAGGGGATTAAACTTTTAGGAAAGTATTTTCACAATACGTAAATCACATCTGTGAGTTACTCACAAATGTAAATGAGTTGAGCAACATGGTATTTAAGCTTTGGTTAGGTTACTTATGAGCTTCAAATTTATTTATTTTCATTGATTGCTAAATGAAATGAATCTATCACTGAGCTGTTTGTTTGTAAACTTGTGAACTATGAGCAAGAGAGGCAAGCTGTTTTGATTGTGAAAATCTGGGAGTGATTGATCACTCTGTTGTCCCACATCTTAGAAGCGCAGGATAATATGATGCAGCTAGACCTAGATTTAATGTGGTCTGAACTCTGTTTCCAAACAAAATATTTCTGCTAATTGGGATTTCATTGCTCTGAATGGGTTAATGGATTGATAGGCCTAGGGTGAATAATGCATTACCTGTGACGAACATTTTTCATCTCCATGGGGGAAGACATTGTCGTCCTATAGCAGTTGTCAATTTTCTTTCATCAATCTTATTGCTTTTGTAGGCAACTGATTATCAATAGTACCATTTTTCTAGTAATTTGCTCTATCTGATACTATTTCAGACAATGCTTACAAGGAAGAATACCATCACTGGAATTGAGTACCGAGATGATCCTGTAATCTTTGCTTGGGAGTTGATCAATGAACCACGTTGCATGTCTGACCCGTCAGGGGACACTCTTCAAGTGAGTGCTCTAGTCTCCACACAACATTGAATTTCCTGATTAGAATTGTTCCTGAAGTACTCTTGATCTGTTTTCTTTTGATTGATCCAGATTCTGGCTGTATCCAAACAAATTACCAAGTTAACAATTTCAAATGACATAACTTTTTGTCAAATAATTCATTATAATGATGACCATATGACTTTGAATTGCAGGATTGGATCAAGGAAATGTCAGAATTTATAAAAGTGATTGATGAGAAACATCTGGTTACAGTGGGCCTCGAGGGATTTTATGGTTCAAAAAATTCAAAGTCAGCTCTAAACCCATCAGAATGGGAAGGTACTATTGGAACTGATTTTGTTCGAAACAATGATATACCAACTGTTGATTTCGCTTCTATTCATATGTACCCTGACCAGTGGTGAGTATTCTCTCTTGCACCCTTCTCCCAACACTTAGATTAAACACCTTGGAGCATGATGTGTAATATGCTCTTGGTTAATGTTAGTTTCATTCTATCTGTGTTCTTCTATTAACACTACTATGTTCTTTGAGTGCATGTTCTTATCATGGATTGCATGTTGTTATATGAGGAGATTTTTTTTTTCTTAGTACAAAATGTTACTCTTGACATATGAAATAGTAGTTAGTAATTTCTTGAGCTATCTTCATGGTTACTAAATTATACATGAATCTAACTGTCAAAAATTATGCTGGTGATGCACTCATCTTTGAGATTTGTCGCATTTAACTTTTTTCAACTGCCCATCTACTTCAGATCATACAACTTTAGTGAAATAAGCTTTTCATTTTACTTATGCTAGGCTTACTGTGGATAATCTTGAAGACAAATTGGAATTTGTGCGAAAGTGGGTGTCATCTCACATTGAAGATGGTGAAAAACAACTTAAGAAGCCTGTAATGTTGACTGAATTTGGCCTTTCGAGCCAGAATAAGGACTTTGATCCTGCACAGAGAGATAGGCTCTTCAAAGTCGTGTATGATATCATATACAAGTCTGCAAAAAAGAACGGGTCTGGTGCTGGTTCATTACTCTGGCAGTTATTTGTAGAAGGAATGGATGATTTTCATGATGATTTCGGGATAATCCCATGGAGAAGGCAATCCACATATGACGTGATAACAGGGCAGTCGTGCAGGTTGGCTTTATTGCATCAACGTTCGAACTTGGAAGGAAATTTGAAAAATTTGTGTCAACGAAGTCGGTGATATCAATTCATTTATGCGAGAAGAATGCGTAAATCTTCTTACTGCTAGCTTAACGAATTTTAGTTGCTGGAAGTATGTTCTTTTTTGATACTGCATTGAGCTATGCAGATGAAAATCATTATGTTGGTTAGCGAATTGTGCCTTGCCACCATATCTCACATTCATGCATAACAAGGATCAAAGAGTGGAGATGGATTTACAGTACGTACCCAACTTAAAAACGGCTCGTTCTCTCATATGATGTCACCCTTGGCGGTGAACAAGTATCATCTATGAGCCAAAGTTTGATGGTTAGCTTATAAGAAGCTTAGGACTATGATGTCGCCATGTATATTGTCAATAAAGACAATTTTGTGTTGCCTGATAACCTTTGAAATGATCTTTTGTCAATGTTTTGTTAGCCTACCAATTCTTTTTGTTCTTTTTGACGATATTACCCTATATACTTCTCTTACTGTTTGCAAGTTGTTCTTTTTTATAGGAGTTTGCAAGTTGATTTTGTTGAAAAGAAATGTTTGGTTGACTACTTGAATGTGTCGGTGCAAAAACAAAAGAAAAATATTTTATTAATCTAATACTACTGTTGGCATAATTGAACTTCTGCTTCTGCCTTGTGGTAAAATATCTTTAGCATACGTCATTGATTACAAGCTTCTTAAGTTGTCATTGAACTTTTAGGAATCGAATTTGTAACTCAAACGTTAGTTACAAAAGTTACTTGTGTTGGTTGGTAAGAGTTTCACCATGTAACTGTGAATTACAAATCGGATTCCTACCAAGCACGAACTATAATTCCCCTCCTTCCCAAAACTATCAAAGACCTGACACATTCAGTTAGACCAAATTGATCTATGAAAAGTTTCGAATTTATATAACCTTTCTCCTTATCATCTTGATCTATTAGTTGTCCATGGTAAATTGAGCTTTTCTAAGTTGTGTAAGAGTTATATATCTATGGATTGAGATCTTCAATCGCTAGAATTGATGAAAACTAGGTGAAATCTAGATTTATGAAAGATAATGGACGTGTAGATATGATTTATATAACTGTGTTCAAGGTAAGTATTGCAAGAGCTGCCCACTTCATATTTGATAAGGATGTAATTTGTTCTTATTAGCAAGTAGATATTAAGTCAAAATTGTTTTACCACTACATCGTATTAGACTCAACACAAGATTGAGTAGTACATAGAATAATACAAAATAGTGGGATAGAAGATCTGAACTCCCTTTTATTGCCTTTGACTAAAATTCCTTTTGGTTTTGCAATTCACCGTGGTGTGATGTTTGATGTTTTGTGTTAAATAAAAAATGAAGAAATCATCGTGCATTTCTCATTAAAAAAATCGGGTATAAGGATTACCTAAATCTACCCTATCTCGAAAACTAAACCTACTAGAGGTGATCATTTCCGGGCTTGGGCGGGTTGCGGGCTGGGCCTAATCTAAAAAAATTGTCCAACGGGCCTAATATGTCTATTCCAAGCCCTTTTATGCGGGCTTAACTACTTGTCCATGACCCGCCCTAATAAATGGGCGGGTTTGCCCGCGGGCCTAACGGGCCTATTAATACTTTTATTTTTTTCCAAATACTCTAGTTAATTTCCTTTAATATTTATAGATTAGAATATAATTTTGGTTAAAATAGAAAAAAAAGTTGATAATCACAACGTAAGATAAAGAGAAAGTTAAAAATATTCGTAACAAAAATGTTAGAGGACGACAAATTATTAAGAAAGTAAGTTAGTAAAGGTAAGAATAAAGACAATTATGTGTTACCAAAGCTATATTAGTGCAAATAAACTATATATTCCAAAAGATAAATCAACACTAAATTAGTTAAATAAAAAATTATATTTAATAGAAAATAGATATTATGATAAACGGGCCGGGCGGGCTTGCCCGTGGTATATTTGAGGTTGTCCATATCCGCCCATTAATATTAGTGGGTCCCATTTAGATTTTTTTTTTTCAAAGTTTGTTGTCCAAGCCCGCAACTTTAGCGAGCTAGGTTGGGCGGGCTTAGCGGGCCGTCCCGTCCGTGAACAGCTCTAATTGTAAGCCTAAACAAAACCTTTCCCTCGACCTCCCCCCCAAAAAAAAATCTTATCCTTAATCTTTCTTATGGAAGATGAGCATAGTACCAATGAGACAAAGCTCAATTAGTAATAGATTATTTTGTTTGATCTGAGACAAAAGCATGCATGCAAATAGGAGAATTTGGTAGTATATAATAAAGGGTTGTTCATTTTTGGGGACATCACAGATAATAAGAGAAATTGTCATATAAATTTCACTATGTTAAGCCACAACACTTGAAGTCGTGGGGCCTTGCAAACACAAAAATTATGAAGAGATGCCATTGCCGATGTTATGGACTCATGTTTGTTGGAGGGATGATTCTTCAGTGATTATACCAAAACTATAATTATAGAAGTCAACTAAAGTCAAATAGTTTATTAGCCACACATTTTGATAACTCAATCACCCTTTTTCCTTTTCTTTTTCTTTGTTAAAATTAGAAATGTTTTTTTTATTAATTCTAACAAAATAACCTATCCCACTTTCTAAAATTTGATATATCAATAGGAAAAATTGTCAAGAATAAGCCAACATTTGCCCTGTCTTCTTAAATAAGTCATACTTTTGATAAGTCTGGAATAAGCAAAGCTTGTGGAGTATTGGCTTTTAGTCCCTGTTCTTTTGGACTTATTTTCAGTTCAGTTCAGCTCAATGTTGTTGTTGTTATTATTATTATTATTATTATTATTATTATTATTATTATTATTATTATTATTATTTTATTATTATTATTATTATTATTATTATTATTATTATTATTATTATTATTATTACTATTACTATTACTATTACTATTATAATTGTTGTTGTTGTTGTTGTTGTTGTTATTATTATTATTATTATTGTTTAGTATACTTGTAGGACAAGTAACTTCGATTCTTCAATGTGTTCTTTAGGGAGACTTGTGCAACAATTTCTCAGCTTCGCACTCCGAACCTGCAGAAAAACGAACCAACCCTAGAGGTTTGGATGGTGGTTCCCCCTCCGAAGCTTAAGTCAGTATCAGCTATGGGAATAGGTGTAGAGATAGAGAGAGATAGAGTGAGAGTGAGAGAATATTTTAATAGAGTAATGGTACAGTATTCAATGATCTGCCTTTTACCTGATTTTGAGGAGACTATTTATAGTGTTTGGGATTTGAGAGCTGCCATTTGATGTCACTCTAGAATGGGGGCACCTGATTGGCTAGGCAATCAAATTGTGACACGTGGCAGGCAATGATTGGCTGAATATCAGCCAATCATATGCAGCCTTTTTTTGGGAGTTGGGCTCTGATTATTCTTTCTGACCAAAGGTAGGCCTTCATCCTTAAGAGAATAAAAACCCTTAAAAAGAGCCAAGTTTCCCTCCTTTTTTCTGGGACACGTGGACGCTCCTGATTGGTCCACATGCCACATTATTAGCCCTTCATTTTTAGGTTAGTACATTTGCCCCTAAAAGGGGATTTTACCGTTGCCCAACTGGTTAATGCCCTTTTACCAAAGGAAGTTACCTTATTTTGAAAAGCAAAGACACGCCAAATTCCTTGGAGGGCTACGTGGCCGGTCATTTTTAACCGGTTAGGGAGGTTTTTCACCCCCCTATAAATACTTGGTTTTATCCTTTCTAAAATCATTTCAACACCCTGAGTAATTTTTCTAGAGAGAGACTCTGCAAATTTCTTACTTTCTAGAGGGAGAGTGTGATCGTCCAGACTTGTTGTGTTTTTCTTCATCGACCGTCCAAGCGTTCGTCAGGTATCTCCTTATTTTTTCTTGCTCATTCTTTATTTTTTTCTTAAAAAGTAAGAGTTTGTCTTGACGCTAGAACCGATATTCATTCTTCTTTTGGGCCTATTATGTCCGGTCATGCATATCCTCATTTTTATGGATTTGGCCAACAAAGTCAGACGACCCAATCTTTACATGTGCAGGGTAATCTAGCGCGCGCCAAGCAAAAGCCCGTCTAAGACGAGGATTAATACTTCCTGCTTCCTGCACTGAGATGGAGGAATCTACAGGACGAATTCCCGAGGGAGATGCAAAGGAAATGGAAACCCAAAGCGCTTGGCCAGCAGCAGAGCCCTCTTCTCCTGGGTACGGCAGGGAAGAGACTTGTTATCAAATAAATCCAAAGGCCAGCCCGTCTGGAAGAGATGTGGAGATGGAGAAGAATAACAGCGAGGGCAAATCTAGTTCCCTTGGAGAGTCTGACGATCCTTCCACTACATCGTCAGAGATTAGGAGACGTCTAGGCCCCCTCTCTGACCTGGGCTTCATAATAGTAAACCGTAAGTGGTTAGAAAAGTTAGGCCCTGACCCTAGTCACCTGTCTCTAGCTATGCCCATGCCGGGGTATTCTTTTGTAATCCCTGACGAGGAAATTATAATTTTAAGTGCTCCCGGAGTCACTTTGCCGTTTATAAGTTGGCATTGGACGTTGGGTTGAGATTTCCTCTCCATGAATTCATTGACATTGTGCTAAGGCATTACAACATCAGCCATAACCAACTGGTGTCGATTGCCTGCCACAACATCCTAACCTTTATAGCTGTCTGCGAATTGTGCGGCCTAACCCCCTCTTTGCTAGCCTTCACCCAGATACACTACGTATCCAAAGTCCCCAAAACGGTGGACAGGGCTTGGTTCAGTGTCTGTAGTCGTGTCGGGTTTATCACTGCTTGTGATAAACCCTCAAAAATGCACGACTAGAAGACCGACTTCATCTTCATCCGGGATCCCAGTGAGGACATAGCCAGGCATTATCGCTACCATAGCCGGGCAGCGACAAACACCGGACGAGGAGCATTTATCTTGGATCTGAAAGATAGATTTGATGACGAGGTGGTGGAATACTTCAGGATAGCTGAGTATTCTAAATCAAACCGTCCAACCATTAAATGGACAGCTAACTGGATTCCCTTTAAGGAAATGTTTTTTGACGACAACTTCTTGGTCGCCGCTGGTTTGCAGTCGACCGCAGATAAAGGTAAATCATCAAATCTCTAAGTAAAATGCACCGTTCAATGTATCTGTGTATTAACCAACTTGCTTTTTCTTACAGAAGCGGCCAGAGCACTCCTAGAGAAATCTTGGACAGGCGACATAGATATGTCCAAGTTTAGTGCAAAGCTTTGGAAACAATATTCCAAGACAGGACCCGAAAAAAGGGCTGATACTTTGGTAATAATTTTTTTTTTTTTGTTGGCCGATTAGTAATTTGACGTTCGTCCTGGAAATTTTGGACGAAGATCTATCCTTAAAGGAAAACGGCTAGTATTGGTCGTCCTTCTTGGGATACTTGTCTTCTTATTTTTTCCAGACGAAGAAGGAGAACTTCTGAGTTTGGACGTTCTTCCGGATCTTCATCTGCGATGACTTTGGATGAAGGTCTGTCGTAGAAGGAAGGCAGTTATACCTGGCCGGCTTCCTTCAACGAATGGTCTTCGTCCAACATCCAGGGCTTATCTAAACTTTTTCCCGGACGAAGATCCTCCATAATGGATAATCATCGTCCAAAGTTTTGGAGCAATGCACCCTTCGTCCAGCATCTCAATTGGACCATACATCTCAATTGGACTTCCTTGAGCAAGTAGTATACGTCCAAAAGTAGTTGAATTTAACAAGTTCTTGTTTAGACGATCTTCTTCTGACTTATATTTTTCTTGTCCTGCAGAACAATGCCCCAACTTCAAAGACGTTAGCTGGGAAATCAGTTGCGTCTAAGAAAAGGCCTTCAACAGCCGGGGATCCTCCCCCGCCCAAAAAATCCAAAGGCTTCACAACCAATGAAAGACTGAACGGACGAGCTCGTCCGTTCACAAACACTAGTGGAAAAAACTCCATCTGTCACAAGGTAACTGATCCGGTTAGGCCCAAACCGGATCAGCTAAAGTTATCTTATCTGATTGTGGCCCAAAACCGGATCAGATTTTCGTGCCATATCTTCGCACAATGTATGCGAACCAAACTGATTCGGTTGGAATGAATGGACCGAATCAGTTTGGCCCAAAAATAGTATAAAAACGCATAGGCCCAGAACCCTCATTTCCTCATTTCATTCCCACGCTTTTAACCCCCAAACCCTCATTTCCTCTCACCCCCTCAGATTCCCAACCCTAATTTCTCTCTCTCCTCTAATTTCCTCAGTCCTCTCTTCTCTCACCCACTCAGATCCTGAATCCTAATTTCGCCGTCTTCATTAGTCCTTCATCTCATCACCTCCCCTCCTCCCCTAAACTTCGCTCGTCGTTTCTTCATCACCAAAGAACTTCGCTCGTCGTTTCTTCATCACCGAAGAACTCCGCACAACCATCTTCTTCGTCGCATTCATCATCGATTTCAGATCATCTTCGCTCATCGCGCATCTTTCACCAGATTTCAGGTTTCCTCTTCCTCTCCTCGTCGCGCCGCCATGTTCA
The DNA here is from genome assembly GCA_947646795.1 of Beta lomatogona. Lineage (NCBI taxonomy): Eukaryota > Viridiplantae > Streptophyta > Magnoliopsida > Caryophyllales > Amaranthaceae > Beta > Beta lomatogona. The sequence goes on from CANSNZ010001473.1 coordinate 3,773,945, forward strand.
ACAACGAAAATTTCAGACATTTTCGCGGCTTCGTTCATCGTGTCCTCCCCTCTTCGTGCCGCCGTGTTCATCACTTCCCAATTTTGTTTCGCAGCTCAAGTTCATCATATCTCGTTCATGATTTTAGATCTATGTTTTTTAAGTTCATTTCATGATTTTTCTTAGTTTCGTTTCAGATCAATCGCTATTAAGTTTGTTATTGGAGAGAGAAACTTGCTGTAAAACCTAGTGAGTGAAATTTTAGTTTTTAGGGTTTTTTCAAATTTTATATTCTCTCTGTAAGTTATGTTATTTTTTAAAGTTTCATAAATTTCGTTGTAATTTATGTAATTTTCTTTAAGTTTCATAAATTTCATTGTAATTTATGTAAGTTTCATAGATTGTTGAATTGTGCCATTTTAATTTTAGTTGATTTTTTGTAATTTGTAAAATATATTTCAATTGTTAATCGGGTTTTGGTTGTGTGATTCGTACAGCAGTAAGTCTGCAACTCTTTAGTGCAGAGTGCAATGCTTTTTTTTTTTATTAATATACGCCCTTTACTGATCCAGTCATTCCCTCAATTGATCCGGTCCATGACTGGATCAATTGAGGGATAACTGATTCAGTCCATGACCGGATCAGTTTTTTTCCTTTACTACTGCGGGTCCAACTGATGCGGACCAAAAACGGAATCTGTAAGGCCTATTTTGACCGCAACGGTTGAACTTTTTTCCACTAGTGAAAGCTACCCCTGTTAGTTAGAGGATGGGGGCCAAGGCTCGTCCACTTTCTGTGGTTAAGTCTCTGAAGGTGGATGACTCGTCCACCGTTGCTCCCCTTTTGGGAGAGGAGGGGCACATCTCCACCCTCCTCCCTGTGATTCAGCCGGACGCGGCTGTTCATACTGAGAACCAGCCTGAAATGGCTGGCATTACAAAGATTCAGTCGGACGCGGATGACAAGGAAGGATCAGTCTTCAGCGGGCCTGTCGTTCTGTTGGTGGCTTAAATGCCACCATCCTACAGATCCACGTCCTTATCTTCGGGTGAGTCACACTAATCAAATGTAGTTCGGACGCTGTAAGTTGGTGGACGTCCGCTGAGTCCGTCTAATAAACATGCAGTCGTTTTTCTCGTCAAGAGAACTAACCCCTCCAACTTTTCAGATAAGGATAAAGGCCCCTCTGCAGAGCCTGCCACTCTTGCTGCTAACTCAGACGATGAGTCCTCTCAGGCATTTGCCAAAATATCTAGGTCAGAGAGGGACAATCTCAAGCAGGAGCTATTCAAATGCTACCCTGAGTCCTACATCAAGGGCCTAAAGGGAGCATCATTTGGGCATGTTGGCTACATGTCTCAACTTGCTGCCGAGGTAAATCCCTTAATTTTGCTGTTCTAGTTTTTTACTTATACTATTTTCATCATTTTTAACTCGTCTACTCACTTTGCTTTATTCTTCATCCATACAGCTCTTTGCTCGCATCATGATTACTGAAGATTGGGTGAGAGAGCCGAGAAAAGAAAAAAACTAGCTCGTCCACCAAGCTACAATGGCCGGGGATAAGGCCATCCATGATTGTGAGAAAATGAGGACTCTCAATCGTCAATCCCAGGAGGCCTGGGAGATTCATTTAGCAAAACATGGAGTCCAGCAACCAACAATACCTCATTAAAATCAATGAGTTGCTGAAGGAAAAAGCTGGGTGGCAGCTGGCCATGGATACTATATCCAGCGAACTCAAGGGGGAGAGGAATACTGCAATCTTGGTTGCTGCCAAACTCAGAAAAGAGAACCTCACGCTAAGTGAGGATAATGCTCGTCTGAGGACAGAGGCATACCAAGTCTTTCTTGATGCAAAGGAGGCCCTGATCGACGTGGTCGAAACCTCCAAGGGCTGGGCCCTGAAGGCTTTCGAAATGATGGCTGAGCCTGAGGACGTCTGCCGCTTCGAGCGTCGTCTGAACTTTCAGCAAGACGTGCACAGGGCCCAACTTGCTAATCAGACTCCCCCTTCCTTCTCCGAGAGGAAAATGAAGAAGAGTTTTCTGAGGACGGCCAACAAGTCCACGAGGATCCGCCTGTCGGCCAAGATACTCCTCCTACTGAAAAGAATACCTAGTCTTAGGCTAGTGTCGTTCGTTGTATCTTGGCCGATTGCCATTCATGTAGCTTGGCCTTCTTTTGTTTTTCTGTTTTAGATTAATTTGTAACCTTGTCTTATTTTGGCAATGTATTTTCCATCTAATGAAGGAACAATTTGTTGCAACACTTTTTTTCGTCCAACATAATTTTCCTAGCAGTATTGTCTTTAGACTAGATATTGAACAATTGCAATTCCTATCGTTCGTGGTGACAGACGATTAAGATCTTTGAACAAATATGCCAAGTTGAAATGAACTCGTCCTAAATTCTAGATGATTATTAAACTTTGAACAAGTTTGCCCAAGTTCAAATGGAACTTGCCCTAAAATCTGGACGATTATTAAACTTTGAACAAATTTGCAAAGTTCAAATGGAATTCGTCCTAAAATCTGGACGATTATTAAACTTTGAACAAATTTGCCCAAGTTAAAATGAACTCGCCCTAAGATCTGGATGATTATTAAACTTTGAACAAATTTACCCAAGTTAAAATGAACCCGTCCTAATATCTGAACGATTATTGAACTTTGAACAAATTTGCCAAGTTCAAATGGAACTCGTCCTAAAATCTAGACGATTATTAAACTTTGAACAAATTTGCCCAAGTTAAAGTGAACTCGTCCTAAGATTTGGACGATTATTAAACTTTGAACAAATTTGCCTAAGTTAAAATGAACTCGTCCTGACGATTATTGAACTTATATTGGATGACTATTTGGACTATAATTTGCTCATCCTGATAGAATATGTCTTAGAAGTTCTAGGGATTGGTTACTTCCCCCCCTTCTTGGGACTGGGCTAGTCATGACTTTCCAAACGAGCTTTGTTCCAAGAAGGAAACCGGCCGAGGAAGGCCGAACTTCTCATAACTTTTAACTGGACGACTTTTAAATAGTTTATTGGTAGTCACACTTGCCAACCTTATTAGACATGATTGCTTTATGAGCTTATCATCTCCTAGCCGGCTTCCTTTAGAAGGTAGAGTTCGTCTTGTAGTAATGGTCCCCTTACTAGGGTTATTACTACTTGGCCGACCTTGTGTTTGAAAGTAAGACACCTTTACTAAGGCGTACTTATTTCAGGGCGGCTTCCTTTAGGAGGCAATTATGTTTCTCTTTCCAGGGAATATTACAATTTGACTGACCATGTATGTAATCCACCTTTCATATGATTTATTACTCTTTAGTCGGCCTCCTTTAGGAGGCAATGTGCGTCAAAAGAATGATTATCCCTTGTTGGGGTGATTAATTCTTTTAGTTTAATTATTTTTTGGACGTTATTCGTTTCTTCAATTTTTATCTAAGTTAATGTCATTTTAAGACCACTGGGTTAACTAGTGGTTAAAAATGCCCCAAAGTGAATGACTTAAGTAAAATTGAGAAACAATCATAAGTATAGGGGAAAGTAGAAATTGTATTATGTGAATTTTTCTTGGCAAACTACCAAGGTATATGCATACATTCCTAATCCTCTTTTTGTGTCGTGGCACTTTTTCTGACTACAGACTACTAGCATTGTTGCACATTGATTTGGATCAGTCGTGGCACTTCTTCAGAGTGTTTGAATTCCAAGAGTGTTGTATTGGTCGCCCATCTATATCTTAAAGACGGAAGGTTCCACTTCTTACTTCTTCAACAACCAAATAAGGACCTTCCCGATTTGCCGCCAGCTTACCCAGTCCTTTAGCTCGTCCTACAGCTTCCATCTTCCTGAGAACCAAATCCCCTACTTTCAGCGGCCGTCTAGCAACTCTCTTGTTAAAGTCCCGAGCCATTCGATGCTTGTACAATTGCATTCTTAACAGTGCGTTGCCCCTTACCTCTGGTAACTGATCCAAGGCAGTGCACAAGGCGGCCCAATTGGCCTCTTCTATGTACAGCATGACTCTTAGGGTGGGATCTTCAATATCAATGGGCAAGACAGCCTCAGTTCCATAGATTAACATGAAAGGTGTCTCGCCTGTAGAGTTCTTAGTCGTGGTTCTGATTGACCACAATACCAGCTGTAGTTCTTCAACCCATAGTCCCTTGGCATTTTCTAGCTTCCTTTTTATGTCGTTTGACAAGATCTTGTTGAAAGACTCTACTTGCCCTTTGGCTTGTGAGTGGGTTACTGCAGCAAAATGAGCCTTGATCTTTCTTTTGGACAGCCGATCTTTAAGCTTTGGGGTTTCAAACTGTGGACCATTGTCGAAGACAATTGACTGCAGCATGCCGAACAGGGTTATGATATTCTTTCAAATAAAGCTCTTGACATCGTTCGTAGTTATACCTCGCACTGCCTCTGCTTCTACCCACTCGGTAAAGTAATCCACAGCCACAATCACAACCTTCTTTTGTCCAGCGACCACAGGTAAAGCTCCCAAGATGTCCATGCCCTATTTGGCAAAAGGGAGTGGGAACAAAATGGGAGTTAGATAATTGGACGGCTTCTGGTGCAAGTTTTCATGCTTGTGACAACTATCACATTTCTTAGCATAAGCAAGAGCATCCTCCCTAGTATTACACTTCAGAAGAGGACGATTGAATGACTTCTTATACAGGGTTTCATCCCATAGCTCAAACCACTGGTCCCTGGCCTTGACATACTTAGTCTCCACAAGGTCTGAAGGTAATTGGCCTGTTTTCTTGAAGTTTATGATAGGCTCCATCCATACTGTTCCTCGGCTAAGAAAAAGGACTTGCTCTTGATCAATACTTTTCTTTGGCTTGACTTCCCAAAACACTGTCCTTGGTACATCATAATCAGCTGAGCTAGCCAACTTTAAGAGAGCATCAGCCTGATGATTTTCTAATCTTGGTACTTGTTCCAGAACAAAGCGCTTTAAAGGCTCAATCTCATCTTTGATCAGAAGCATATATTTGCTCATTGATGCTTCCTTGCATGCATAATCTCCATTTACTTGGCGACAACTAAGAGAGAGTCCAATTTGGCCTTAATCTCTAATGCCCCAGCCACTCTACACATCTTAATTCTAGCCAGCAGGGCCTCATTCTCAGCTTCATTGTTGGACGCTTAGAACTGGAACCATAACGCATATTCGAACTTATCTCCCTCTAGGGATTAACAAATGATTCCTGCCCCACATCCTTTGGCGGATGACGATCCATCTACCATAAAAGTCCAGTGCTTCCTGCCTTCTGCTGGATCAGCTATTGGATCTATAGTTGGCCGAGTAAGCTCAACTATAAAATATGCTAAGGCCTGACCTATGATTGCCTTCCTTGGCTCAAAGGTTATGTCAAACATGTTCAACTCGACGACCCACTTTAACATTCGTCCAGCAGCCTCCATTTTTTGCAAAACTTGTTTCAATGATTGGTCAGTATAGACTAGTATACTATGGGCCAAGAATAAGGCCTCAATTTCCGGTTGGCCATGACCAATGCCAATCCAAATTTCTCCACTGAGGTGTATCTACATTCTGCGTCTTTGAGCACATGACTCACAAAGTATATTGGTATGTGCACTGCTTCTCTATCACCCAGCAGGACAGCACTTACAGCCTGAGGAAATACAGCTAAGTATATAAACAATTTCTCCCCCTCGGCTGGAATGACCAACCTAGGTAACTGACGAGGATGGTCTTTGACCTGCTAAAGTGCTTGCTCTACTACAGTTGTCCACTCAAACTTGGCTTTCTTCTTGATTGTAGCAAAAAAGTGATGACACTTATCACCCGACTTAGAAAGGAAACGGCCAAGAGCCGCTAGGCAGCCAGTCAGACGTTGCACTTCCTTAACCTTAGCCGGTGATTTCATATCCAATATGGCTTGAATTTTTTCAGGATTGGCTTCTATTCTCCGCTGATCTACAAGAAACCCCAAGAACTTTCCAGTCAGGACTCCAAAAACACACTTTTTGGGATTCAGCCTTAGCTTATACTTCCTAAGAGCCTCAAAGGTCTCTCGCAGATCACCAACATGGTCTTTTTCTTGCTGACTCTTTACTATCATATCATCTATGTAGGCTTCCATGTTCCTACCCAACGGTGGCTGGAAAACTGTATTGATCAATCTTTGGAAGGTGCCCGGCGCATTTCTGAGTCCAAAAGGCATCATCAGCCAACCATACAATCCTTTTTCTATTATGAAGGATGTCTTGTTCTGATCGTCTGACCACATGGGAATTTTATGAAAGTCGGAGTAGGCGTCCATGAAGCTTAACAAAGCATGGGCAGCCGTGGAATCAACCAGCCGATCCAACTTAGGCAAAGGAAAACTATCCTTGGGATAAGCCTTGTTAAGATCACTGTAGTCCACACACATTCTCCATGTGCCATTGGGCTTTGGCACCATGACCACGTTGGCTATCCATTCTGGATAATAGGTTTCTCTTATGAACTGAGCTTCCAACAATCTCTGTACTTCTTTGTCCACCGCTTGAATTCTGGCTGGTCCCATATGTCTTTTCTTCTGACGAACTAGTTTCATATTTGGGTCAACATTCAGCCGGTGGAATGCTATCTCTGGATCAATCCCATGCATTTCTTCAACACTATAGGCAAACACATCTTAAAACTCTTTGAGTAAATCTATCAAAATTCACCGCAACTCAGGGTTAGAGAAGATCCAATATTCAGGGTTCTATCTGGACGAGCATCATTTAGACATATATCCTCTGGGGTGTCGACAGGCTCTGGACGCTCAAGTGCCAAACCCGTGATAGCCATAACTTCTTCAGACGAGTGAGGTTCCTTCTTGACTGGTACATACTTTCTTTTCTTGCTGGGAAGGGTCTCAGACGTTCTCCTTGAGGGAACAACCTGCGTCTGAGAATTTTCAATGGTCTTTCTCAATGACATTGCTTGGGTCGTTATGATTTCGGCCGTTTTTACTTCACCAGCAGCCTTCATCTAATTTTGCTCTTCAACCTTCCACGACGATGGCTTCAGAGTAGTCAGATAACATTATCTGGCCGCCTGATGGTCTCCGTAAAGAGTTCCAATCTGCCCTCCATCACATTCAAACTTCATGAGCATAAGATGGGTAACTATTATTGCTTTAGCATGATTCAGAGTTGGTCGTCCAAGAATGACATTGTAGGCTGTTAAGTCTTAGACGACCAGAAACTTGATGAACAAAGTCCGGGAGACATCCTTCTCTCCTACTCGGACCGGCAAAGTAACTGTCCCCATAGAATGGATAACTCCTCCCCCAAACCCAATGATAGGGTGGTGGACAGGGACCAAGTTATTCTCGTTAAACTTTAACGTAGACAAGCAATCTGCATTGATGGTGTCTGTCGAACTTCGGGTGTCAATCAAAATTCTTCTTACTCTTAGGTTTGCAATATTTATCTCCATAACTAGAGGATCATCATGAGGGGTCTTCAACTTTCCCCGGTCTTGCTCACTGACTACTATCTTTGGGAAGGGTTCGACCTTTGTCTGATCAGTCAACAAAATTCGGCCGAGCTCTCGGAGATAGTTTTTGTGCCCCCGATTGGTTGGTCCTCCAGCTGCAAACCCACCAGAGATGACTAAGACAACATCTTCATCAGTGCTTTCACTTTCCTTCTTCTTGCTTTGACGATCGTCCTTCTTCTGAAACTTTCTTTCCCTTTGGGGGAAGTACGAGTTCATCTTCCCTCGATGAGCTAAATCCTCCAAGGCCCTCTTAAGGTGCTTACATTCATTAGTCTTATGACCACAGTCCATGCGGAAATGACAATACTTGCTTTTGTCTCGGTTTCTGTAAGGAGTCTTCGTCTCAGCTGGAGCCTTAAGCTCATATTGATCCTTTATCTCCATAAGAATGGAGTATTGATCTTTACTAAATTCTATGGGATCAGCTGAACATTCAGATTCTTTTCTCTTTCCTCGTTTGGACGAAGTAGTTGTGGAGGTTATTGCCCAAGTCTCAGCCTTCTTAGAGTTGTTCTTTTTTACCTGAACTACCTCTTCAGGCTTCTTGAACGCAGGGTGCATAGCCTCAGCACAAACTTTAGTAGCATGTATGAATGCTTCAGCCTCCTTCAGGGCTTCTATAAGAGTGGTGATTTTCTTCTTGACGAGATCAAACTTAAAACTTCCTTGCCGTAGCCCCCTAATGAAGGCGTCAAAGGCCACGCCAGCATTAAGATCTTGAATCTACAGGGCTTCCAGATTGAATCTTTTAACAAAACTTCGAAGGGATTCTTTTGGTCCTTGGATGACCTTGCCCAAATGTATGCTTGTCTTTTGTTCTTGCCGATTTGCTACAAAGTGACTGCTAAATAAGTAACTGAGTTCAGTAAAATTGTTAATTGAGTTGGGAGGAAGGTTGTTAAACCACTTTTGAGCTACTCCTTTGAGAGTAGCCAGGAAGTTCTTGTACCAAGTAGCATCGTCCACTGCTTGGACATACATTTGATGCTTATAAGCAGAAAGGTGATCGTGTGGATCAGTCGTTCCATCAAATGGCTCTATTGTAGGGAGTTTAACCTTTGGGA
>CANSNZ010001473.1:3787500-4170000 GCA_947646795.1 Beta lomatogona
CCCTTGCTCTTCTTCCCCCCTGATTCGCCTCCCTTGTTCCTTCCTTCTTCGTATTTTTTTCTTTCGGTTTTGTCAACTGATTCTTTGAATCAGTAAACCTCCCCTTTCCCTTTTCATTTACTTTATTTTTTTTTTATTTTTTTTTTTAAAACAAAACAAATGACTTTCCAAAATTGACTTGCTTTATTAAGTTGGTGTATTTTAGATTAGTTAACTTAGTCTTTTATAAGTTGAAAGTATTTCTTAATTTTCTAAAGCAAAGTAAGAAGTATAATAAAGTTAGTTTTCTATATTTAAAATAATTGTTTAGGTTAATGAAAATTAAGTTGAAGTAATCTTTGAGTACTTAAAATGATTTCATAAATAATTTGAAAACCATAAACTTTGATTTATAAACTCGCTTAAAATCATTAAGAATTTCTTTAAGTTAATCGATTTATTTAAATTGTTCATTTTATATATAAAAAGGGGTTATTTAGGTAACTAACTTAAATCTCGTTAATATCTATTGTAGACTCCGATTGCGTAGACGAGGAATATCAAGAGTGTTAATCTGTTCGTGAATCTAACTTTTGGGCACGCGTCACGAGGTAATCTCTGATGTCCATCTAAACGTAGTTCCCGTTAGGATAAAACGAATTAATTATGTGACTATGTGAATTAGAATATGGAATATGATTATGGTTTATAATTATTATAATTATGGATTATGCACAAGGAATGAGTATGACAAATGAAGTAGCTTGTATAACGGACGATATGACAACTTTAACGTTATTAACGTCATTAACGGCACTAATAGTGACTTTATGTTATTATTATTATCACTATTGCTTAAATAATGTTATTATTGTTACCATCATTATTCTTATTATTATTACTATTATCGTTATTAAAATTATTATTAATTCTATTATTATTATTATTATTATTATTATTGTTATTGTTAATATTAATATTGAAGTTATGAGTGAAAGTTGGAAATTATCAAGAACGTGTGATAATTGGATGTTTATGAGTTAATCAATGTAACCAAGTGACGGTTATGATAATGAATACGAATGGGCTCTCGGATTAAGCTATGTATGAATTGAATTCTGGATTTGGAGTGAAAGTATTCACTCTTGATTAAATGAAATGACGCATATGTATACATGTGTTATGTGATGACTTGAATTAAAAGCTATTAATCACTTAAAGTGAAATACCGGAGGGAAATGATGAACAGGTTTCCCTGTATGGGAGGTTCAGCGGCCACCTACAGGTTCTCTAGTTACTATGCTGATTTTATGTTACTTGTCTTCCTTCTATCTTGTTGTGATCTAAGTAGAAGGGGTGTGCACACTAGGGACTCTGTTATTATGGCCATTATGTTATCCGTAGGTGGTTACAGGGGATTGACCCCAGCCTACAATGTTGAAGTAAGTGGTTACAGGGGATTGACCCCGGTTTACAGGCGTTCTCTATCCTCTCATTAAATAACTGGATTAATTGAACTTATGCGATTATTCATTGTATATATACGTGTATGCGTGCTATGCTTTTCAACCCTATTAACCTACTATTTTACAAAGTATTTTCAACTTAAGTATTTTACGGGATGGAGTTGGAATTACTCAATTTATCTGATTTTTGGGAGCTTGTCTCTCTTGTTTATTTTCAATGTATTTGTGCAGGTGGGTGATCGATGGGGGGACAAAAGGGAGATCATTTAGAGTTGTCATCCACTTAGCTTATGATTTAGCTTCCGCTGGAACTCTGAAATACTTTAGTAATTAGTAATATTAAATGAACAATTTACTTGGTTGTAAGGATTAATTAATTTGAATTTGGTATGCTTTAATCTAGTCTTGCATTTATTTCCAAGGAGATAAGTGCGGTGGTAGCACTCCCGTTTAGTCGAACCCTCGTGGATTTTCCCACATCTCGAGTTTTATTAAATGAAAAAGGGTTCGGGTTGGCGGGGGTGTTACAAAGTGGTATCAGAGCGGAGTTTAGATTAACTAGGGAAAGATTAAAATTATTAAAATATATTAATTAGGGAAATGAATCAAATAGGGTTAAACTTAAAATTGGTTTAGGAAGTCAAGATAATAAAAATATTTAGGAAAAATGAATTAGGATTAAAATGTGAACTAAGGGTTTAGTATAGGTACGAATGGGTTATATGTACATGTATGAAAAAGTTCGCTAAAGGTACTTATTAATTGTTTATGATATTTGATTAGATGGCCAAGACACATTTGACCGCCAGGAAATGCACCAGAACCCCTCGTCAAGGACCTTACCTTCTAAGGATGAGGGTAGCAGAGTCTGTTTCAGCTTATATTTACAGGTTACGGTTAACAATGAAGTGTTACCACCTCAATGAAGGCCACGGGTATTCGGACTATCTAACGCCACCTAAACAGGCCGATGTTTTGATTCACACTCTTCCCAATGATGGTCCTTATTCCCGAATCAAGAGCGAATACTCTGATGTTCTGAAAAATGGAAGGTCGAACGATGAACGATACACATTGAAAGGGAAGTGGTATCTCACGTTGAGTTACCTGGAGAAAAGAATGCTCGATGCTAGAGCCAAGTGGCTTAATGATTATTTACCCACTGATGACGAGGAACCCAACTATAGTGACAATGAAGAAGTAGGAAGCAACCCTGCCTCACACGTTGTAAATCTCGATGGAGATGGAGACGGAGATGAAGGTGAAGATGAGGACCCGTCCGAGTACGCTGACTAGAAACCCAAATCTCTAGCCCTGACCCTTAGATTTCTAATTAAGGTCGTAAAAGACCAATTAACTTGTTAACTTAGTTAAGGATGGTGCGACTAATGCTTATTTGACTATTTGAAACAAACTCTTATGCTACTATGAACAAATTGTTATGGCACTTTTGGAGTAATGAATGATGAACTTTTGACATGTGAATTGAGTGTGAAATGAATGATGAACTTTTGATATGTGAATTGAGTATGAAATGAATGAATGGTCTGAACCATGATTATGTGAATTAGCTTTTATATAAGAATCAATGTGAATGGTGGAAACACCAATGTGAATAACACAGGTAGCTTATGCAACACGTTTATACGCGATCTAGAGCAAGGCGACAAGAAAACCAAATGGCTGAAACACCGGAACAAGTTGCAGCACGACTTAGGACTCTCGAGCAACTAGCTCAGAGCTTCGGCTTAGTCCTCCAAAACCAGCTCAACAACAACCACCATGGAGACGATCCGCAAGCTGCAATGGGGAAAAAGATTTCCGCTTTGAAACCACCAAACTTTGTTGGGAGAGAAGACCCACTACTTCTCCAGAACTGGATAAGAGATTTCGAAAATATTTTCACGGCCACGGGTACGCCTGAGGCCCAGAAAGTAGACCAAGCAACCATTTACCTACACGAAGATGCCGATAATTGGTGGGAAAGTGTAGGACCTACCATTAGAGCTCAAGAAAACTTTAACTGGGAAGCGTTTAAGGTAGCTATTAAAGCTCGATTCTTCCCCAAGCACATTCGTAGGCAGAAGTACAATGAGTTTAGTAGGTTCAACCAAAGCTATAACATGAGTGTGCAAGAGTACGCCCAGAAGTTCAATAAGTATGCCCGATTCTGCCCGACTGTAGTGCCAGATGAATGAACTAAGGCTCAAAAGTTCGAAGACGGACTTAGGTTTGACATCCAGACTCGGTTAGGAGGAAGTACCTCCGTCACTTTCGCGGAAGCGTATACTAAAGCTTCGAACCTAGAGAGAATCTTACAGCGTGAGAGAGAGGTGTTAGGCAGACACAAAAGGAAGGAACCTGCCGACAACAGCAACAGCCAAGGGTACGACAAAAGGCCCAACAATGGTGGAAACAACAATAACAATGGTGGACGCTACAACAACCGCAACAATCAGAATTTTGGACAACAGACCCAGCAAGGAAATAGGAACCAAAAGAACTTTGTTTGCAAGAAGTGTGCCAAGAGCCATCCAGGGTTCACTTGTCAGGGTGAAAGGATCAAGTGTTTCGAGTGTGGAGAAGTAGGTCACAAATCGTTCAACTGTCCAAAGAAGCAAGCTCAAAATGGACCAAATGGGAACAATGGTAACAATGGAGGTGGAAACAGAATTCAAAACTTCAATAACAATCTCCCCAGTGGAGGAAATGCTGCACAGAACGGGAACCAGAATAACAGCTCTTTTGGAGGTGGAATTGGAAGCTATGGAAAGAATGGCAATGGAGGCTACACCAAAGGAAGAATCAATGTCATGAGCCGAATTGAAGCTGACACCGATGCCAATGTTGTGACGGATACATTTCTCGTAAACTCAAACCCTGCTTATGTACTCTTTGATTCCGGAGCGTCTCATTCTTTTATTTCTAGCAATTTTGTTAATAAGTATCCCCTCAAGTATACCCAGTCTTGTCGAGCCAATATAGCCATGCCCACCGGTGAAACTGTTTCTTGTAAATCTCTTTTCCAAAGTATCCTTGTAGTCATAGCTGGTACTGAATTACCGGCCGATCTTATCCTTTTTTACCTAAAAGACTTTGACGTTATCTTAGGAATGGATTGGTTATCTAAGTATAAAGCCAAAATCGAGTGTCATAACCAGAAAATATCTCTTAGAGGACCAAAGGGAAATAGGATATCTTATAAAGGCATAACCTTCCAGCCTGATGTCAAGATAATCTCAGCCCTGAACCTTCAAACCTATCTTAGAAAAGGCTACCCAGTCTACCTGTGCCAAGTAAGGGACGTAAGCGTGGAAAACGAGAAGTTGACTCAAATTCCGGTAGTAAAGGAGTTTCCGGATGTATTTCCTGAAGAGGTACCTGGAATGCCGCCATTTAGAGAAGTGAGCTTTAAGATCGATTTAGTCCCTGGAACAGGACCTATGTCTAAGGCTCCGTATCGAATGGCACCTGTAGAAATGCAAGAGTTGAAGGTGCAAATAGAAGAGTTGTTGGATAAAGGGTACATTCGACCCAGTGTCTCACCTTGGGGAGCCCCGGTGTTGTTTGTCAGGAAGAAAGACGGATCTTTGAGGTTGTGTATAGATTATAGGGAGTTGAATAATGCCACAGTGAAGAATAAGTATCCGCTCCCGAGGATCGGGGATTTGTTCGATCAGCTTCAGGGTGCAACAGTGTTTTCCAGGATCGATTTACGATCAGGTTATCACCAACTACGAATCGTTGAAGAAGACATCCCTAAGACAGCCTTTCGTACAAGATATGGCCATTATGAGTTCACCGTCATGCCTTTTGGACTCACTAATGCGCCCGCAGCTTTTATAGACCTCATGAATAGGACTTTCTAGCCATACTTGGATAAGTTCGTGATAGTGTTCATCGACGATATATTGGTGTACTCGAAGGATAGAGAAGAGCATGAGGATCAGTTGAGGAAAGTTCTGGAGATTCTTCGAGAAAAGCAATTGTACGCGAAGTTCTCGAAGTGTGAATTTTGGCTGGAAAAAGTCTCATTTTTGGGTCATGTGATATCAAAAGAAGGCGTTTCGTAGATCCATCGAAGATTCAAGCAGTGACCGATTGGCCTCAACCTAAGAACGTCACCGAAGTAAGGAGTTTCTTGGGTTTAGCTGGATATTACCGGAGATTTGTGAAAGATTTTTCGAGAACGGCCCAGCCTCTCACGAACCTGATGAAGAAAACAACAAAGTTTCATTGGGATGATAAGTGTGAGGAAGCATTCCAAGAGATGAAGAAGAGGCTTACAACGGCCCAAGTATTGACTTTGCCCTCTGGAGTAGAAGGATTTGAAGTCTACAGTGATGCCTCAAAGAAAGATTTTGGGTGCGTCTTGATGCAACATGGTAAAGTAGTGGCCTATGCGTCGAGGAAACTCAAACCACATGAGCAAAATCACCCTACTCATGACTTGGAGTTAGGAGCAATCGTGTTTGCGCTCACGATCTGGAGACATTAGTTGTATGGAGTGCAATGTAAGGTCTATACAGGTCACAAGAGTTTGAAGTATCTGTATACGCAAAAGTAGTTGAATATGAGACAGAGACGTTGGCTCGAGCTTATAAACGACTATGATTTGAAGATAGTGTATCAAGAGGGAAAAGCGAATAAAGTAGCTGATGTGTTGAGTAGGAAGAGTGCTCATTCGCTAAACGTGTTGATTTTGGCAGATGAACTGTGTAAAGAGATCAAGAGATTGAGTTTGGAAATAGTTGAGCCCGGTTATGTGAAAGCTCGGTTGAATGCTCTTACTGTTGGACCGGACATATTTGAGGAGATTCGGGTGAAACAAGCTGCAGATAAGTGGTTAAGCAAGTTAAGAAAGATGAAAGAAAGTGGTCAAGCACCGGAGTTCGAGATCGACGACAATGGCGTTGCGAAATTTAAACGGAGATTGTGTATGCCACAGGACGAGGATCTCAAGACGAGAATTCTAAGGGAAGCCCATATTTCGCAGTATTCCATACATCCAGGAGGAGATAAGCTTTATAAGGATTTGAAAAAGCATTTTTGGTGGCCTAGGATGAAGCAAGAGGTAGCCGACTTCGTGGCAAAATGTTTAACATGCCAGAAGGTGAAAATACAGAATATGAAGCCTAGAGGACAATTGCAACCGTTGGAAGTTCCAGGATGGAAATGGGAATCTATCTCTATGGATTTTATCATGGGGTTATCGAATACAAGGTCGGGAAAGAATACAATATGGGTAATAGTGGACCGTTTGACTAAGACGGCATGATTCGTGGCAATGAAGGATACTTGGTCGTTGAAACAGTTGGCGGATGCTTACTTTAATGAGGTGTTTAGGCCACATGGTGTTCCGAAGGACATCGTTTCGGATAGGGACTCGAGATTCTTATCTAAATTCTAGAAACAACTTCAGACAGCCGTGGGTACACTATAGAAATTCAGCACAGCCTTCCACCCAGCAACAGATGGTCAAACAAAGAACCATTCAGACCTTGGAGGATATGTTGAGAGCATGCGTGATGGATTTCGGAGGATATTGGGATGATCATTTGATGTACATTGAGTTCTCGTACAACAACAGTTATCACTCGAGCATAGGAATGGTACCTTATGAGGCATTGTATGGACGGAAATGTAGGAGTCCTATATGTTGGAGCGATGTGAATGAGTCGTTGAATTTAGGACCAGAAATGATTGAAGAAACTACCAACAAGGTGAAGTTGATTCAAGAGCGTATGAAAGTAGCTCAAGATCAACAAAAATCGTATGCAGATCAAAGGAGACGGAATTTAGAGTTTGAAGTTGGAGAAAAAGTGTTGCTGAAAGTTTCAGCAACCAAGGGAGTAATGAGTTTTGGTAGAAAATGAAAGTTGAGTCCACGTTATATCAGACCCTACGAGATACTCGAAAGAATTGGGGAAGTGGCCTATAGATTAGCCTTGTCCACAGAGTTAGCCAATGTTCATAATGTCTTTCATGTGTCTCAACTTCGTAAATATGTCCCCGGCCCCACCCATGTTATCCAACCTGAAACCATTGAGCTAGATGAGACCCTCACCTTTGAAGAACGTCCTGTTAGAATCCTCGATACCAAAACGAGAAACACTCGAAACAAGACAGTAAAGTTAGTCAAAGTTTTATGGTCTAATCATCAAACCGAGGAAGCAACTTGGGAAACGGAAGATGACATGAAAAAGCGTTATCCTAAACTATTTTTCCAGGTTCGGTTATCGAGTTTCGGGGACGAAACTCCTTAAGGGGGACCGAATGTAATACTAACAAAGCGCAAAACTACTATTTCATTAATATTAAATATCTAACTTTAAAGTTCAAGGACGAACTTTGTTTTTAAGGAGGAGTAGATGTAATACCCCGAATTTTCAGAGCTTATTTTATTATTTATTAAGGTTTAATATTATTTCCACTTAAATTTATTTTTCTGATAATTCAGTTTTATTTGATAATTATGTTTATTAAAATAATGATTTCATTTAGTTTTGAATTATTTAACGAGTTTATTTAATTAAATGATTTAATTGAAATGTATTTTATTTAAATAAACTAATTATTCATTTTCATTATTTCTAAATATTTTAATTTGGTAATTGAAATATTTACTTAGTTGTGGCTTTCTTATCCAAACAATTGTCCATCCACATTAGCAAACCCATATAAAGCCCAATGCGAAGTCCATAGCCCATGTGGCATTCTTGTTAGCCAAAAAGAAAAAGGAAAAGCCAAAAAAAAAATGTGATCTTCATTCTTCATCACCATCTTCCTCCCTCACGTATGAAATGAACAAGCCAAAGGAAAGATTTTTTTTAACAAAATCAACAGCTCTTGTCAGTAGAGTTGAAACTCAATCCACAAATCCCTGGATTTTGGGAGTAAAATCACCCCATAGTCAAAAGTAAATCTCAACACCATACTTCCACCATTAATGGAGGTTGATTAAGCTCCACAAATTCAGAAAATGTATTCTATAAATAGCAACCCAAACACATTCACCCAATTGCTCAAGCAAACAAGTTAAACTTCAAAGGTTTGCTTCAATTTTCTTCCCTTCTCTCTTAATTTCTGATTTTTGTTTTGGAAATTAAAAATAAAATTGCCCACCACACTACAAGAAAATAGGTTTTGGGCGACGGAGTTGAAACGCAAGGGCAACAAAATTGTATTTCGTGGCCCATAGCTGAAAACAAGAGCGACGAGTTGAATTTGTTGCCCTAGTATACATTATGGGGCGACTAATTTTTTTGTTGTTGCCCAAAATCATTTTTGGGCGACGATTTAACTTTGGGTTGCCCATTAGGTTAATTAGGCGACAAAACTATGTATTTAGTTGCCCTTGTTTAGTGAATGGGCCAATTCAAATCTATAGTTCGTTGCCCATACTCAAAAGAAAATAGCAGAAAAATACCCGCTACAAAAATTTCCCACTAAATCACGTACTCCTCTCACATCCTCAAGAATTCAACTGCTCATCCTCAACCCTTTTGAATATGACGCAACCCCATGAAATTTTTGGAACCCATTTGATGAAATTGAAAACCCTTTAAGTGGGTTAGGTTTTAGGGTTATGGGTGTGCTAATTCTTTGCCTAAGACTACTTTGTGCTGATTTTAACACCCTTAATTTGGGGTTTGTAGGTATAGAAAAAAGGCTCCGTGTTTGTAAAACAGCCTCCATCTCTCTCCCTACCCTTTATCTCTAAATTCACTTGAAAATTGAAAGAAATTTTAAAGTATGACTGATAAACATTGAATCTTTCAATAAGATAATATATAAAAAAGAGGGAATCAAAGAATCCCAGTTCAAAATTTCTAAAGTAATTGAAGAAAATTAAAATAAAAACACAAAAATGGAATTCAAGGAGAAAAAGAAGGAACCTTTTTTTGTGTTTTTGAAGAGGATAGAAGGAAAAGAGATATTATCTATGTTCCTCTGAACCGCCGGAAACCACCACGACAAACCACTGGAAACCACCGACTCCGTCTAAGTCTTCATGTGCGCCACCATCAAAACCGCCCAGCAGGCGCAGCCAAACACCCTCCCTGCTTCGCATCACCCTCTGCTGCGTCCCACTGCAGCAGCGCCCAGCCGCCCCTCACCTGACCCATCGACGCCGCCTGAGTCGTCGCCGTCCACCATCAAAACCACCAGCCTCCCTCCCTTGCTCTTCTTCCCCCCTGATTCGCCTCCCCTGTTCCTTCCTTCCTTCTTCGTTTTTTTTTCTTTCGATTTTGTCAACAGATTCTTTGAATCAGTAAACCTCCCCTTTCCCTTTTCATTAAGTTTATTTATTTTATTTTTTTTAAAAACAAAACAGATGACTTTCCAAAATTGACTTGCTTTATTAAGTTGGTGTATTTTAGATTAGTTAACTTAGTCTTTTATAAGTTGAAAGTATTTCTTAATTTTCTAAAGTAAAGTAAGAAGTATAATAAAGTTAGTTTTCTATATTTAAAATAATTGTTTAGGTTAATGAAAATTAAGTTGAAGTAATCTTTGAGTACTTAAAATGATTTCATAAATAATTTGAAAACCATAAACTTTGATTTATAAACTCTCTTAAAATCATTAAGAATTTCTTTAAGTTAATTGAATTATTTAAATTATTTATTTTATATATAAAAAGGGGTTATTTAGGTAACTAACTTAAATCTCGTTAATATCTATTGTAGACTCCGATTGCGTAGACGAGGAATATCAAGAGTGTTAATGTGTTCGTGAATCTAACTTTTAGGCACGCGTCACGAGGTAATCTCCGATGTACATCTAAACGTAGTTCCCGTTAGGATAAAACGAATTAATTATGTGACTATGTGTATTAGAATATGGAATATGATTATGGTTTATAATTATTATAATTATGAATTATGCACGAGGAATGAGTATGACAAATGAAGTAGCTTGTATAACGGACGATATGACAACTTTAACGTTATTAACGTCATTAACGGCACTAATAGTGACTTTATGTTATTATTATTATCACTATTGTTTAAATAATGTTATTATTGTTACCATTATTATTCTTATTATTATTACTATCATCGTTATTAAAATTATTATTAAGTCTATTATTATTATTGTTATCGTTAATATTAATATTGAAGTTATGAGTGAAAGTTCGAAATTATCAAGAACATGTGATAATTGGATGTTTATGAGTTAATCAATGTAACCAAGTGACTGTTATGATAATGAATACGAATGGGCTCTCGGATTAAGCTATGTATGAATTGAATTATGGATTTGGAATGAAAGTATTCACTCTTGATTAAATGAAATGACGCATATGTATACATGTGTTATGTGATGACTTGAATTAAAAGTTGTTAATCACTTAAAGTGAAATATCGGAGGGAAATGATGAACAGGTTGTCATGTATAGGAGGTTCAGCTGCCACCTACAGGTTCTCTGGTTACTATGCTGATTTTCTGTTAATTGTCTTCCTTCTATCTTGTTGTGATCCAAGTAGAAGGGGTGTGCACACTAGGGACTCTGTTATTAAGGCCATTATGTTATCCGTAGGTGGTTACAGGGGATTGACCCCGGCCTACAATTTTGAAGTAAGTGATTACAGGGGATTGATCCCGGCTTACTGGCGTTCTCTTTCCTCTCCTTAAATAACTAGATTAATTGAACTTATGCGATTATTCATTGTATATATATGTGTATGTATGCTATGCTTTTCAACCCTATTAACATACTATTTTACAAAGTATTTTCAACTTAAGTATTTTACGGGATGGAGTTGGAATTACTCAGTTTTTCTGAATTTTGGGAGCTTGTCTCTCTTGTTTCTTTTCAATGTATTTGTGCAGGTAGGAGATCGACGGGGGAACAAAAGGGAGATCATTTAGAGTTTTCATCCACTTAGCTTATGATTTAGCTTCCGCTGGAACTCTGAAATACTTTAGTAATTAGTAATATTTAATGAACAACTTACTTGGTTGTAAGGATTAATTTATTTAAATTTACTATGCTTTAATCTAGCCTTGCATTTATTTCCAAGGAGATAAGTGCGGCGGTAGCAGGCCCGTTGAGTCGAATCCTCGTGGATTTTCCCCCATCTCGAGTTTTATTAAATGAAAAAGGGTTCGGGTTGGCGGGGGTGTTACAACTACCACTACCACTACTACTACTACTACTACTACTACTACTACTACCATTACTACTACCACTACTACTACCACTACCACTACTACTACTACTAATACTACTACTACTACCACCACCACCACTATTACTACTACCACTACCACTACTACTACTACCACTACCACTACCACTACCACTACTACCACCACTACTACCACTACTACCACCACTACTACCACTGCCACTACCACTACCACTATTACTACCACTACTACCACTACCACTACTACCACTATAACTATCACTACTACTAGCACTACTACCACTACTACTACTACCACCACTACCACTGCCACTACCACTATTAATACCACTACCCCTACTACCACCACTACCACTACTACTAGTACTACTACTACCACCACTACCACTACCACCACTACCACTACCACTACTATCACCAATACCACCACTACCATTACCACTACTACTACTACCACCACTACCACTACTATTACCACCACCACTACTACTACTACTACCACCTACCACCACCACTACCACTATTACTAACACTACAACCACTACTACTACTACCACTACTACTACTACTACCTTACTACCACTACTACTACTACTACTACTACTACTACTACTACTACTACTACTACTACCACTACTACTACATACTACTACTATTTATTATTATTATTATTATTATTATTATTATTATTATTATTATTATTATTATTATTATTATTATTATTATTGTTGTTGTTGTTGTTGTTGTTGTTGTTGCTATTATTACTATTTTCAATATTATTTTTATTTTGGCTATTATTATTATAATTATTATTAAAAATTATTATTATTATTGTTTCTATAATAATAATTATTATTTTTACTATTAATATTATTATTATTTTAGTTTAGGCAAAATAGACATCAACACCCTGAACTATAGCTCAGGTGCACCAAACAGCCCCAACTACGACTTATAGCTTGAACACCCTAAAGTACGGACTTGGGTGCAGTTCGTACCATAAATGAGATCGGTGATCGAATTTCTCACCGGCTATAAGTCGAGTACTAGATATTGGGCAGCCATAAAAGCGTTTTCCTTGATTGTGGTTGAACTTCCAAGCAGCTTGGAAACCTGCAGGCAATCGATGTCGACAGTAAACTCTACCATTACCTAAACCGATATTTAAATTCTTCTTGAAACCTGAATATGAAGTTGAGCTCATTGTTGTTATGCGGATTTCACTCTTTCAGAATTTAGGGTTCATTTGGGAAGAAAGAGGGAATTTGCAGAAGTAAGAGGGAATTTGGGGGAAAAAGTCTTTATTTTCAGTTGAGGAAGGAGAAAATGAAGGCACGTGCCTTACTACTACTACTACTACTACTACTACTACTACTACTACTACCACCACTACTACTACCACTACTACTACTACTTCCACCACTACTACCACCTCCACCACTACCACTACCACCACCACTACCACCACTACTACTGCCAATACTACTAATAGGGTTGTTCAGAGAGGTGGGTTGGACCGGCATTTAGACCGAATCGGAATGGAATTTGGACCGGACCAGATCGAAATTTGGACCAGACCGGAGATTCATGTCCGGTCCCAGGTTTGTGGAAATTGGCGATTCTGGGTTTTCGGTCTGGTCCGGTCCAAACCCGGAAAATTCCGGTCGGGACCTGAAACCCGAAATCTTAGTATTTTTAAAAAAAAAAAACCGCCATCCTTTGTTTGCTATGGATGTGTGCATCATAAAAAATGTAATAAAGTTGCCTTCTTTCTCTCTCCTCCCTCTCTCTCTCCTCTATGTTTTGTTTTGTTTTCTTTTCTTTGTTTAGTTTCCCCTCTCTCTCTTACTAATTTCTTAAGTGCATTAACCACCCTCTCTTCTTTCCTTCTTTCTCTCTCTTCCGTTTTATGTCCCCTCCAAGTGGTCTACTACTGCTCTACCATTATACACTACTGTTGCCCTCTTTCCTTTTCCCTTATTTTACTATTCCTCCCTCATGCCCTCTTTCCTTTTCCCTGATTTTCGAGATGATTTTGTGAATTGTAATTTCGAGCTTTCTCTATTTCCTTTATCCTTCTGTTTTCAGTTTTTTTTTGTTCATCGGTTTATACAATGATATTTAGAAGCCCAAAAAAAATTCGAAAATCAGGTCCAGACCGGGGACCGGACCTGATTTGACCGGACCTGGTTTTTCCGGTCCAGACCACTACCACTACTACTACTGCTACTGTTGCTGCTACCGCCGCTGTTGTTGCTGCTGCTACTGCTATTGTTACTGCTACTGCTATTGCTCCTGCTGCACCGAGTGCTGCTAGCGCTACTACTACTCCTGTTCCTGCTGCTACTCCTGCTACTACCTACTCCTGTTACTGCTACTCCTGCTACTACTACTCCTCGCTATCAAGCATCGCTACGGCCTCCTATCGCTACTACTCCTGTTATCGCTATCGCTACTACCACTGCTACTACCACTACTACCACTACCAATACCACCACCACTACTACCACCACTACCACTACCACTACCACTACCACTACCACTACCACTACCACTACTACTACCACTAATACTACTACCACAACTGCCACTACCACTACCACTACCACTACCACTACTACCACCACCACTATCACTACCACTACTGTTACTACTACTTCTACTACTAATACTGCTACTGCTGCTGCTGCTGCTACTACTACTACTACCACTACTCACTAGTACATAAACGAGGATTTGGGTCGGCTTATTTGCGTCGCACCCTCGAAGAACTGGCGCAAATTGCCAATTTGCGTCGAATACCATTAAAAGTCCGATGCAAATAATCTCAGCAGATAAATAGGAGCAGCACATATGCGTCGGACCTTCAGGCCAAACGACGCAAAACCTACGATCTGTGTCAGACCCGAGGCCCATCCGACGCATATACTTCAACCCATGTCCTAAACTCGCATCAGCTATATGCGTCGTATCAAGCAAACATGCGACGCAAAACTTTGACAGCCCACTCGCATCAGCTATATGCGTCAGATCCGCCTCCTGTCCGACGCAGATGGTTGTTAGGCCCAATTGTTGGCACACAGCACTATCCGCGTCGGACGTAGCTTACATGCGACGCAGAGAAATCATATGCGTCACATGTTCAACAGCATCCGACACAGATGACCTGGCCCAAACTCTTTTTTTCAACAGCACAAACACGATGCCCAAAACATTTACTATCTGCGTCGGACCTTTTTGCTTGTGCGACACAAATGGTCCTTCCTCAGCACTTTAATTTCGAAGCCCTAAACTATACTCACTCTCAAACTCCACTCTCACTCTCTCTCTCTCTCTCTCTCTCTCTCTCTCTCTCTCTCTCTCTCTCTCTCTCTCTCTCTCTCTCTCCTACGATTGGGAACCGTCGACCATCGCTCAAACTATACACGCTCTCGCCGGCGACCATCGCTTCTCCGGTAAATCCCGTTTCGCCGGCGAATAACCTCAACCCCTCTCTCGGTTTTCGCTCGTCTTCCATTATTTCTCGTTTTTTTCGCTCGTCACTCCCATCCTCTCTCTCGGTTTTGCTCAACCGGTGAAGGATTTCCACCGGTGACATATACCGACCAGCGTGTCCTCTTTCTCGGTTTTTTCCGGTGCACTCCTCTTTTCTCTCTCTCTCTCTCTCTCTCTCTCTCTCTCTCACATTCTCGCTCACTCTTTCTCGGTTTTGCTCGCCGTCGAATAATCTCACCGCCGCTTCTGTGCGTCACGCCGGAGCCGCTTCACACTTTATCTCACCGCTGCACACCAGATGTCGCCGCCGTCGCTGCTTCTGCCGGCAATGTAAGTCATGTTGATTATTTTTTTCAATTTCTGTCTTTTTTTTTCAATTTCTGTCCTTTTTTTTTTTTTTTTGAATTTCCCTCTTTTTTTTCTAGATCTTAATCAAGGAGTTTAGAATTTCTTGCATGTGTATTGAATCAATTTCTTGCATGTGTTTCTTGAATGCTCACTTTAGAATTATGTGTTTCGATTATGAGTTAGAATTCTTGAATGCTCACTTTAAAATTTCAAACTTATAAGAATTTATATTATAGTTTCCTATTTACCTTTCCCATTTCTTTTATTTTTTTTTTTCAAGTCAACAGCTATAATTTTTCTCCCATGGTGCATCAGTGTCAAGTATTTGCCTCTTGCCTTTTCCTTTAATTCCATCTTTCTGGCTAATACCACCTCATCCTCTAGTACTTGACATCTAAATTACCATCACAATTATAGTAAAAAAGAAGTATATAAACTACAATCAAACAAAACACAATTTGGTACTCTAAGTGTTCATCATAGTGAAGGTGTACTCTAAGTCGTACGCTTTCACATTTTGGTACTCTAAGTGTTCATCCTTGTCATTGGTTTTTATATGGACATGGAAGATAGTGCAGCTGAAGTTTAAGATATACATAAATTGATGCGAATAACCTCATAGTGAAGATGTGAATGTCAAGTTGAGTTTGATTATTCAAATAGCTAAACACAATTAACTGAACCTGTATAATTCATACATTCATGCCTGTACCAACAAGAGCACCACATCAACAAGACTAGTTTCATGAACTCATTAATGCATACTTTTATCAATTACTAAATTTTCAATTCAGCAATTCATACATTTAAATGCTTCCACAAAGCAATTGAAAACCTAATTAATTCATATATTCAAATTACATCAAAATTCTTTTGATTTTTTCAAAAACAATTAAAGGTTCAAGTAACTAATCTGGGGTGGTTGTATTATTCCGTCGAGGGGAAGGACTCTGGTCATCAGTGACGTGGAGGAAGGAGGGTGGGGGTCGTCAGCGACGTGCGAGGTGGAGGGTGGGGGTCGTCACAACGTGTAGGGGTGTTCATAGCCGGGTACCCGGTTTTTCGGGTACCCGGACTTAGGGGTACCCGCAAATGCGGGTGATACGCTCAAGTTATACGTAGTATTTACGTTACTTTGGGTGCACTTTGCTAAGGGTTTGATTGTAATTGTTAACACTCGTGTTTTATTTAACTCTTAGCGGAAGTTTGGAGTGTTGCGAGATAAGTTGTGCTAATGGCATGTATTCCGAGCTTCCAAGGTGAAGTGCATTTGAGCCGAGCAAAGCCCAAGCATCAAACTCCACCGCAAGCCCAAACTCCACCGCAAGCCCAAGCATAATCGCGCAAGCCCAGCGCGAGGCCCGGCGGAAGACGCCCATCACAAGCATCATCGCTGCCAAGCCGGCCTACCGCAAGCCATGCGCGCGCCCAGCGCCGCCCAGCTCCAGCCCAGCCTGCCCAGCTCTCGCGCAAGCCCAGCGCCCAGCAGCAAGGCAGCTCGCACCTCGCGACCTGCCTTTCTCGCACCTCGCGAGGATTCTCGCACGGTGCAACCTGCGTGGTTTGGCCCAATTCTTCAGCTCGTTGCGAAGGCAGTAGCTCATCGCACGGTGCGACCTGTACCGCACCTCGCGACCCCTATGGCGGTCTAAATGTCGGCTGACTTTTGAGCCTTAGTATAAATACTAAACTTTGTTTTTGGACCTAAAACACACACACGTGAGGAGAGAGAATATCCAACACTCCATTCTTCTCTTCTTATCTTCTCTTTTTAGTTTTTATCTTCGAGTTTAGTTTTCGTAGATTTCAATTATGGAATTGGCGATTGCTATGCCGATTGTAGCTTGAACCGTTCTTGAACGAGATTAATATGAAGCTTCAAGCATTATTGTGAGATCTTTCCTCTCTATTTAGTTCCTTTGATTATGGTTTAATTTCTATGCTTGTGATTTATGATTAGTGCATGATTATGCTAGGAACGTTACTAGTTTGATTGTGTAATTAATCTAATGCTAGATTTAAGAATAGAATCGGATTGTTTTATTCTTTTATCAATTGGTAGCAAACTATGAAGTAACTTAGATGCAGATTGTCTTGGTTATTTCTTGGGGAAATTGAATCAACTGTTGAATGTTTATCGCTTGTATGACGTTAGCAGTGTCCGTTGGTTCTCTCGTGTTTATTGCTCGCTATTGGATTGAACTTAGACGCGATCGGACTAGGTTATCCTTTAGTTAGGGTTTTATAGTCACGCTGATCGTGCTATTCAACTAAGAATAAGGAGAACGCGAGATTAATTCTCGGCAATGGATAATTATGGAATTAATTAGAGTGGAGGTTCAAGGATCGATAATGAATTGAAGTGGATGTTAATCGGATTCAAGATCTTCCTATATTGATTTCTCATCTTATTTAGTTGCTAGTTAGATGTAGTTTGTTAGTAAATCTATTTGAAAACCCCCTTTGTTATTATTATTAGGTTACTCGACCGTTAGAGTCTTCTAGGTACTAACGCACGCTAAGTATAGAGCTCGTCCCCGTTTCCCTGTGGATACGAACCCTACTTCCATTGTACTTGTTTAGTGTAAAAGAGAGTAGGAGAAATTTTATCTTTGGCCGGGTGGCGTTCACGACAAACGCGGCCCGCCAAATTTTGGCGCCATTGCCGGGGACACGGTGTTACTTGTTTATATTTAGTGTATGCTTTTGGATTGTATTGCTAATGGTTTTTGTTTATGGTTAATACTCGTGCTACTAACCAAGAACCTTTGCAGTACGATCGAGATCTAGAACTAACCCTTTTCAGGTTGAGAAGAGAATTGCGTGAAGACTTTAGAGAGCTCCCTTTCTCGCTTGAATTTGAAGAAGAGATGCCTCCTAGAGTTGAGCACCGCACTTTAAAGGAGCTCACTGCTCCTAACCTTGACCAACAACCTTTGTGTATCACATTTCCGGAACCGGAAGTGGGGGACACATTTGAGCTAAAGTCGGGGTTGATACATTTGCTTCCCTCATTCCATGGGCTAAATGGTGAAGATCCCAATAAACATTTGTCAGAGTTTCATGTGGTATGCAAAAGCATGAAACCAAGTGGAGTTTCGGAAGATAGAATCAAGCTTAAAGCTTTCCCCTTTTCGCTAAAAGACGCAAAGAAAGGACTGGATGTACTACCTTCCGTCCGACAAAGATCACCACTTGGGCACAATTGAAAAAGAGCTTTCTCGAGAAATACTTTCCCACTTCTAAATCATCTACATTGAAGAAGGAGATAAGTAACATTGAGCAACGAGGTGATGAGTCTTTTTATGAATATTGGGAGAGGTTTAAGAAATTAGGTGCTAGCTGTCCATACCACGGTTATTCAGAGGAAGATTTGGTGCTATACTTCTATAATGGCTTATGTGATGAGGATGCTAGGATGGTCAATGCAGCAAGTGGTGGATCCATTGTGAATAAAACCGCACTCGCTGCTAAGGAACTGTTAAATGAGCTTCTTTGAAAGCTCGAGGCGGTTTAGTAGAAGGTCCGGAACTCGACGTGTGGTCTCCGAGGGTTCTAGTTCTTCTAAGCTGGAAGATCAGGTGCAAGCTCTCACATCCGTGATGCGAGACTTCATAGTGAAAGAGAAAACTCACCAAGTGAAGGCTTGTGGCATTTGCTCTTCGCATCATCCAACTGATTTTTGCCCTCATCTACAAGAACCGAGTGAAGAGGTTAAGGCGGCCGATTTTCAGGGCCAAGGTTTCCAGAGAAGATATGATCCATATTCTGGTACCTACAATTCGGGATGGCGAGATCATCCTAATTTGAGGTACGGGAACTCATCGGGGAACCAGGCGCCGCCACAAAGTATAACCGCCCACCACCTCCTTATTCGAGAGCACCGGAGCAAGGAGCTCCATATTTTCGGCCGCAAGGCCAACCACGAGGACCGAGTACCGGCATGTCTACTGAGGATATGATGAATGCTTTAACTAAAAATGTCACTAACATGCAGGGAAATATGGTTCAGTTTCAGGAGGAGACCCGTTCGAGCATCAAGAACTTGGAGAGCCAAGTAAGCCAAATTGCAGGAGCTGTAACCAAGTTAGAGGCTAGGGATTCGGTGAGGTTTCCATCCCAAATAGAACTCAACCCTAAGATGAACGTGAGTGCTATCACATTGAGGAGTGGAGCGGAAATTGCAAGCAAAGAGCGGTTGGTGGTTCGAGACAAAGAGATAGTGGAAGAGGTGATCGAGCATGAACCGACAGCAGATTGTACATCATTGCCACCTCAACAAGAGGAGAAAGTCCAAAAATCACCTCCTCCACCATATGAACCAGAGCCACCATTTCCCGAGGCATTAAGAGAAACCCGCAAAACAGAGCGCACCAATGACGTTTACGAAATCTTTCGTAAATGTGAGGTAAACATTCCCCTTTTTGATGCTTTAAATCAAGTACCTAGGTTTGCTAAGTTCCTTAAGGAATTGTGTACTTCGAAAAGAACGCAAAAACAAAAGGGAGTGCAAAAAGTGAAGGCTAGCGAGCATGTCTCTGCTATCTTTCAAAAGAAATTACCTCAAAAGTGCAAGGACCCGGGCATGTTTACCATCCCCGTACTATAGGTGACACCATGTTTCCTAAAGCCATGTTAGATTTAGGTGCGTCAATTAATGTGATTCCATATTCATTATATAAGTCTTTGAAACTTGGCAATTTGCATGAAACTGGTGTGGTGATTCAATTAGCTGATAGATCCAATGTTTATCCTAGGGGTAAATTAGAGGATGTGTTAGTTACGGTTGGGAAATTGAAATTTCCTGCTGATTTTTATGTTTTGGAGATGGAACCTGATAAACATGCCGCCCCCATCCTTTTGGGGCGACCTTTCTTGAAAACATCTTGCACTAAAATTGATGTTTGCGCTGGTTCTTTGACCATGGAATTTGAGGGAAAGGTAGAGGCGTTTAAAATCGATGATTCTAAGCCTTTGATTAAGGATGTTAACCCTCTTTGCTCTATTAACATTGTTGACTCTGTTTTGCATGATGTTCTTGACATTGTTGAGGATTGTGCATCTCCTACTAACATGCAAGGTTATGGTGCCGGAGTTGAAAGAGCGGAAAAAGCCTCCTGATTTACCACCTTGTTTTGAAACTGTACCACTAACGATGCATTGCAAGAGTTCTTCTCCATTTGTTTTGCAGGTACTCGAATTGGAGGTTGACATGGAGCCTCCATTGTCACATATGGAGCACAAGCCCAATTTTTGAGCTCAAGGTACTAAGTCGAGCTAACGACTTTAAACAACGCTTCTCGGGAGGCAACCCGAGACCCCTTTATTTTCTTTCTTTTCCTTTATTTTTCATCAAATTTCCACCACCACAACAAATTTTCTTTCACCCACCACCCACCCACTAAAAAGATCCACAACCAATCTTAGTTCACTTGTAACCAAAATCCACAAAAGAAAATCCGTTGAGAGGACTTCAATAGCTAGGAGTTGGTACACTAGAGGATTGAGATTGTTAATGTATCTTTTCGATCTCTTAAGCTAGGTGCAAATCTCACAAATTCAAAACTTTTGAGCTTGTCATTTGTTTGAGTGATTCGAGGGAGAGGGTTGTGAGTTGATTTATGAGATTTGAGTTGGTGTTGTTAAGAAATTTGAGTTTGACGGATTGTTTGGTCATGAGTTTTGAGCATTCGATCTTCGATTTACCCGATTTTCGATTTTCTCCCCCATTTTCAGTTTACTTTTCTTCTAATTGTCGACACATTGAGGACAATGTGTAGTTTAAGTAGGGGGGAGGGTATTCTCATTCTCATGTATCTATGTTGTGTATATTACTTTCAATTTGAAAAAAAAAAATGAAAATGAAAAAAAATAAAAAATAAAAAAAAAAAATGATGATGAAATGAAACCCGCTGAGTTGAAAACCCACAAGGGTGGGCGACTCAGGCAAAAATTGGGGGCCCGGATAGGTTGAAAACCCGAAAGGGCAACTTATGCAAAAAAAAAAAATGGCTTATATTGAGCGGGTAAGATGGTGAGATAAAAAAATGTGAGAAGCTAGGATGAAAACCCGAAAGGGCTCCTAGGCAAAATGAGAGATTAAGAGAGAATTATGTATTTTGAAGACTCATTTGCCGGAGATTTGTTTTGGCTTTCACTTTCTTTTGGTTGATTGTTTTTGGGAGTAAGCATGGAATTTATCCCTTTTTGTCTTTATTCCATGGCTTGCTTATATAGGTTGGTTGTAATAGTAGTAGTAGTTTATCTTTTGAGGTTTTAGGCGAGTTGTCATTTTGATTGTGGCGTTGGAGTGAGTTCAATTCCTTTGAGATCCTTCAGGATTTGAGCTCACATTTTGGTTGTCGTTTGGTGATTATTGTTGTCGTGTCTTTGTATTTTTCAGGTGAGCTCGAATCTAAGTGTGGGGGAATCATCGTCCCTTACGTTTAGGTTTTTGAGCGGATGTTGTTAAGATGTGATGATGATGATGTAGTTGATGGGAAGTGTAGGTTGGTGTCGTTAGTTTGGGTGATGATTTATTTGGTGATCCTCATTTTGAGTTTACTCGAGGTCGAGTAAAGTTCAAGTGTGGGGGTATTTGATACGCTCAAGTTATACGTAGTATTTACGTTACTTTGGGTGCACTTTGCTAAGGGTTTGATTGTAATTGTTAACACTCGTGTTTTATTTAACTCTTAGCGGAAGTTTGGAGTGTTGCGAGATAAGTTGTGTTAATGGCATGTATTCCGAGCTTCCAAGGTGAAGTGCATTTGAGCCGAGCAAAGCCCAAGCATCAAACTCCACCGCAAGCCCAAACTCCACCGCAAGCCCAAGCATAATCGCCAAGCCAGCAGCGAGGCCCAGCAGCATCGCCCATCACAGCATCATCGCCAAGCCAGCACTACCGCAAGCCATGCGCGCGCCCAGCGCTCGCCCAGCTCCAGCCCAGCCTGCCCAGCTCTCGCGCAAGCCCAGCGCCCAGCAGCAAGGCAGCTCGCACCTCGCGACCTGCCTTTCTCGCACCTCGCGAGGATTCTCGCACGGTGCAACCTGCGTGGTTTGGCCCAATTCTTCAGCTCGTTACGAAGGCAGTAGCTCATCGCACGGTGCGACCTGTACCGCACCTCGCGACCCATATGGCGGTCTAAATGTCGGCTGACTTTTGAGCCTTAGTATAAATACTAAACTTTGTTTTTGGACCTAAAACACACACACTTGAGGAGAGAGAATATCCAACACTCCATTCTCCTCTTCTTATCTTCTCTTTTTAGTTTTTATCTTCGAGTTTAGTTTTCGTAGATTTCAATTATGGAATTGGCGATTGCTATGCCGATTGTAGCTTGAACCGTTCTTGAACGAGATTAATATGAAGCTTCAAGCATTATTGTGAGATCTTTCCTCTCTATTTAGTTCCTTTGATTATGGTTTAATTTCTATGCTTGTGATTTATGATTAGTGCATGATTATGCTAGGAACGTTACTAGTTTGATTGTGTAATTAATCTAATGCTAGATTTAAGAATAGAATCGGATTGTTTTATTCTTTTATCAATTGGTAGCAAACTATGAAGTAACTTAGATGCAGATTGTCTTGGTTATTTCTTGGGGAAATTGAATCAACTGTTGAATGTTTATCGCTTGTATGACGTTAGCGTGTCCGTTGGTTCTCTCGTGTTTATTGCTTCGCTATTGGATTGAACTTAGACGCGATCGGACTAGGTTATCCTTTAGTTAGGGTTTTATAGTCACGCTGATCGTGCTATTCAACTAAGAATAAGGAGAACGCGAGATTAATTCTCGGCAATGGATAATTATGGAATTAATTAGAGTGGAGGTTCAAGGATCGATAATGAATTGAAGTGGATGTTAATCGGATTCAAGATCTTCCTATATTGATTTCTCATCTTATTTAGTTGCTAGTTAGATGTAGTTTGTTAGTAAATCTATTTGAAAACCCCCTTTGTTATTATTATTAGGTTACTCGACCGTTAGAGTCTTCTAGGTACTAACGCACGCTAAGTATAGAGCTCGTCCCCGTTTCCCTGTGGATACGAACCCTACTTCCATTGTACTTGTTTAGTGTAAAAGAGAGTAGGAGAAATTTTATCTTTGGCCGGGTGGCGTTCACGACAAACGCGGCCCGCCAAATTTTGGCGCCATTGCCGGGGACACGGTGTTACTTGTTTATATTTAGTGTATGCTTTTGGATTGTATTGCTAATGGTTTTTGTTTATGGTTAATACTCGTGCTACTAACCAAGAACCTTTGCAGTACGATCGAGATCTAGAACTAACCCTTTTCAGGTTGAGAAGAGAATTGCGTGAAGACTTTAGAGAGCTCCCTTTCTCGCTTGAATTTGAAGAAGAGATGCCTCCTAGAGTTGAGCACCGCACTTTAAAGGAGCTCACTGCTCCTAACCTTGACCAACAACCTTTGTGTATCACATTTCCGGAACCGGAAGTGGGGGACACATTTGAGCTAAAGTCGGGGTTGATACATTTGCTTCCCTCATTCCATGGGCTAAATGGTGAAGATCCCAATAAACATTTGTCAGAGTTTCATGTGGTATGCAGCAGCATGAAACCAAGTGGAGTTTCAGAAGATAGAATCAAGCTTAAAGCTTTCCCCTTTTCGCTAAAAGACGCAAAGAAAGGATCGGATGTACTACCTTCCGTCCGACAAAGCATCACCACTTGGGCACAATTGAAAAAGAGCTTTCTCGAGAAATACTTTCCCACTTCTAAATCATCTACATTGAAGAAGGAGATAAGTAACATTGAGCAACGAGGTGATGAGTCTTTTTATGAATATTGGGAGAGGTTTAAGAAATTAGGTGCTAGCTGTCCATACCACGGTTATTCAGAGGAAGATTTGGTGCTATACTTCTATAATGGCTTATGTGATGAGGATGCTAGGATGGTCAATGCAGCAAGTGGTGGATCCATTGTGAATAAAACCGCACTCGCCGCTAAGGAACTGTTAAATGAGCTTCTTTGAAAGCTCGAGGCGGTTTAGTAGAAGGTCCGGAACTCGACGTGTGGTCTCCGAGGGTTCTAGTTCTTCTAAGCCGGAAGATCGAGGTGCAAGCTCTCACATCCGTGATGCGAGACTTCATAGTGAAAGAGAAAACTCACCAAGTGAAGGCTTGTGGCATTTGCTCTTCGCATCATCCAACTGATTTTTGCCCTCATCTACAAGAACCGAGTGAAGAGGTTAAGGCGGCCGATTTTCAGGGCCAAGGTTTCCAGAGAAGATATGATCCATATTCTGGTACCTACAATTCGGGATGGCGAGATCATCCTAATTTGAGGTACGGGAACTCATCAGGGAACCAGCAGCCGCCACAGCAGTATAACCGCCCACCACCTCCTTATTCGAGAGCACCGGAGCAAGGAGCTCCATATTTTCGGCCGCAAGGCCAACCACAGGGACCGAGTACCGGCATGTCTACTGAGGATATGATGAATGCTTTAACTAAAAATGTCACTAACATGCAGGGAAATATGGTTCAGTTTCAGGAGGAGACCCGTTCGAGCATCAAGAACTTGGAGAGCCAAGTAAGCCAAATTGCAGGAGCTGTAACCAAGTTAGAGGCTAGGGATTCGGTGAGGTTTCCATCCCAAATAGAACTCAACCCTAAGATGAACGTGAGTGCTATCACATTGAGGAGTGGAGCGGAAATTGCAAGCAAAGAGCGGTTGGTGGTTCGAGACAAAGAGATAGTGGAAGAGGTGATCGAGCATGAACCGACAGCAGATTGTACATCATTGCCACCTCAACAAGAGGAGAAAGTCCAAAAATCACCTCCTCCACCATATGAACCAGAGCCACCATTTCCCGAGGCATTAAGAGAAACCCGCAAAACAGAGCGCACCAATGACGTTTACGAAATCTTTCGTAAATGTGAGGTAAACATTCCCCTTTTTGATGCTTTAAATCAAGTACCTAGGTTTGCTAAGTTCCTTAAGGAATTGTGTACTTCGAAAAGAACGCAAAAACAAAAGGGAGTGCAAAAAGTGAAGGCTAGCGAGCATGTCTCTGCTATCTTTCAAAAGAAATTACCTCAAAAGTGCAAGGACCCAGGCATGTTTACCATCCCCTGTACTATAGGTGACACCATGTTTCCTAAAGCCATGTTAGATTTAGGTGCGTCAATTAATGTGATTCCATATTCATTATATAAGTCTTTGAAACTTGGCAATTTGCATGAAACTGGTGTGGTGATTCAATTAGCTGATAGATCCAATGTTTATCCTAGGGGTAAATTAGAGGATGTGTTAGTTACGGTTGGGAAATTGAAATTTCCTGCTGATTTTTATGTTTTGGAGATGGAACCTGATAAACATGCCGCCCCCATCCTTTTGGGGCGACCTTTCTTGAAAACATCTTGCACTAAAATTGATGTTTGCGCTGGTTCTTTGACCATGGAATTTGAGGGAAAGGTAGAGGCGTTTAAAATCGATGATTCTAAGCCTTTGATTAAGGATGTTAACCCTCTTTGCTCTATTAACATTGTTGACTCTGTTTTGCATGATGTTCTTGACATTGTTGAGGATTGTGCATCTCCTACTAACATGCAGGTTATGGTGCCGGAGTTGAAAGAGCGGAAAAAGCCTCCTGATTTACCACCTTGTTTTGAAACTGTACCACTAACGATGCATTGCAAGAGTTCTTCTCCATTTGTTTTGCAGGTACTCGAATTGGAGGTTGACATGGAGCCTCCATTGTCACATATGGAGCACAAGCCCAATTTTTGAGCTCAAGGTACTAAGTCGAGCTAACGACTTTAAACAACAGCGCTTCTCGGGAGGCAACCCGAGACCCCTTTATTTTCTTTCTTTTCCTTTATTTTTCATCAAATTTCCACCACCACAACAAATTTTCTTTCACCCACCACCCACCCACTAAAAAGATCCACAACCAATCTTAGTTCACTTGTAACCAAAATCCACAAAAGAAAATCCGTTGAGAGGACTTCAATAGCTAGGAGTTGGTACACTAGAGGATTGAGATTGTTAATGTATCTTTTCGATCTCTTAAGCTAGGTGCAAATCTCACAAATTCAAAACTTTTGAGCTTGTCATTTGTTTGAGTGATTCGAGGGAGAGGGTTGTGAGTTGATTTATGAGATTTGAGTTGGTGTTGTTAAGAAATTTGAGTTTGACGGATTGTTTGGTCATGAGTTTTGAGCATTCGATCTTCGATTTACCCGATTTTCGATTTTCTCCCCCCATTTTCAGTTTACTTTTCTTCTAATTGTCGACACATTGAGGACAATGTGTAGTTTAAGTAGGGGGGAGGGTATTCTCATTCTCATGTATCTATGTTGTGTATATTACTTTCAATTTGAAAAAAAAAAATGAAAATGAAAAAAAAAAAAAAAAAAAAAAAAAAAAATGATGATGAAATGAAACCCGCTGAGTTGAAAACCCACAAGGGTGGGCGACTCAGGCAAAAATTGGGGGCCCGGATAGGTTGAAAACCCGAAAGGGCAACTTATGCAAAAAAAAAAATGGCTTATATTGAGCGGGTAAGATGGTGAGATAAAAAAATGTGAGAAGCTAGGATGAAAACCCGAAAGGGCTCCTAGGCAAAATGAGAGATTAAGAGAGAATTATGTATTTTGAAGACTCATTTGCCGGAGATTTGTTTTGGCTTTCACTTTCTTTTGGTTGATTGTTTTTGGGAGTAAGCATGGAATTTATCCCTTTTTGTCTTTATTCCATGGCTTGCTTATATAGGTTGGTTGTAATAGTAGTAGTAGTTTATCTTTTGAGGTTTTAGGCGAGTTGTCATTTTGATTGTGGCGTTGGAGTGAGTTCAATTCCTTTGAGATCCTTCAGGATTTGAGCTCACATTTTGGTTGTCGTTTGGTGATTATTGTTGTCGTGTCTTTGTATTTTTCAGGTGAGCTCGAATCTAAGTGTGGGGGAATCATCGTCCCTTACGTTTAGGTTTTTGAGCGGATGTTGTTAAGATGTGATGATGATGATGTAGTTGATGGGAAGTGTAGGTTGGTGTCGTTAGTTTGGGTGATGATTTATTTGGTGATCCTCATTTTGAGTTTACTCGAGGTCGAGTAAAGTTCAAGTGTGGGGGTATTTGATACGCTCAAGTTATACGTAGTATTTACGTTACTTTGGGTGCACTTTGCTAAGGGTTTGATTGTAATTGTTAACACTCGTGTTTTATTTAACTCTTAGCGGAAGTTTGGAGTGTTGCGAGATAAGTTGTGTTAATGGCATGTATTCCGAGCTTCCAAGGTGAAGTGCATTTGAGCCGAGCAAAGCCCAAGCATCAAACTCCACCGCAAGCCCAAACTCCACCGCAAGCCCAAGCATAATCGCCAAGCCAGCAGCGAGGCCCAGCAGCATCGCCCATCACAGCATCATCGCCAAGCCAGCACTACCGCAAGCCATGCGCGCGCCCGCCGCCGCCCTCAGCCCAGCCCCGCCCGGCTCTCGCGCAAGCCCAGCGCCCAGCAGCAAGGCAGCTCGCACCTCGCGACCTGCCTTTCTCGCACCTCGCGAGGATTCTCGCACGGTGCAACCTGCGTGGTTTGGCCCAATTCTTCAGCTCGTTGCGAAGGCAGTAGCTCATCGCACGGTGCGACCTGTACCGCACCTCGCGACCCATATGGCGGTCTAAATGTCGGCTGACTTTTGAGCCTTAGTATAAATACTAAACTTTGTTTTTGGACCTAAAACACACACACTTGAGGAGAGAGAATATCCAACACTCCATTCTTCTCTTCTTATCTTCTCTTTTTAGTTTTTATCTTCGAGTTTAGTTTTCGTAGATTTCAATTATGGAATTGGCGATTGCTATGCCGATTGTAGCTTGAACCGTTCTTGAACGAGATTAATATGAAGCTTCAAGCATTATTGTGAGATCTTTCCTCTCTATTTAGTTCCTTTGATTATGGTTTAATTTCTATGCTTGTGATTTATGATTAGTGCATGATTATGCTAGGAACGTTACTAGTTTGATTGTGTAATTAATCTAATGCTAGATTTAAGAATAGAATCGGATTGTTTTATTCTTTTATCAATTGGTAGCAAACTATGAAGTAACTTAGATGCAGATTGTCTTGGTTATTTCTTGGGGAAATTGAATCAACTGTTGAATGTTTATCGCTTGTATGACGTTAGCAGGTCTGTTGGTTCTCTGTGTTTATTGCTGCTATTGGATTGAACTTAGACGCGATCGGACTAGGTTATCCTTTAGTTAGGGTTTTATAGTCACGCTGATCGTGCTATTCAACTAAGAATAAGGAGAACGCGAGATTAATTCTCGGCAATGGATAATTATGGAATTAATTAGAGTGGAGGTTCAAGGATCGATAATGAATTGAAGTGGATGTTAATCGGATTCAAGATCTTCCTATATTGATTTCTCATCTTATTTAGTTGCTAGTTAGATGTAGTTTGTTAGTAAATCTATTTGAAAACCCCCTTTGTTATTATTATTAGGTTACTCGACCGTTAGAGTCTTCTAGGTACTAACGCACGCTAAGTATAGAGCTCGTCCCCGTTTCCCTGTGGATACGAACCCTACTTCCATTGTACTTGTTTAGTGTAAAAGAGAGTAGGAGAAATTTTATCTTTGGCCGGGTGGCGTTCACGACAAACGCGGCCCGCCAGCGGGTAGTAAAATAATCGGCCCATGACCCGACTCGGAAAAACCGGGTACCCGATTATTCCGGGTTGAGTTATAGGGTACCCGGATCAAATACCAACAAGAGACTTTCCTCTTGTAATCTTCTTTACAAATTACAACTGTCACCCTGCCATGTACAATTCAAAGCTCTCTATGCAGCAATGAAACTCAAAGGCGAATTATTCCCTACCACTTTGAGTAAAATTATTTACAACTTGTTAATATCAATTATCACATCATTCATCAGATATACAAAAAAATCAGCAACAATTAAAATGTTGAATGTCTTAATCACAGTAGCATTTATATTCGGCAACAATTCAATATGAGTTGAGATTAAAATATCCAAGTTACTACTATGGAGGTGCATGCGATGGCTAGATGTCGGTGGGCTACTAGCTTGCTCAATATAGTGAAGACTGGAGAGAGAGGGGAAGGATTTGTTGGTTGTGGTTTAATTTGTGCAGTGCGGCTAAGATGAGAGTCTCTAAGAGTTAGGAGTAATACAGTCAGTGAAAAATAAACCTATTACATTAAGTCAGATATAGTAGATGTGAGAGAAAAAATATCCAAAAAAAAAAAGTTACCGGTTAAGACAAAAGGAGGTCCATTACCAGACCCGGTTCATGCCCTTATTTTCAGATCGGGTACCCGGCCCGCTAAAAATGAAAAAATTGATTTTATTACCCGGTTTTTTGTTGCTGGTCGGCGGGTCAACTGGTCGGGTAATGCGGGTCGGGTTTTCTTGAACACCCCTAGCGACGTGCGAGGGGGAGGTTGGGGGTCGTTTGTGTTGGGTGCCAGGGAGGGTGGGGGGTCGTTCGTGTTGGGCGATGGGGTCCTTCAAATAGTCAACTGAATCACTCACCGGCGGCACACGACATGGAGGAGATGGCAATCAAGTTCTCACCGGCATCGCACGAGAAGGAATCAACGCGTCGGGAATGATTGTTGTTGTTGTGCCATGGAATCAAGGCTGATGTAGTGCCATGGAATAAAGTTTATCGTGCGTCTAGTGGGGGTAGCCTTTTTTTGGGGTTAAATTTGAAAAGGGATAGGTTAGTTTTTTTTACTCTTTTTTGTTGTATTTAACTTTTTTTCGCTGTATATATCACATCTCATATTATTTTCTACTTTTACAATGCATTTTTTACATAAATCGAAAAGCTTTTTTTAAGTATTTTTTAAAATCTGATAAAGTATTTTTAACAATTATAAAAGCACGTGGTTCCGTTAAAACTTGTGGTTAATATTCATCTTGACCTCACTACTTTGATGGTCATAGTTCAACTATGATCACCTTAACATTTCTCTGGTTGGAGCTATGTCGTGACTCGAAAGTCTTAAGCTTAAACACTACCTAGCTTTCTCAAATGCACCAAGCTCATAAACGGGATTAAAATTAAAATACATTTAGATTTACGGACACTCAAATAATAAACTAAAGTATTTTCTCCATCCCGATCACTATAGGTATACATAATTTCTTTTTTTAGGTCAATGTTTACAAATTTTGAGAGTAAGATTTTAGTTTTACATAGTAAAAAAATTATAATAAGGTAGCGTCTTCTTAGATTCATAATGAAATTGACATATACTTTGAAATATTAAGTTCTATAAATTTTTTATTATTACATAATAAAAAATATTAATAGTCAAATAGAACTATAGAAGTATATTTTTTATGACTCTGAAAATCTAAAGCGAGCATACTTTTTTTATAATTTGGTAAGGACAATTCCCTTACAAGAAGGGGGAGAATTGGAAATCCTCTTGCAAGTGGTGAGAATTGAATCTCTATCACTGGAATGGAAGGAGAGTCTCACTACTAGTAGGTCAACCTTAATTCTCAAAAGAGTAGACTTATTACCAAAATTTATATACTCCTGTATCCAGTGTACTTGTACGATTAAGTTCATTGCATGCATGTGATTTTTGCGCTCTATCCTCCACTCTTCTTCCTCCTTTGGCTTTTCTATCTTCTCTCTCATCTCCTCGTCTTTATCCCTTTTTACTTTCATGGTAATTAATTAATTATTATCATTTTATCTGCATTTTTCGTGTACTCTTGTTGTTCTACCTAGAATAAGAATTTAAAACCTTTGTCACACGTGACGATCCCAACTTTACACCTCTACAAATGCGTTGCACTACCGAGTACCGACCTAAATGTCGTCGAATCGGCATGTCTTAAAGCCACTAACCAACCGACGTCTTCTACTTTTTACTCCTTCCTTTCCTCTATCTCTTCCCTCTGGAAAAAAAATGTGTGAAAAATCAAGCCATATATAAGCTTAAAATCTAAAAATCTACTTAGATAGTATTATGGTGCAAAAAAAAGCTTAAACAACCAATTACGAAGTACTTCGTCTAAATTCACTAAAAAACTATAGTCGCTCTCTCTCTTCGCTCTTCTCTCTATTCTCCTTAGAAAAAACTTCATTCTGTTTTTTATCTAGGAGCTACCACCATGCATCCTTTTAGACGGTGGTAACTCCCGTTTGTTCTCTTTATTTTTATTTTTTTTAAGTTTTTTTTACAATAAACATTAAGTCTCACCTTAATGGAGAGTTGTTCTATGCATGTATAGGATTATATCTACCCACATGTTGGGTTTATCTCTCTCTTTATGAGAGTTTGGAGACTTTACTTTTGGTATTTTGTTTTCTTTTACAGATTTATTTGTTGATGAGAATTTTTGTGGCTTCACATGAAATATCAATTCCTCGTCTACAATCAGTTCAATTAAATCAAGTTCTACATCAAAACTACAATAGATCAATGGACCCCCTCGTAGAAGTCTATATCAAACAGCGATGTGGAAGAGGATTTGCAAAATTATTAGTCTTATCGACGATCACGATTTTGGCATAATAGAATCTAGCTTGATCTAATTTGATATGTATTTGTTGGTTTTGAATTATTTTGTACATGTCTTATGACTTCAAATCAATGAATTAATTATTATTTCAATAAAAACCAAGATTAGTGAGCAAATCTTATTGCTTCCTTAGTTTCCTTTTTGGATTCTTCAATTTCATTTTTCACATTTCACTCTTCATTTAAAGAAACAGGTCGTGTATCTTTGTTCAATTTAGCTTCCCATCTATTATTTAAATTTCTAAGTTATCTTTTTTCATTTTTAGAATTGATTTTTTCATTTTTATGTTTAAGAGCTCCTTATCTACTTCCTCCGTTCTGATTGCAACAAGGGAGAAGACAGAGTAATTTGATTTATTCATTTTTATGTTTATCGAGTT
This sequence comes from Beta lomatogona, assembly GCA_947646795.1. Lineage (NCBI taxonomy): Eukaryota > Viridiplantae > Streptophyta > Magnoliopsida > Caryophyllales > Amaranthaceae > Beta > Beta lomatogona. The sequence continues at coordinate 3,819,867 of CANSNZ010001473.1, forward strand.
CATTATATACTTCCTCCATTCAGATTTACTTGCAACAAAGGGGAAAAAACAATAATTTAGGTGTGGAGAGAGAGAGAGAGAAAGAAAAAACGGTGACCAATGTGATGAGGAGAAGGATAAAGAGAAAGAATATCCAAACAAAATATTGCAAGTAAATCAAAACAACCCAAAATGGTAAGTGTTGCAAGTAAATAAGCACGAAAGAAGTACAATTTATAGTTCACTTTTAGTAAATTTTGTTTCACTTTTAAAGAAGTGTCTTTCGAATCGGAAAACATCATTATTTGAATCTTGTAGTTCATTTTTATTGCTCCAAAGTTCAGTTTTAGAGTTCTTAAGATCATTAGCTAGAGTTGAGTTTTATATATTGTATTTTGTTTTTTGTAAATGAGTGATTAAGCGCAATGACTTAGACGAGATTCGATCCCATGTCTCAGCCTCTCGGATACCACCCCCACAAGACTTTACCAACTAAGTTAGATGACATCTATTTTATATATTGTATATGATATATCATAACAAAACATCGTATATTATACTTCCACCATTTTGAAAAGCGAAACACTTCTATTAAAAAGCTCTCACATAAGAAAAAAAAAATATTTCACTTATTTCAAAATGGATGAAGTACTTTATTTTCAAGGTTATAAAGGTATTTTTAACTCCTCAAAGTTCACTTAATTAAGTTTGGGATTTGTTTTTGTTGAATGTAAAGACAAATGTCGCTTTGGGCTTGAAATTAAACATCACGGGTTATATTCCTAATGCGACATCACTACATGTCTACACTCTACAGTAGTACGGGCTACACATGTCTGGTGTACGGGTACACCATTTGTACACTTGTACCCAAGCCAAACTACATACTTATAGAGACATAGGGATTATTTCTAAATTACAAATTGCTATATCAACAACTCATTTTGCACACTTCATATCTATGTATTCTTAACCATGGTTATACAAAAGAAATTATACTGAGTGACATATACCAAGATCAATCATATGATTAATTTTGATTAACTACCCACCGGTCAGAGTGACCTGTACCACTATACACTAGTGTAGGAACGTAAACTGATAACAAATGAGATACACTTAACTGACAACCGTGGCGTGAAAGAATCACTGCCCTAAAGTTGAATTTGCCCCACAACAACACACAGACTCACAGCAATCAACCTCCAGAATACACGGTTTCTGCGTTTCCGGTGCTAACAGAAAAGCAGATTGAGAACTGTTTCTGCTAAGAAATTAAGGGTTGTGATTGGTTGAGGTATGTGATGTGAGCCCCAAGAGCGATCGCCTGAGCTCCGATGTCCGTACGCCGGAATCCTGCAAAACAAGGTTAGACTACCCCGGGGGTGATTCCGGGATCGCCCCTCCGATGCTCAAGTCAGATGTGATTGAGGTAGAGAGAGAAGTGAAGTCTAGAGAGAGATGCTCTAGTTTGTTAGGCGGGAATTGAATATCTGTTCATTGATGAGGCAGTTGGTTTTTATAGTGTTGGGGATTTCCCAGACAGGAAACATTGTTTAGATGGGCCTTTTTGGGATCAATGGGCATGTTACCTTTTCGGGCAATGATTAGTTCATCCCTTTAGAAGTTCCCCAGATGTTGGTGATTAGGTCAACTTTCATGCGGGACCCACAGCTGCCACCTGTCCCAGGCTTTAGTAGGCTTTTGTGCTCCATCATTGGGCCGCTGATTAAATGAGCCCAAACAATTAGCCCCACGCCATAGATGGGGGATCACGGAAACCTGACTGGAGGGGAGCCTGTCTGTGGCGGAATAACAGCCGTCTTGTTCCTGACTGGTTGGCGGCCGACTTGAGTAGGCAGGTGGAATGAACCATGGCGCCGACCGAGTTCTCCCTTGTTGAGGAGGTTCACGCAGACCACCACCCTCTGCTGGAAGAAGGAACGCCGACCGGGTCCCCTTCTTGCTGGAGGGAGGAACGCCGACCGTGTCCCCTTTTTGCTGAAGCATAGGGGGCGACCCGGTCATTTCCTAGTGAACGGGGAGAGAACCGACCGGGTTATTCCCTGTCAAGAAGATTCAGACCAGGCTCCTCCTATCTTAAGGAGGATGAGGCCGACTGGGTCACTCCCTGGTGAGGGGAGAATGTCGACCCGGTCATCTCCCCTTTGAAGGGGATGATGCCGACTGAGTCCCCCCCAGGCGAAGGGAGAGTGTCGACCCGGTCATCTTTCCTTTGAAGGGGATGATGCCAACCGAGTCCCTCCCTGGTGAAGGGAGAGTACCGACCCAGTCATCTCTCCTTTGAAGGGGATGTGGCCGACCGGGTCACTACTAGCCGATACTTAGTCCGAGTGTGAGCAGGAAACCCCCTTTTGGCCGAGTAGGGTGTTCGAGCCACTCGGATGAGGGGCTAATGAGCCCCAAGATGGTCCGAGTGGGTGCTAGCTGACACTTGGCCATACTTGACCAAGTATAGAAGCGACTCGGCAGAAGAGGAGGGCTCCTGTTGGCCGAGTAGGGTATGGGGCCACTCGGATGAGGGGCTAATGAACCCCAGGATGGTCCGAGTGGGTGCTAGCTGACACTTGGCCATACTTGACTAAGTATAGAAGCGACTCGGCAGAGGAGAAGGGCTCCTATTGGCCGAGTAGGGTATGGGGCCACTCCGATGAGGGGCTAATGAACCCCAGGATGGTCCGAGTGGGTGCTAGCTGATACTTGGCCATACTTGACTAAGTATAGGAGCGACTCGGCAAAGGAGGAGGGCTCCTGTTGGCCGAGTAGGGTATGGAGCCACTCGGATGAAGGGCTAATGAGCCCCAAGATGGTCCAAGTGGGTGCTAGCTGATACTTGGCCATACCTGACCAAGTATAGAAACGACTCGGCAAAGGAGGAGGGCTCCTGTTGGCCGAGTAGGTTATGGGGCCACTCGGATGAAGGGCTAATGAGCCCCAAGATGGTCCGAGTGGGTGCTAGCTGATACTTGGCCATACTTGACCAAGTATAGAAGCTACTCGGCAAAGGAGGAGGGCTCCTGCTGGCCGAGTAGGGTATGGAGCCACTCGGATGAGTGGCTAATGAGCCCCAAGATGGTCCGAGTGGGTTTCGCATTTCGGATGATGAGTCTGCTCCTATTTTGACCGACCAAGTAGGTCCGACCTGAAGCGCCACATGGCCACTCTTGATACATGGGATGTTTGGACCTTTGTTACAGGCCGAGCCGAAGGGGCGTCTTTAGGAATTTTTGACGCTTCAACTTCCTCGGGCTCGGGGTGTTTTCCTCGAGTTTGCTGGACTTTGCATGGAATGGACTGAGTAGGTCCAGTTGGGCCTCAATTAGAAGCCCATTTAGGCGACGCGCGGGGGTTTGCGTTGCACATCCCCCGAGGTACTCCTATATATGTATGAGAGGAGAGAGAAGTTGGGGGTCATTTGCTCATTTCCTCATTCTCTCTCTCTCAAAAATCTCCAAATTCTCTCAATCTTCCCAAGTTCTTCTTCAAGCTTCTTCGTCCAACCAGGTACGCTTTTGTTGTTTTAAGTTTTCTTTTTCTTTCCTTTCCTTCTAATAATCTCGGCCGACTCCCTTGTCCATAAATAATGGGAGATTCGTCCGAGTCGTCGACACCCCTGACCTCACCTCCCTATAATCTATCCGAGGAGGTGAGGGGGATGGGGATAACGTTGGTGTCGATTGTAATAAGTTGTCCCGACCCCTTGGCTGTGCCCGACGCGGTGGCTCTTCCGAGCCCGTCCTCTTCGGTGGAGGAGGAGGCCGAGGGCCTCGTCCCGTACCCCTGGGAGGTGTCTTTAGCCTACCCCCCCTCGTGGAGTTACTTAGACAAATATATGTCTCATGATGTAGTGCGAGTGGCAATGCCGAGGGGAGCAGAATAGGCGTCAACTTCTGGTCGGGAGCTTGAATATCCCGATCTGGATCCGAAAGGGGGACCAGGGTCATTTTTTCCCGAGCCTGGGGAGATAAAGTCTCTGACCGAAGACCTCAGGGGAACGGCGACAAGATTTCAGATAAAGGACCCATACTATCTTGTCCGACCGGAGTCCCATCATACAGTTATCTCTCCTCCGCCCGGATGCATTGCGGTCTATTATAAGTCCATGGAGATGGGGCTTCGATTTCCCTTAACCCCTTTCGTCAGGGAGCTGCTGAATGCCTATCATTTGGCTATTTGCCAAATTTCTCCCAACTCCTGGGGGGAATTAACGCCTTTCAGGTCCTATGTAACTTGATAAATGTCCGACCGACCCTCAAACTATGGAGGCATCTGTATAAGTTGGTCGAGGTTATGGCAGCTAAGAACGGACCCGGTTGGTGGAGCTTTCAAATCCGACCAGGGTACCGATCCGTCCTCAATCTCCCTACCTCTCAGAAAGGGTTCCGTCTTCGTGTATTTTGGCGGGGAGTGGGGGATTCCCCTGGTTCCACCCTCGGATGAGCCCCTCCTCGCTCTGAATTACCGAGTAGGGGACTTGGATGACGAGGAATGAGCCGCGGCCTACTATATGCAGACCGAGTCGAGAATTGTCGACGGGGGCGAGGTGTTCGTACCCGGGCAATGGCAGCCCGACTGCAAGCTTTTCCGAGACAAGCACTTTGTCTCGGCCATGGGTCTGAGTTCGACCTTCCCAAAGGGTAATTTGCCGAGGAGGAGGCTTTGGGTAGTTGGTATGATGATTTTTAGTTTGTAATTTTCTGTTTTGGCTAACTCTTCTCTTCTTTGTTTTGATTTGCAGAACCTGCCCGAGCGTATATTGAAGAAGTAGACCCAGTTATGGCTGATAAGCTGAATGTGGCAGCTATGAGAGCGGCTCGGCTGAAGGCCGAGATTGCGGCGAAGGCCATGAAGGTCCCCGCCCCTCCTAAGGTAAACACTCCCATTCTATTTAAGCCGAGCGGCTTCCCTTTTTACCGAGTGGTTGTTCGCTTTGTAATTGTCATTCTTTTGCTTTTTCCTTAGGATCCCGCTAAGCCCAAGACTAAGAAGAGGAAAGAGCGATCATCCGACAAGGTCGCTCAGACTGAAAAAGCGCTCGCTAGAGCTAAGGCTAATCGGGAGAAAGCCGATCGGGTGAAGGAGGCCAAAAAGGCCAAGTCTGTTGAGGTGATGAGCCCGAAAGGGACGCAGCAGCCGACCGACGGGGGAGCTCTCTCCCTGCATTCTTCTGATTTCCGACCGGTAGGGATCCCCCAATATACTCCTATGTCTCCTTTCTCTGGTCAGATTGGGGGCAGCCCGGGCAAAGGTGCTACGCCCTCGGTGCCATTTACCGATCTTAGCCGGGCGGAAAAAGATGGTCGTTGGGTGAAGGCCCTGGAGCATATATACACCCCAGCCGACCGGGAGTATATTGAAGTTATTCACGGTCGGAATGAGACCAATGAGCTCTTTCGCTCTTGGCACGATGTAAGCCTATCCCTTTTTTATTCAGCTTTGTTTTCGTTTGTTTAATTTTCTGACCGCCTTCCTTTGTTTCAGTTCTCCGCTCGGATGGCCAACGTTGCCCAGAACCGAGTGAGCTTATCCGAAGAGGTGGCTGTTCTAAAAGTGAAGGCCAAAAAGCACTTTGACGAGGTTTATCGTGCCAACGAGGCCAAGCGGATAGCCGAATCGAAGCTCGACGATGCTCTGAAGGCCATTGAAAATGACCAAAAGGGTTTCGAGGAGGAGAGGGCTAAGTGGGCAGATGAGAAGGCCGACCTGGTCTTGGCGAGGGACACCGCTCAGACCGCCAAAGATGATGCCTTGGTCAAGCTGCAGGAGGCCGAACAAAAGGTGGTCGACCTCGAAGTCAAGCTGACTGAGCTGGAGGGCAAAGTAAACACCGAGGCACAGTGGTTCTCCGACTGGGAGAAATCCGATGCTGCCGAGGCCTATGCCAACGAGGTCGGCAGTGCGGCGCACAAGATGGGGGAGGATGAGGCGCTTGATCGTCTGAAAAAGGTTCTAGCCGAGTCCCACCCCGACTTGATCTGGGCTGACGTTTGGTCGGGGTACCAGATGTCCATCGATGCCGACAATGCTGCTATCATGGCTCGGCTGAAAGCTGAGGGGAGTGAAGATGATGAGGACGACGATGAAGAGGGCCAGGTCGATGTCAACGTCCTTGACGGCGATGATGAGGATGACAATGAGGACGATGCCGAGGCGACCGACAGTGCTGGTCGGGGGAAAGAGTTGGTTGGTGACAACTCCGAGCCGAACGCCGAGAGCATGACAGATCTTCCCCCTCCCTCTAGCTCTTAGGATGTAGCGCCTGGACTTGGCTATTTTTCATTTTGTCTTTCTTTGTAATGCCCGATCTTTATTTAATGAAACTTGATCATTTTGTTTCCCCTTTTCTTATTTGTTGATTGCAATACTGCCCGACTGACTCTTATTCTTTCCGACGGACTTGTTTGCATGATCAAAAATCCGACTACCCGTAATTTCCAGATAAATGCCGACTGCTTTGACTGGCTGAGTTTAAGTACATGAATGCCGATTACATGGACTGGTTAAGTATAAATTAATACCAATTGGCTTGGTCAAAATTCCGACCAACAATAACTTTCAGGAAAAATTCAAACTGTTTTGACTGGTTAAGTCTAAATTAATTCCGACTGGCTTGTTTGTTAATCAAGTTGCCGACCAACAATAACTTGCAGACAAAATGCCAACTATTTTGACTGGTTAAGTCTAATAGGTTGGACAAGGTATAAAATATGCCGACTGGCTGCACTAATTCACTACAACCAAAGCCGACTACAAAAATGCCTACCAGCTGTGATTAAGCTATTACAATATATTCCCCTATTGCAAGTAACAAACTTTACACATAGTATTTTTTAAGGTTGTCTGCGTTCCAAGGTAGGGCCAAGGGGATGCCCTCGGCGGACTCTAGTCGGAATGTGCCTGGCTTGATACCGTTACTTTGTACGGACCGTCCCAGTTAGGTCCTAGCTTTCCTTTCAGGTGTGAAAGCCCAGTGGCCTCGACCTTCCGAATGACCCAATCGCCGAGTTGGATTGGGCGGAGCCTCACTCGGCGGTTAAACATCCGAGTGACTCTCTGTTTGTACTGAATGGATCTTAACAGCGCATTGCCCCTTGTCTCGGGCAGTAAGTCTAGGCTGATCGGTTTTTCTTCCTCGTTTTTCTCAAATTCATAGAAGGTCATTCGAGGAGAGGGGATGCCGACCTCCACTGGTAGGACCGCCTCACTCCCGTATACCAGGCTGAACGGCGAGTGCCCCGTTGCTTCCTTGGCCGTGGTTCTGGCCGACCAGAGGACCCCGGGTAGGTCGTCGACCCATGCTCCTTTGGCAGCCTCCAAGGACTTCTTGATTCCTTTGAGAACTATTTTGTTAGCTGACTCAGCTTGCCCATTCGTTTGGGGTCTAGAGACCGCGGAGAACTTGGTGCATATTCCGAAACGGGCACAATATTCCCGAGTAGGGCCACTGTTGAATTGGCGCCCATTGTCGGAAATCAGTACCCTAGGAACCCCGAACCTGGTGATTATGTTCCTCCAAATGAATGCTTGAACCTGCTTGTCGGTTATGGAGGAGAGTGGCTCGGCCTCGGTCCACTTAGTGAAGTAGTCGATAGCGACTATGAGGAACCTTCTTTGACCTGAGGCTGGGGGAAATGGTCCGAGTAGTTCCATGCCCCATTTATCGAATGGCAGAAAAGCTCGAATTGTTGTCAAGGGGGTGGTCGGTGCTCGGGGAATGTCCGAATGGATCTGGCAGGACGGGCATCTCTTTACCAGCTCCTGAGCGTCTGTTTTCAGGGTAGGCCAGTAGTATCCGGCTCGGAGAGCTTTTCCAGCTATGGTCCTTCCCCCTTGGTGACTTCCACAAGCCCCTTGGTGGATTTCCCTGAGAATGTAATTTCCTTCCTCGGGGGTGACACATTTGAGTAAGGGATGGGTGAAGGACTTATTGTAGAGTTGATTCTCGTGCCATAGAAACCATCCGGACTTGTGTTTGACCCGATCAGCCTCCTTGTGATCCTCAGGTAGTTTTCCGTCTCTCAAGTATCCGACTACCTCATCCATCCATTCAGACGTCCGATTCAGTACAAGTTGCTCCTTGATATTGATGCTGGGCTGCCGAAGGACTTCCCACATGATTGTTCGGGGAGCCGACCCTTCTGCCGAACTGGCCATTCGGGCTAAAGCATCAGCTTGCTGATTCTCATGTTGTCTTCTGTGGCCTCGTATTCGCCCAATACTTGACCCACTATCAACTGCGAGTCGGATTTAGCATTAATCACGGTTGCCTCGGCCAGGATGCATAACTCCAATCCGAGGATCAGGGCTTCATACTCAGCTTCATTGTTGGAGCCTAAGAACTCAAATTTGATGGCATATTCCATCTTTTCTCCGACTGGGGGGTTGATGACCAGTTCGGCTCCACAACCTGTCCTGGTAGATGAGCCATCCACTTGCAGCTCCCAGCTATCCTGCCTGCTGATTGGGGGCCTGGATGTGCACTCTGTTATGAAATCAGCCAAGGCCTGGGCTTTGATCACCCTTCTGGGATCATATTCCAGCCCAAAATCAGCTAGCTGATCCGCCCAATCGGTCATCCGAATAGAGTGGTTCCTGCTTTCAATGAGCTTCCTGAGAGGCTGACTAGTGAGGACCTTAATAGGATGGGCCTGGAAGTAAGGTTTGAGCTTCCGACTAGCCATTACTAAGGCAAAAACCATTTTTTCCACTTCGCTGTATTTGGCCTCTGCTCCTCGAAAGGCGTGGCTTATGAAGTAGACTGGGTGTTGTTTTTCTTCTCTTTCGGCTATCAACACAGCGCTGAGCGCGCATTCTGAAATAGCCAAATAAATGAACAGTGTTTCCCCCGGCAAGGGGGAGATCAATTTTGGAAGGGTTAGGAGATGTTCTTTTAGGGAGGTGAAGGCTTGTTCGGCTTCATCATCCCAAGTAAACTCTTTTCTATTCAGAGTTTTAAAGAAGTGCAAGCTCTTATCTGCTGAGCGGAATAGGAAGCATCCGAGGGCGGCCAGACAGCCGGTTAGGCGTTGTACTTCTCTTACATTCCGCGGAGTTTTCATTTCTATTACAGCTTTGATTTTGTTGGGATTTGCTTCGATCCCCCTTTCATCAACCAGGAATCCGAGGCACTTACCCCCTTTTACTCCGAAGACACATTTCTTCGGATTCAACATCATGCGGAAGCGCCTCAACGTTCCGAGGGTTTCTCTTAAATCTGAGGGATGATGGCTATGGATTTTGCTTTTGACGATCATGTCATCAACATATACCTCTATATTCCGACCGAGTTGGTCGCTAAAGATTTTGTTGACGGTGAGCTGATATGTTGCCCCTGCATTTTTGATCCCGAAGGGCATCATTTTATAGCAATATACCCCCTGGTTGGTGATGAACGCGGTGTGGACTCGGTCCAGCTCAGCCATCGGGATTTGGTGATACCCCGCATTTGCATCCATGAAGCTTAGAAGGGCGTGACCTGCAGTTGAGTCGACCAGCCTATCGATCTTGGGCAGAGGGTGATTATCTTTTGGACAGGCCTTGTTTAGGTCTGTAAAATCCACGCACATTCTCCACGCCCCACTCGACTTCTTGACCAGGACAACGTTGGCCAGCCATTCCGAGTACTGGCACTCTTCAATGAACCCTGCTTCGAGCAATTTCTTAACTTCTGTTGCTGCTGCGGCGTTCCTTTCGGGGCCTTGATGCCTTAATTTCTGCTTGACCGGCTTGAACCCTTCTTTGATGTTCAGCTCGTGGCACATCACTTTAGGGTCGAGCCCGGGCATTTCGTTGGCTTCGTAGGCAAAGACGTCTCTGTATTCTGTTAGAACTTGAATGATCTCCCTTCTTGTTTGAGGGTCCATGGCCTTGCCCACTCTCAGAGTTTGACCATGTTTCTCATCAATGATGACTTCTTCGTCCTCCTCGGCTGGCTGAGGGCGCTCGTATTGCTTGGGATTTTCGGTAATGTAAACCCCGAGGCCACTTGACGGCTGACCATCTTCTCGCTTTCTTTTCTTCGAGTCCTCTTGGACGTCGATCTTGCTTTTCAAGCTGTTCACATAGCATTCTCTAGCCGCCTGCTGATCCCCTTGGATCTTTCCGACTTTACCCTCGTCGGTTTCAAACTGCATAAGAAGCTGATAAATGGAAATTGCTGCTTTAACCTTGTTCAGAGTTGGTCTTCCCATTATAATGTTGTATGGCAGGGGGATGTCTACCACTAGGAAGTCGATCGGTAGGCTTCTTCCTTTGCCCTTCTCTCCTATCCGAGTAGGCAACTTTATAGATCCGACGGGGTGTACCGAGTTTCCCCCGAAGCCTATGAGTGGCTGATTGAGTAGGGTTACATCCTTTTCAGTGTATTTCAATTTCCTGAGGCACTCCAGCGTGATTATATCAGCTGAGGATCCACTATCCACTAGCACCCGTTTGTCTCTGTTGTTGGCCACTTTGAGCTCGACGACCAAGGGATCGTCGTGGGGCGTGTGTAGTGGCCGACTGGATTCCCCAAAGGTCATTATAGGGCAGTCGGGTCGTGGGTGGTTGACATCGAGTACCTGATGCTTTAGACTTTGGAGGTGGGCTTTGCGTGAACGGACGGTTAGGCCTCCCGACGCAAAGCCACCTGCTATGACTCCGATGAACCCCTCCGTGTCTCCAGTGCTGGACTGACCGACCTTTTGCTTGCCCTTCTCTTCACTAGAATGTTTGAGGTATCGGTTCAGCTTCCCCTGGTCAGCTAGGTTGTTAAGGGATTTCTTGAGTTCCCTACAATCTTTAGTGGTGTGCCCGCATTCTTTGTGATATTCGCACCACAGGCTCTTATCTCTTCGAGCAGCTGACGTTTTGATGGGAGGTAGGCGGGGGGAGAGTGACTTTGTCTTTTATGTCCAAGTATATCTCTCTCCTGTTTTTGCTGAATCGGGGGTCGATGCCATGGTCGTTGAATCTGTCTGACCGACCACCCGTCTTCTGTTGCTTTGACTGATCCCTGTGATTTCCTTCATCCTTCCTCTTTTTGCTCCCGTCGTCTGAGTGACGGCATATGTCTGTAGCTTGGATGAATCTTTGAGCCCGAGTCATTGCTTCAGAGAAGGTTTTGACCTCGTTTTCAGCCAAGGACCATCTTAGCCGACCAGGCTGAAGTCCAGACATTAGGGCGGCGAATGCCACCGCATCTTGTAGATCTGATATTTTGAATGACTCCTCATTGAATCTTTTAATGTAGTAGGCCAGGCTCTCATTCTTCTCCTGCTTGATCCCCATTAAATGGAGGCTCGTTTTCTTTTGTCTCTTTCTCGCAACAAATTGGTGGATGAATAGGTCTTCGAGGACCGAGAAATCAGTTATGATCCCCGCGGGGAGCTCTTGGAACCAGCACAGGGCAAGACCTTTGAGCGTTGTCGGAAAGAAGCGGCACCAAGTGGCTTCACACCCAGTCTGAACACTCATTTGAGCTTTGTATGTCGCCATGTGATCATCCGGGTCGGTTAGGCCCGCAAATGGTTCGACAGAGGGCGTTTTGATTTTTCCCGGGTTGGGTGCCTCGAGTATGGCCTGGCTGAATGGGACCATGAACTTGAGTGCCCCACTGTTGATCTGAATGGGGTTCGATTGAGCAGAATCACCATGACCCTCGCGCTGAACGGCCTTTTTGTTTAATATGTGCCTCGCATCATAACCCTTGCTGAGGCGCTTCTCGTTGAGGAAGTATCGGGCATCGTTTTGCTTGTGACCCACGTTGCCCATAGGGGACTTGGATATGTGAGTTTCTTCAGCAGGCCTAGCTGATCTTCCTTGAGACTCGCGTCGGTCTCCCTCCCCCTGCTTTGATCGGCGCTGACCAGGCTGACTGTATTCCCTTGCCCCCGATTGCTGCCGGCTAGGCTGACCATGGTTCTCCGCCCGAAGGGAAGGGACCAGGGCTTGGTCTTTAGGGGGCTGAAGGGGGCGTCCTTGTTGTAGGTTGGCCAACATATCTATCAGGCTCTGTTGCAGGGTTTGCTGAAGCTGCGCGGCTATCATGTTTATATCTGCCGTGGATATAGGATGGGGGTCAGCGGGCTGCAGCTGACGGGAGGGGTCCTGCCTGTTTTCTATGGAATGCTCTTCTTCTTCATGATCAAGGGTTTAAACGGTCGGTGTTTTGGGCCGTTCAGACCTTCGCTGGAGAGATGGGGATGGACTCCTCTCGGATCTCTGAGCTTGTGCTGAGGGCTGGCGAGTGCGAGTACTCTTGGCTGGGGCCATTGCAGAATTGATCTTCCTAAGTGGCGTCGAAGCGACTTTGATTGTAACTTCCCCACAGACGGCGCCAAACTGTTTCTGCTAAGAAATTAAGGGTTGTGATTGGTTGAGGTATGTGATGTGGGCCCCAAGAGCGATCGCCTGAGCTCCGATGTCCGTACGCCGAAATCCTGCAAAACAAGGTTAGACTACCCCGGAGGTGATTCCGGGATCGCCCCTCCGACGCTCAAGTCAGATGTGGTTGAGGTAGAGAGAGAAGTGAAGTCTAGAGAGAGATGCTCTAGTTTGTTAGGTGGGAATTGAATACCTGTTCATTGATGAGGCAGTTGGTTTTTATAGTGTTGGGGATTTCCCAGACAGGAAACATTGTTCAAATGGGCCTTTTTGGGATCAATGGGCATGTTACCTTTTCGGGCATTGATTAGTTCAACCCTTTAGAAGTTCCCCAGATGTTGGTGATTAGGTCAACTTTCATGCGGGACCCACAGCTACCACCTGTCCCAGGCTTTAGTAGGCTTTTGTGCTCCTTCATTGGGCCGCTGATTAAATGAGCCCAAATAAGAACGATCTTGAATATTGCCCAGAATAACAGAGGAGAAAGAAAGTGAGGAGAAGATGTAATTGTGTGTTTTTGTGTCCTCAAAGAATCCCGTAACACTAGTATTTAAAGGGAGAGGAAAACCAAACGAGATTAGAATAAGGCTGAAATCATGGGAAAACGGTCAATAAATGGGGAAGATCATGGCAACAGATCAGGAGATAAATTAGGGAAAAACCGAAATCTTAAGAGACATATTAGGGGAAAAAACGGTAACTTTAGACTGATAAAATCGGTCATTAAATACTGACAGATTTTTTACCCAAAAAGTTGTTAAGTTTATTCCCCAAAGCCCATGGCCCTGGCCCAGACCGGGCGGGCGGCGGCGGCGCGCGTGTGGCAACCACTAGACCTGGGCATGGGCCGGGCCGGGCTCGGCCCGCGGGCTTGAGGAAATGGCGGGTCGGGTCGGGCCCGAGCCCATGAGTGGCGGGTCGTGCCAGGCCGGGCCTGAAATTTCCAGATTTTGACCACGGGCCCACGGGACGGGCTCGTGCCTCCTGCGGGCCTGGCCCGTGTTTTATGTTGTTTTTTTGGATTTTTGGTAGTTTAAGGCTAAAAAAAATCAAGAAAAGAGGCATTCGGCCCGCGGACCGGCCATATAAGCGGGCTCGTGCCGGTGCGGGCCTAAAATAAAATATCTTGACCATGGCAGGCCCACGGCCCACGGTGTGGACAACGGGCTAGGCCGGGCTTCGAGCGGGCTCGGACCGGGCCGCATGCTAACCCGGCCCATGCCCACCTCTAGCAACCACTCATCACCACATACCCACTAAAAGCCTCATTGCTACTCAACTCAAAGGGTAGAGGAAGAGTAATGGTTATAAACCTTACTCTTCCCTTAGATTCTTTCAATGTGGGACAAAAGATAAAAAGGACTCTTCATATTCTTTTGAAGCAAACTTAGAGTTTCTATTAAAAACTCCAACAATCCCCCACATGATTCAAAAGAAGAAAACATAAAGAAACGGTGCTGAAAAAGATGATCTGGGCAATAGATACTAGGTTTTGAAGTATCAATGTCTTATGGACTTGAATTGACACTCAGTGCATACAAATATGTCTTACTGTCGTAATAGGTAGATTTCTCTTTGAACCTTTCACGAGGTTAGCAAACCATAGATGCGCACTCAACCTTTTTCAAATCAAGAAACGTTCTCGCAATTGTAATATCTGTGCCCCACAATTAGCTGGATTCTCATGAATGCTCTAGAGAGCCTAAGCCTTCTGACTCTCATAGGGGATTAGGCGTAACCCCCACATTCACATAGGTAAGTTCATCAAGTTTGTATTATCACAAACCACCTTAAGTAAGGCTATGAACTTATTAAGAGCTCTATGCTCAACCTTACACATATAACAGTAGGTTAAAACAAAATACTACATCACTTTTATTAATAGGAATGGTAGTAGTATACAATAACTTGAGTTCTTTTGTGATTTCGTTTGACCCTTTGAACTTAGGAATTCCTTAAGAAGGGTATCCATCACAATGCACTCCACAATATGCTTTAAACCCATTCCTTGTGCTGACTCCAGCACCATTTTTCTACAAAGGCCTTTGGTGAGAGGATCAGCAATATTCCTCTCTGACTTTACATACTCGAGTGACAACACATTATTTTTAATTATATTTCTAACTATGACATGCCTTAAGAGAATATGCCTTCTCTTTTCATTATAGGCTTGATTATTCGCTACCCCAATTGCTGCTTGCGAGTCGCACCGCATAGAAACTGATGGAGCTGGCTTCCCTACAATGGAATATCAGCAAGCAAACTCCTTATCCACTCAGCTTCTTGACCTGCCAATTCTAAAGCAATAAACTCAGATTTCATTGTAGATTTGGAAATACATATTTGTTTTAATGATTTCCATGGTATAGCTCCACCAGCAAGAGTAAAAACATAACCGCTAATAGATTGAATTTCATCATTATCCGACACCCAATTGGCATCACAAAATCCTTCAAGAACACAAGGTGTCCTTTGATAATGCATACCCCAATTGATAGTGCCTTTTAGATACTTCAACAATCTAATCAAGGCAACCCAATACTCTCGATTAGGATTGTGATTATATCTGCTCAATCTACTAACAGCATAAGCTATATCAGGTCTAGTATAATTCATCAAGAACATTACACTACCAATTATTTTTGCATATTGTTCTTGGGATATACTATCACCCTTATTCTTTTTCAAATGAATACTAGAATCATATGGGGTTTTCAGGGGAATGCAATCAAATTGATCAAACTTCTTTAATATTTTCTCAACATAATGAGATTGATTTAAAGATATCCCATATGACGTTCTAGTAATCTTTATTCCAAGAATAACATCAGCCTCTCCTAAATCCTTCATCTCAAAACAAGAATTTAGGAACCTCTTAGTTGTATTTACTACGTCTATATTGGTCCCAAAGATTAACATACCATCCACATATAGACATATGAAAACACAACCAAGCTCATCAAATTTAGAATAAACACAAGCATCAGAATTATTTACCAAAAAACCATTTGAAGTAATAGTTTGATGAAATTTATCATACCATTGTTTTGGTGCTTGTTTTAAACCATATAAAGATCTAATAAGCTTGCATACCTTGTCCTCTTGACTAGGTTCTTCACATCCTTGAGGTTGCTTCATATAGATCTCCTCATTTAACTCACCATTCAAAAATGCAGTTTTCACATCCATTTGATGCACAATCAAATCATGAATAGATGTGAGAGTGAGGGATAGCTCAGTTGGTTAAAGCTTCCCTCCCGGTTTCAGGTGATCCTGGGATCGATACACATCCTTGCCCTTGTGACTCATGTAAAAAACTTATATGGAATGGTCCACACTAAATTAGTGTGGACCTAATGCTAATTCATGTTATTTATGGGAAAAAAAGGATCACTACATAAAAAAAAATATAAGATATGAATAGATATAAATTATGAAGTTTGACTATGAAAAAAAAAGGTAACTATGTCACAAAGTGAAATTTTCATAATGATAAACTAATGTGAGAAAGATTTACTATATTAATAAAACAATCACTATGGTAGATAGTAACTGTATAGTGTAACTTAAAATTTGAAAAGGTTACTATATGGAAAAAAAAAGGGTCACTATATTAAATAAGTGGTTTTGGTCCACAATAATATTATTGTGGACCAGGTCCACGCAAGACTAACTCGTGGCTCATTCGCACCAAAAAAAAAATCATGAATAGATGCAAGTGCAATTAATGCTCTAATGGTGGCTACCTTAGTCACAGGAGAATAAGTATCAAAGAAGTCTAAATCGTGTTTTTAGTGATGCCCTCCAATTACAAGTCTAGCCTTGTACTTGTCTAAAGACCCATCAGGCTTACGTTTCTTTGTAAAGATCCATCTACTACTTAGGGCCTTACAACCTCTAGGAAGGTCTGACAAAATCCAAGTATTGTTACTCATAATAGACTCTATTTCACTGTTAATATCCTCTAACCAAAAACTTGAGTCTACATATCTCATGGCCTCAGTATAGGTTCTCGGGTTCTCTTCCAATACAAACGCATTGACATCTTGCTCATCTAAACACTCTTTCTCAGCTAGAAAGATAGTAATAAAATCAGGTCCAAAACTAGACTAAATTCTAGCTCTCTTACTCCTTCTAGGTTCTAATGTCTCACTAGATGATGCAATGTCATGATGCAAGGAAGAAGAAGATGCAGCAGGCAAGCATGATGGTACACTAACTTTCATAGGAAAAAGATGCTCAAAGAATTTAACATCCCTTGACTCTCTAATAGGACCAAAACCAGAAGCATCCTTAAGAATGAGTCATATGCAGCACTGTTAGAAGCGTACCCAATAAAGATACCATCTACAGCCTTAGGTCCAATCTTGCTCCTTTGAAAGTCAGGAAGTTCTATTTTACCCAAACACCCCCACACTTTGAGGTAACCAAATTAGGCTTGTAGCTTTTCCACAATTCATAGGGAGTCTTATCTAACTTCTTATGGGGAACTCGGTTAAGAACATAGCAAACAGAAAGAATAGCCTCACCCCACATGTTAGTAGGCATACCTGAACTAATAAGCATTGCATTCATCATATCCTTAAGAGTCCTATTTTTTCGCTCAGCTATTCCGTTTTGTTCGGGTGTATAGGGAGTTGTAACCTCATGAATAATCCCATTAGACTCACAAAATTTCTTAAGGGAAACTCCATCATATTCTCCACCCCTATCTGCTCACCCTCTTAATCTTAAGGTCCAATTGGTTCTCACTTCGGCTTTATAAATTAGAACTTTCTCTTCAGCCTCATCCTTAGAACTCAATAAATAAACCTTAGTATAACGTGAAAAGTCACCAACAAATGTAATATAATACTTCTTTCCTCCCCTACTCATGGAATTCTTAAAGTCACCTAAGTCACTATGGACTAACTCTAATAAAGTAGAGGAACGGGATACATTTTTGTTGAATGCTTTCTTAGGGTGCTTAGCTTCTACACATACTTCACATTTGTCAAAAGATGTATTGCTAAAGTCAGGAATAAGACTAAGTTGTTTTAGCCTTTTAACAGACGCAACATGTAGCCTTTTAACAGATGCAACATGACCTAGTCTAGAATGCCATAAAGAAACAGACTCAGCAATATAAATGAAGCAGTAGAGTTTTTATTATCAATGACAACATCCAAAACAAAAAGTTCAGCATTACAAAAGCCTTTACCCACAAAAACACCATTTCTGATTAATACAAGTTTATCAGATTCAAAAGCTAACTTGATCTCAGCTTTGTTTAAAAGTGAACCAGAAATGAGGTTTCAGCAGATGTTGGGGACATGCAAAACATTCTGCAAAGCAATGGTTTTCCCGGAAGTTAATTTCAGGAAAACCTTTCCTTTGCCTAGAACACTCACAGACTCACAGTGCTTGAGTTACCCATGAAGACACATTCTTCTTCTGAAACTTTGTTGTAGTCCTGGAACATCTCCTTGTTGGCGCAGATGTGACGGGTTGCACCAGTGTCCACGAACCATTCAGAAACATTGCTTACCAGATTGACCTCAGACACCACAGCAGCAATGATGTCATCTTCTACAAGGTTGGCTTGAGCTTTGTTGTCTTTTGCTTTGTTTAAAGCTTCCTTTTTTTGACGGCAATCCTTGGCAGCATGCTCATACTTACCACAAACGAAGCAACTTCCCTTAAACTGACCTTTTCCCTTGAAGTTGTTATAATTCTGCCTTGTACCATGAAACTGATTTGGACCCTTATTTTTTGGTCTTGTACCTGCAGCAGCTTTATTTTCCACAAGATTAGTAGAAGAGGAAGAATGATCAACTTATTTCCCTTTGATTTGGATACGATTTTGCTCCTCAATCTTAATGTGGGAAACTAGTTCTTAAAGGGTAAAGTCTTTCTGCCTATGTTTCAATGAATGAACAAAATTTTCCCAGGAAGGAGGTAATTTCTCAAGTAAACCGTTGGCTTGGAACATATCAGGAATTGCCATACCCTCAGCCACAATATCAGCACACAAATGTTCATACTCATGAACTTGATCTAGCACAGGCAAGGTTGTTAAAATCGCGATTTGTATCGTAAAATCATGCGATTTTACTATCCAATTTTCTCTAAACGATTGAAATCGCACGTAGAATCGTTTTTGAAGAAAATCGCATGTAGAATCGGTCAATATCGGTAAAATCGTTGATCACGATTTTAATGATTTTAACGATTGTGCTTTTTAGCCCATTATACTGATTTTTATAGCTGGGTATTAGAAAAAAATGGGCCAGGCCCATTTGATCTCACCCTCACAATACCTAGCTACGCACGCACACTGCACACACAAATCTCTGTTTCTCTCTCCTTCAGTTCTTCTTCAGTTCTTCTTCGGTTCTTCAACTACCAGTCCCAGGTAATTTTTCGATCTTTTGCTGCGTATCCTTTCTTTCTTTCGAAATCTCATCAATAGGTGTTCTTATTGGTAATTAGTTTTCGATTTTTTGGTAATTAGTTTTCGATTAATTCGAGTAATGAAGTGTGAAGTACTGAACTTCCTTCTAGTCTTTGGGAGGTTTTTTGTTTGATTAATTTTAGTTAATTTGCTTTGATGCGTATGAGAATATGGGATTGTTGTCAAATTCTTTTGTTCAATGCTTAGTATGTACTGCAGTACTTGTCTACTGGATGTGTTAATCAGTGGTTTATTCAATACTTTTTTTTATTCACTTTATGTAGATGAGAATGTTGAAGTTCAAATACTAAGTGATGATGATGAAGTTGCACCAACCTTTTATTCAAATGATATTGATTTAGATGATATTGATGATTATGGTGATGAAATGGGGGCAACTACCACAGGAACTACCAACGGGAGTAATGATGTCGACGACGGGAGCTTTGCATATAATGATTAATGAATATTTTTAATTAAAATTGAGTAATTTTTTTCATTAAAGACAACTATTGTGTTTGTATCTTTGTTCAACTTTAATTTCATTAATCGCGTCCTTTTTCATCTCATATCATTACGGCTAAAATTGAATTTTAGTGTTGTCCATTCAAAAAATAGGTAACTAATTTACATATTTTATCATACAATCTTATTCCCGCGAAATTCGTAGAATCTTACAATTTCACTATTTGCTTTTACGATCTGATTCTGACAGGCCCTTCGGATTTAAAGTAGAATCGCGATTTTAATAACCTTGAGCACAGGTTTATCATCAGACATAGTAAACTTCAACCAACAACTACAAGCATATTTCTTAGTCCCAAAATCATCAGTACCATACTTAGCATTCAAAGCATCCCAAATATCCTTATCATTTTTCGACTTACTATAAATCATGTAAAGGGCATAAGTCATATAATGCAGTAACATCCCACGACAAGTCTTATTGTCTTTCACAAAATCCCTAACAGAATTCTCAGGAGGAGCAACAGCAGACAAACAATAATCTACCCCAATTTGACCCAAGAAAAATTTCATCTTATCAGACGACATCTTATAATTTTTCCAATCAAATGGTTCTAACTTAGACATATCAGAGACAAAGAGATTGGTAATAGGGACAGCATTAAAGACACGCACATTATCATCAGGATTTTCACCAGCCATAGTTCCGTAAAACAGATAAAATTCAAATTCAACTTTAGAATGTAGGAACGTAAACTGGTAACAAATGAGATACACTTAACTGACAACCGTGGCGTGAAAGAATCACTGCCCTAAAGTTAAATTTGCCCCGCAACAACACACGGACTCACAGCAATCAACCTCCAAGGATACACGATTTCTGCGTTTCCGGAGCTGATAGAAAACAGATTGAGAACGATCTTGAATATTGCCTAGAATAACAGAGGAGAAGATGTAATTGTGTTTTTATGTCCTCAAAGAATCCCAGAACACTGGTATTTAAAGGGAGAGAAACGGTCAATAAATGGGGAATATCATGGCAACATATCAGGAGAGAAATTAGGGGAAAATCGAGATCTTAAGAGAGATATTAGGGGAAAAAACGATAACTTTAGAATGATAAAATCGATCATTAAATAATGACAGATTTTTGAACCAAAAAAATAGTTAAATTTATTCCCCATGGCCCATGGCCCTGGCCTGGACCTGGCCCGGACCGGGCGGGCGGCGATGCGTATGGCAACTATACATCACCACATACCCACTAAAAGTCTCATTGCTACTCAACTCAAAGAGTAGAGAAAGGCCCTGTTCTTTTGAACTTATTTTGGCTTAACTGAACTGAACTTATTTTATTTTTGCTGAATTGAACTTATTTTTGCTGAACTGAACTTATTTTTATTTATTTTTGCTGAACTAAACTTATTTTTACTTATTTTTGCTAAACTGAACTTATTTTGACTGAACTGAACTTATTTTTGCTGAACTAAACTGTATTAACATAATATTTTCAATACTTATTATTATAATAATCAATAAATATTAACATAATATTATCAATACTTATTATTATTATTTTATTATTTTATAAAATAGATAAAAAAATAATAGTTAATAAATAATAAATAATAATGAATAATAAATAATAAATAATAAATAATAATAATAATAATAATAAATAATAAATACTAAATAATAAATAAATAAATAAATAAAATAAAAAAATAAAAAATACAAATTCATCGTTATTATAATTATAATATTAATAATAATAACAATATTAATAATAATATTGAAAACAAAAATAATAATTAAAACATTAGACAAGACTGAATTTTTTTTTGCTGAACTGAACCTTTTTTTTGCTGAACTAAACTTATTTTTACTGAATTAAACTTATTTTTACTTATTTTTGCTGAACTAAACTTATTTTTACTTATTTTTGTTGAACTGAACTTATTTTTGCTAAACTGAACTTATTTTTACTTATCTTTGCTGAAAATAAGTCCAAAAAAACAGGGCCGAAAAGTTACTCTTCCCTTATGTTCTTTCAATGTAGGACAAAAGATAAAAAAAACCCATACTGTGGAGAGGTCAATTTTCAACCCATATGATCAAAAAGTTGCATTTTTCACTATCTAATGTATCAAGGAAAATCCCTGCATCATTTTCCACTCAAACAACCTTATCCAAAATCGTCTTTATTTGCTTAAATGCCAGTTTTCAATAAGAAATCATCATCTCATTGAAATTGACAACCTTTCCATTTCAGATGCAAGAATTTGATGTTAATTGTACCTAGTTATAAAGACGTTTTTCTGCTTCTCAATAGCTCATTGCAATTTGCAATAGCACAGCACTAATAAGTCACAATGTATGTATGTTGTATCCACTTCATTTCACATGTAGTATGCGATTCTAATCTGAACTTAACTGAACTTCTTGGACCACCCTAAAAGTTAAAACCCAAATTCTAAAGTTGATAAAATACACACTAATTTCAGGCTATGATAATCAGAAATGCAAGACTCGTATTGAAATTCTTAACCTATCAGCAAAAACCAGGTTTAATTCTGAGAATTGAGTATATGTTTCTGCTGTAATTTATTTGAATAAACAAAAGGGTCATATTATCTCAAATCAGAGCAAAATTAATGGACTACTTGATAAACACAGTTAATTTCATGTCATATTCGTCAGATTTGCAAGATTAAAACACGTTAAGCATCGTCAAAACTCCATCACTCCACTACTTAAGTGAGGGCATAACTAAACCCATCACATCTTTTCTACCCCTAATATGAACATCAATCTGACCAAATAATCTATTAAATTAACTCGATTTGTTCTTCAATCTTGGAGAAATCCTAGACCGAATTGGAGAAACAAAACCATTCTTATATTCCTTAATTTTTTCAGCTTTACCAATTTCAACCTCACCTTTATTAGTATTAGTCTTCTTTCCAACATTATCATCTTCTTCCTCCTCTTCTGTCAACACCATAGATCTGCGGCTTCGAGTCCTCAAACCGATACCCTCCAACAAAGTTTCATGGCTCAAATCCTTCAACGGGCAACTCCCACTTTTCTTATTCTCCGAAACCACCAACTCAAAATCATCCCCAAGCTTCCGAACAAGCCTCCTCCTCTTCTTTTTAGTCTCAGTTTCAATCGCCTCCTCATCATCATAATCATCTTCATCTGTAAAGATCTCCCGCTTCCTCCTCTTCTTCGCTATCGGAGCAGGCGGGGGTGAATCATAATCGACTCGATCCCCACCATTTCGGGTTTTGATATTCGCCTTCCATTGGCTGATGGGGGTTGAGTTCTGAACTTTGTTTTTTTCAAATTGCTCTCTCTCCTTTCTCAGCTTCTTCACGTTGCCTTCGATCTTCCCCTGAAGACGAAGGCGCTTGAAGCTGAGACCGCCCATCGACCAATGCGCCTCGTTCGCCCACGATAAAAGCGGATCGAGGACGGGTAATGGTGGATCAACACGCTCATCGCTGAGCTTCACGTCGGTGTAGATTCTAGGCCGAGGTAGGCTGCTACCATAGAATTTTCCCGGCCGAAGTGGGACTACCATGGCGAATTTTTCTAGGGTTTTTTTCCTGTGGGGAATTTAGTCGAACAGGTGGTAGGTGAAGGAGATGATAGGGGGATGAGATTTTTGGATGAAATGTGAGTAGGTTTTATAAGAGTGATTGAGGCGTAAATGGGGGGAAGTTGGGCGGGAAATATGTGGCGGTAAAAGTCCCGCCCAAGAATAGGGCGCTCTTTGGAAATTTTGTAATTCGCGCTTTGGGTTTTTTGCGGCCTCCTTTTCGCAATTTCTGCAGTTGTGGAAATAACTTGACAATCTTTGTGAGTAACCAAAATTAAGGTCCCCGTCAAAAAAAAAAAAAAATTTAAGGTCAATAGAAATTCATAAAATAAAAAATTAAGGTAAATACCTTAGCGCATCGCTTAATACTGAAATTAAGCTCAAATTATTTTTAAACTTGTATAATGCTAACTTGATTTATAAATTGTTCTGATTATATAATGCTTCCTCCAATCTCTATATCTATTTGTTCTTCCTATTTTGACTTTTCTTTAATTCTCTGAATGATTCCAAATATAAATAACTAAAAGGAACAGAGGCGGTAACAGATAGATAAACCTTCATCTTGGTTTTTGGAACAAAACCAGTTGTTGGCCTACCAATTGCAATTTGATATTAACTTAAATTGGTATATAAATTCATTTTATATAATTTGATATCAAAATTTAGGCGCTTGTATTTTGAAATTAAAATTTTATTCAAGTTTTATTATAAAATATTGTTTTTTTGTTTAAGCACGATTTAGCATGAAAAATAGTTCACCAACAATCAAGCAAACTATATTTGAATGTAATTTCCCTGATTAGTCTACAATTGAATTTCTTTTATTCTTCAATTACCGAAATTCTTTGTATATTATAAAATTTCTGTGGAATTTGAAGTTGATAATTTTGTGTATCAACAAGTTTTGCTGGAAAAAATAATATAATTGTTAACAAATATTATTTTCAATTTTTTCACCATATACCCCCCGTGAAATTTTATTATTCACCATATACCTCTATAAGTTTCAGAATTCACCATATACTCCTCAATTTTTAGAAAATACATAGGATGTTAGCTCCATTTACTACTACAAAATAGGGCTATAGCAACGGCCTAAATGTGTTGGCAAAGATCCATTAAATGTTGCCATAGACCTATTGCAGCAGTTTATATGGCGTTGCCAATAGGTGGCGCTGCTATAACTCTATGGCAACACTTATGATGCCTTAAGCAACAACTTTACATAATGTTGCCATAGATATCATTAGCAACACTTTTCTTAGGCAACAATTTTCAACTTTTGCCAACAGGTTTATTATATCTAAGGCGACAATTATTAAGTTTTAGTAACAATTATTTAGGATTTAAAGCAACATTTTTAGCGTTTAGACTAACACTTTTATTATCTATAGCAGCACTATCAACAGTCTATGACAACATTTATTGCTCTAATATTGCAACACTTTTGTAGTCTGTAGCAACATTTCTTAATACAATTATTGCGACACTTGAATGTGAGTTTATAGCAACAGTTTCATATGTATTTATTTAGTAGCTCATTAAAATGAAATATTATACCAAAATATCCAACTACAACAAAAAGAAAACATCTATTTCAAATTAAGTTTTACTTATTATTAAATTAAAATATCCATAACAAGCATTCTAATGACAAAAACCATTGTTATAATATGAATACATCACTTCAGAATACTAATGAATCTCCAAAAAGAACTAATAGTTCAAGCAATCCAAAACCTATATAGTATTAAATTATTTGTCCAAAATCAATCCAAAAGAACTTCAATCTATGCCCTTCTTGCCATCCTTGTATCCACCTTTCTCCTTCTATCTACCTTCCTGTAAACAGAATAATAATAGTCAATTTTCCTTCTATGTTATGATACAATATTGCAACAATGGTGTTCGTTGGAAGCAGCATATCATGCAGTAGTTCATCAATCAAACTAGTTTTCATGTTATAATACTGTGTGATTCACACCTAAGGCTGAAACTTTTGTGGATGAATGGTATAGGAGGGAAACCTATTTACAGGCTTATGCAGGTTCCATACCCCCTTGTGAGGGAGAGAGACATTGGCCAAGGGTAGAATGCAAGTTACACCCTCCTTCAATTAAAGTAGGACCTCGTAGGCCTAGGAAAAATAGGATCAAAGATCCATTTGTGGACCCAAAAAAACCAGGAACACTCACAAGACATGGCATGGAAATGACATGTTCCCTGTGCAAGGAGAATGGACACAACAAAAGAGGTTGTCCACAAAAGGGAACTGTTGTTCCACCTGAACCTCATCCTAAGAAAGCTAGGGGAAGGCCTAGGAAAGATGTTACACAACCTAACCAGTCAGAAACACCTATTCCTACATCAGGTAGCCACCATCATTCAACATCTGCTCAACCCACTCAACTTGGCAGGGGTGGGAGGGTGATTTTGGGTGGGGTTGGAGCAAGGGGCAGAGGCACTGGAAGAGGGAATGGGTCAGCAGCTGGAAGGTCAAATGGCAGAGGTGGTTCAGATGGTGGAAGAGCACCTGGCAGAGGTGGTGGAAATGCTAGGGGAAGCACAAGCAGAGGTACAGGAAGGGGTAGGGGTAGGGGTAGGAGCAGTAATCAGGTATGCCAAATTCCAAACCATATGTTCATATCTTTTTTTTTAAGCTACAACCAAATTAACAACTGTATTGTTTGTGTGTACACAGGTGCCTATTGTGCTTGGTGTATACTTTGGAAATGATGGAACTCCCATGACCAATGTATGTACATTGTAAAGGCATGTTTTTTTGTCTCATAGTGTTTAACAAGTTAGATTTTAACTGTGTAGCTTGTTTGAATGCAGTTGCCTGGTGGATCTAGTGGACCAAGGATGCTTACTCCATGCACACAGTCAAGCCAAGCCTCAAGTGTTGTGCCGCCAAGTCAGTAACAAGCTGCACATATAGGACCAATTCTGAACTTCTAACTCAGAGCAAATTTTTTGTGAAGTTAAACATGATAGAGAGCAATTTTTTGTGAAGTTAAACAGGAGCTCAATTTTTTGTGAAGTATTGATTGCAATTAAGTTTGTATGAGTTAATGTAAACTCTTTTAGTGTTAGGAACAATTCTCAACTTATAGTGCAGCATGTATTTTGGATCAACATTATCAACATGAGACCAGTTTCAGTGGCATATTGTGTTGTTTGAAACCGTTCAATAGATTATAGAACAACATAATTAAGGCCTCCAACAAATTCTTCATATTACTGCCATCACCAAAATAACAGTGAATTACAAACATATCCCAAAACTAATTGAGTTCATACAAATTCATTCAAACAGCTAAAACCTAACTACTTAAGCCAATACACAATTGCAAAGACAAACCAAGACATAAATAGAGCAAACAACAAGTTCTTCTCATTTGTTGCAGACTTTGTGTACTCAATTCGCATTTGGCAGAGCTCTTTCTTCAATTCCTGCACATCTTCTTCTAATTCCCCTTTCTTCATCTGCAACTTCTTAATTTTTTCTTCTTTGATCTTTTGTAGCATCTCCATCTCACATATGGTAGTGTCTTTCTCTAACAGTTGAAACTGAAGGTCTTCTACGGCATTATTCCCATCAATCAACTTAAACATTTCACACTTTGTATCCTAGAAATCATTATCACAAAGCAAGGGCATTAATTTATCCATCAAATAATAAAATTAAGAATTTAAAAAATTTTGACAACAAAGGGATCTTACAGGCCATAGAGGACATCCATAAAACTTTGAACCAACGTTTGGCCCATTCTTCACCGTTCTCACAACCGCTTCATTCCCACACTTACACTTAATTTTAGGATGAGAAATTCTCCATGAATTCACAGAACAACCAGAGCCATATGAGCTCTGTTTCCTTACAGACATGATTAATTTTTTTAAAATTTTTTTTTGAAGCTTCAAAGCACAACAACAATGTCGAATAATGGAGAGGAAAGAGGTTAGAGAAGGGAGGGTGGTCCTCCCCTTTTAGAAGGCAAAGAAATGCAAAAAAAATAAAAGAAAAAGGAAAAGGAGTAACGGTCCTTGCCACGTCAACGTTTTACCTCCTCATACCTACTGTTGCAGGTCACATTTATTTCCAACTTACCAAAAGTTTAAGTGGCTTCAACCTTTGCTTATTCTTAGTTAATCCAAAGTATGACTTAATTTAAGAAGACGCCCTAAAGGTTAACTTATTCCTTGTCAATTTTTCCAAATTCAAAATTTCTCCAACACAGCTTACTAACTTAATTATGTTAATGTTTGCAAATATAATATAAATGTTTGCAAATATAATATACTAACATATAACTATATCCAATTGATCCCTAAAGAAAACTATATCCAATTAAAATCCAAGTTATTCAAACTCGTTTTTAAAAATATAATAGTATAATTAAGCTAATAAAATAATTAACTTACGATTAAATGTGCATTAAACTTTTACCAGCTCAAATAAATAACACATAATATCAACACAACATAGCAATAGAAGATCGTTAGTTTCAACTTAAATATAATAAGAATATTTAATATATAATTTTGGCTAGTTATGATTATTAAACACTCTTACAATTTGGGTTGTTACAAAAGTGGGGAAGGAAACCAAAAAAACAGCGATCTATTAAAAAAAATTAATAAACCTATTATTTATTTAACTTTTTTTAGATGCTTTACAAAAAACCGTTACAATATCTCATCAAAATATTAAAAGACTAAAAACTGTTGCAATAAAATAGTCATAGTATATAACTGGTGCAATAGTTTTTCTATAGCAACGTTTTTCCAAAGTCAAAGTCTACTCAAATTAAAAATTATTTAACTGTTGCAATAGCTATGATATAGCAACGCCAGTAAAACCGTCGCATAAAAGGGCGTTGCTATAACCCTATTTTCTAGTAGTGATTAGTCATTGATCGCTAACTGTGCTACTAATCCTAACTAAGCATAGTTGACCCATTTAACGCATTATATTTTCTCTCTCTTCCTCCATAACACTCCTCCCTCTTATTTCTCCCTACACCAGCTTCCTGCCTCTCCACCTCCAGGCCTTCGACCACCCCTATCCTGGTTTTTGCCCACTTTCTCTCTCCTCTAGTCTTCTACTTTCTTCTCCTTGTTCTCCTCTAATTTGAATTAGACTAAACCATCTGTTCTGGTATGGAATTTGGTGTGGGGTGAACCGGTATCTCCGGCCATGTCAGTTAAGTCGGTTTGATATCCTCCAATACAGAACACGTAAACTGATTTTGGGGGTTGATTTGAGAAATGCCCCTCCGATCCCTAGGTCAGTAGAGTAAAAGCCGGTAACTCTCAACTACCGTATAATAATGATTTTGAACGTCCTTAATAACTCTGATCATGGGACATTTATAGTGGTCGAGAGTGTCCCAAGCTAGGAAGGACACTTCTCATATTACTTCCTTCAATCTCTAAATCTATTTGTCTTCTTATTTTGACTTTCTTTGTCTCCCTAAATGATTCCAAATTAACAACAAGCAAAAATAGCAATCACAAGTAGATTTCATATAACATGGATGGAAATGTTCTCAACCTAAAAGTCCAGTTCTACGTTTCAACTGTTGTCAAGTTTAGGTTAAGGCTGAATAGGGTCCATGACTAAGAGATTGATCCCACACTTCGTACCTTTGCTTAAAAAGGTGACCACGTGTAAGACACACTCCAGTTCTCAAGTCAGGAACAAGAGAACGATGCCATGGTGGGGTGGGTTTGCTTATGACTATGATCCAACACTATCGCTCAGGAAGCATTCAGAAAGACAAAGCACAAACCCCCCGGGGGTGGCCTCACGCATAGAATATCCGCTAATGAGGCAAGGAAGACTGTCCTTATAGTGATTTAAATACGTAGCCATGCATAGGGCTGTGCACAAACCGGTCCCGATCCCGGTCCCCGGTCCGTCGAATATCAGGATTCTGGTCCACCGGTCCGGTCCGGTCTAAACCCGGAAAATTCCGATCCGAACCGATTGGACCGGAATTCCTATTATTTTAGTAAAAAAAAATTTATATGTTAAAAAAAATTAAAAGGTAGAAAGTTAGAAACTTAAAAACCTACTATTTATTCTTTTAGGATTATTGTTATTAAATTAATTAATTTTTAATGTATATAATTTATAAATATATTTAAATAAAATAAAAAATCCCGGTCCAAGAAAACCCCGGATTCTGGTCCACCGATCCAGTCGGTTCCGGTCACACCCCTAGCCATGCATATGCAAAACTGTAATGTTATTTAAAAGCATAAAACAAGTATGAATCGTATTTTTCGAGTTTCACCCACTCATTCAAAAAAATTGATTTTTTAAAAATCCTCCCTAGTGGAGTCGCCAAATTGTAGGCGTGTTTTTATTCGCCTATGCGGGATGAGCGCGTATTTGACCACATCATTGTAAAGGTTTTATTGAAAACGTTTTTGAAGTCGCCAACAAGTTTTTAAAGGAAGACTCATAAACCTAATTGGATATTGGGAAATCGTAGGGACAACTTAGGGAATTATCCAATGTAGATTTCCCCGTCATGACTCCAATAAAATTAAGTTAATGTGGTGACGGAATACTTTTATTACTAGATTAATATAATGAAGTTAGAACACTATTTAGAGGTCACTGAAAGAGAGTCAATATGCTTATTTTCTTGAGTAATACTTACTAAGTAAAGTCATATAGTTTCGTAAACAAATTTCGTGTAGTTTAATGCTCTAATTATGACTAGAGTGGTTACCTAAAACTGGTTAAGTAAAGTTTTAAGAGGATGTTCAATTAGATGTAAGTTTATACTAAGGTGTATTGATGGATTAAAAGGAGTAGTTCCTAACCAAAGCATATAATCTAATTGAAATTTTTCAATGGTGTATGAAAAATAATTATGTGACTAGACTTTAAAAGTGAATTAATTTAATTAGTTTCCTCACATGAAGTTAGAAAGAGAGTTAACTAGTCCTTATTAGTAATATGAAGAGTACTTAGAGATAGTTCTATTAATTATGAATTAGATTATTAAGAATGTGTTCACTAAAGGATCTCAATTCGATAATCATAAATGGAGGAACATAGGAAAGTATAGTTGTTTGATTAATGTTCACTAAAGTAAGTTAATAACGAGTAATCTTGTAAGAGAGATCGTGTAGACTCACTCCACGTAATTATGTGATTGGCATGTTAATAGTTTGTTATTGGTTCCGTTGTTCATGTTACGTATGTGTACTCATTTGGAGTGCAATTGGTTATGTAAACTAAATTGTCTGGAATGCAAGTGATTAAAGAACTAATTATGTAAAGTGAAAGAATAGCAAAGGTTAGAAGGAGCCTTTGAGGATCGCTTGTGGTGGGCCCCTCATGGGTTATGAACACATGACAAAAGGCTTAGGGCTTCTCTGGTGGTCGACCCTAAGGACCTTAAGAATTACTCTCTGGTGGAGTGTCTTAGGGGGAAACCCTCTGATAGGATAGGGTATTATGAGAGTCGCTTTGGAAGTATTACCTCTGGTGGGTTGCTTCAAGGGGTGTATACAGTATACACTAAAGACTACGGTAGGCCTTATATCTGGTGGGAAGCCGTTCCCCGATAAGCGATGTGTCTGCAATATGGTGTTGCTACTTCGCATCATTCCCTTACCTATTGCCAAATGATTGTGCTAAAATAACGTAAAGTATATGAATGTATGTAAAAGAATTGATTGAAAGGAATAAAGATTGTTCCGCGAGGAACCGTGAGGTTTCCAAGGGTATTGGATGACAAGTTTAAAACATGTGATGCTATAAAGATTGTTTTGTAAAGAACTATAAAGTCTCCAAGAGTATTGGATGACAAGTATAAAGCATGTTTGCTGTAAATATTGTTCCGTAAGGAACCGTTAAGTCACCAAGGGTATTAGATGACAAGTTTAAAGTATGTGTATTTGTTGTTATTGATATTGTTATTGATGTTGTTATTGTTGTTGTAACTCTGATTGAATTGTTTTCAAGTAAAGAAGCACCAAAACATGTTTTAAATCTGTTTTATGGGTTAGTACTCAGCTTTGCTGATGGGTGTACGTTTTGTTTTGTCATTTATGTGGCACGTCACTTAGTGGATGGTAGTATCCTGTTTGTTGCACGTTCAAGACTTAGAGTTTATTATTTAGTGTTGAAGGTTCGAGAATGCTAGAAGTGTGATTGTAATGTTATATTTGTTTTCAAAGCGAGATCGCTCATGTAATAGTTAGTCGTTAATTAGTTGTTTTCCATTTTTGTAAATATGGGGCGTTAATGCGCTTGATTCTCTCTTGGTGTTGCTCCGTGAAAGCGTTGAGACTGTTGAGTGTTGGAATTGGGAATATTTTATTTGATTCAAATTGTGGACACGTTTAAATGATTTCCCCCTTTAGGGTTGTTATATTTTCAAAGAAAACTTTGCCAAATTTTGCAGAGGAATTTATTAGGATATAGTTTGAGAATTAGAGCGTTGTTGTAATAGTTAATTTAAATTGAATAGAATTGGAATTTTGGTTTCCGCATTCTCTTATATAGTTAAGTGAGTGTGATGGTAACAGTTGGTCAGCTCGACCAGATTCCTTATTTAATTATGTTGTGCATTAATCCTCTGTAAGCTAGACGAGAATGACTGACTGTTATAGCGCCGCCTTGTCTCGTCGGTGATACGCCTCCCAAAACCCGGTGTAGTCACGCCTGTAGCATTCTTGTTTTTATCCTATGTGTTGTGGTGTTTGGTGTTGTCCTGGTGCCATGTTTCCCCTACCCTGCTCTTGTCTTTCTCTATGCTTTGCGTGTGTTGCTGGTGTTGAACGTGGATTGGAGGTGCTGCCGCAACGGTTTGTTGCGTCTGTCGTCGTCCTTGCCGTCTCTCGTTCTTGTCTGTGCCGCGGCGAGCCGCTTCCTCATGGTGTTGCTGCAACCTCTGTTTCTTCTTTGCTCCTTCGTGGTGGTTTTGGTGTGCTCTTTCTCTCTCCTCCGTTGCGGTATTCCTGCTGGTGGTTCTCACCGCCGTGCCGTTGTTGCTGTCATTTTGTTGGTTATCCTGTGAAGTACCGAAGGTACTTTACCTGTTGTGTTGTTGTTTTTGATGTTGTGGTTGTTGTTGTTGTACTGTTTTGGTTGTTATTGGTGTGTTGGGTTGCTGTCGTTGTGTGGTTGTATGGTGGTTGTTGTTGCCGTTTTGTTTTGCTGGTTAATGCGCATATTTGTGTCTCATCACCAATTTGATTACACAAAGCCAAAACAGTTGCTTTTTTATTCAATGTATATAGTTGATGAGCTAAGTTTTGTTGATGTTGATCGATAACTGATTGGGTATCGAATTATGATTATAAAATGTAGAATTAGTTTATAGAATTTAGGATTAAGGAATGGAAAATATGATGGTAAAGGATTTCTAAATTAGGAATTTGGTTTATAAATATTGGAAGTTCATTGAACTTAAATGGATATTAATTAGTCATGTAGCTCAATTAAGTATTATCGGAAGAAGGTAAAATAGTTTCTATGGTAATGTGTGAATCAAGCTCCTTTCTTTATTTGAGATTATGGTAAATTAGTGTTATTGTTGTCAAGGTGATCATATGGAGCTCAAGTCGAGTATGAAGTGGTCTAATCACTCATATTAATGTGTTCTAGATGGAAATTCAATCTAGTTAACATAACACTGGAGGATTCCTTAATTGATTAACATATATTAACTCACGACTTCAACCTGAAACATTTAGGATACTTCCACCCACCAAGTGACATGCCACAGAAATGACATAAAATATACAACACATCAGCAAAGCTGAACCCATAAACAAGATTAACACATGCTTTGGTGGCTTTTACTTGAAAATGACTCAACAATCAACATAATCAGAATAATCACATATGTTATAACAATACAGAGCATTAGTCCTGTCCAACACATACATGAGATACCATTATTCAGTTCTTTCTTTCATAATACACCATCGTTCACATAACAGCAAAGAAAGCCAGGCGACTCCAAAACAATAACAACAGAAACATATTTCATATATTTTCATTTAATTACCTTTCAACATATCACAACTCCTTATAAAGGATATGAGTTTACCAACTTGGATATAAATAATATACTTTATTTCCTTTAATTGATTTCTTAGCAGAAATCCAAACTTATACTTTCATACTCTATCAATCATTTTCTTATACTGTTATAACAAAGCCTTTTCAGGAAATAAATAACTTAATGACTTTTACTATAACGATTCCTTATCGGTAATCCAATAACAACTAACAAGATACAATTCATTACCAAGAATCCAATAACAGAATACGATTCCTTATCGGAAATCCAACACCAATATAACTTACCATGGTATGCTTCCTTATCAGGAAACCGATATCGATTTTCATATACAAATATTGAATAAACATTCATTACATTACCTGATATGATTCCTTATCATGAATCCAGTAACCCTATAACATCCCATGATACAATTTTTTATCGGGAATCCAATATCAAAATAACTTTTCATAACACGATTCCTTATCAGGAATCCAATAGCAAGATAACTTACAATGATACGATTCCTTATTGGGAATCCAATAACAATATTCACGTTCAAATACAAAACCAACATTCATTTCGATACTCAAGATAACATTCTTTTTAAACGGGGGAAAGAGAACGCGGTGTAGGAGACAAAGCTTACAACTCGGGGTCGTCACCCAACCATTCACTATACTTTTGGCCAATAACCGCGACTAGTCCCGAATTCATTTTCCGCTGATCAAATCAGCAATCGACAGATTTCGCATTAGCTGGTATATCGCCCGATTATCGCCCCACAGAGCAATGGGCAGGTTTCCTTGTGCGGCCCCCAACAAGATTCACAGTCCATGGGACAGTGTTCGTGTCACCTCATATGTCGACTCAGACGAGGATACTTTCCCCTTTAGATCACTTTCCCTTATCGTTCATAACTCAATAAGATCATTCTT
This sequence comes from Beta lomatogona, assembly GCA_947646795.1. Taxonomy (NCBI): domain Eukaryota; kingdom Viridiplantae; phylum Streptophyta; class Magnoliopsida; order Caryophyllales; family Amaranthaceae; genus Beta; species Beta lomatogona. The sequence continues at coordinate 3,853,716 of CANSNZ010001473.1, forward strand.
CGAACTCATTCATAGTTATTATAATTCTTAACAACTTTTGTGCAACAAACTAAACCAGAAGACTTCTCCTTAGAGAACCATAATCACTTACATATCATAGTGATGTCATACGTATTTCAAGTCCATTATACTTATTCATTTAGATTCAATTCAATCCCAATCATAAAACATATGAACCACAACTTCTTATAAACAATCATATTCGATAAATACCAACAATGACACAAAGTCTGTCAGTTAGAATGAACTAACGAGAGTTACTAAATCAGTTACACACAACACATACTTTGGCATATAAATAGTTCATACTCTTTTCCACTTCATAATTATCAATCTACATTTATCTCAACAATAATAATAACAGTTATCAAGCACCAACCATAAATTCAAATAGTTCTCTCTCTTAGAATTAACTAAGAAGAGTTAACTTAAACACCACACTCTAGGTTCATTAATCAAAGGTTGATTAATGAAAACAGTTAGCTATGGATCATACTACACCATTAGTAATGAGCCCGATGACGGACCTTACTCATAATCATGTAAGAGAGTCTACCTCATCTTGATTAGAGCATTACGCAACCATATAAGTGAAACTTCTATTAAGTAATTCAAGAACTTATATTCACTTACTTTTTAAACTCACTTACTAACTCGTTTTATTGAACACTAATTAAATAATCTTACTTTAACAAATTACTCAATTTATAATTATTAAAGTGAAATCCTCTATTAAACACATCCTCGATGACCTAATCCACAATTAATTACACTACCTCCAATAATCTCTATATTATTAACAAATATTAATTAGTCCTTCCTCATTAAACCATTGGACATCTCTAACCAGGTTATACTAAAACAATGAAACATCTTCATAGAATTATACTCAATCAATTTAATTATAAATATAACATAATCATACGATTAACAAATTAATTCACTTATTACTATAATAAAGACTTTGGCAAACTAACAACTCAAAGTTATGATTCTTACTCTTATATAAGCATATCACTTTTCAAAACTCAATAAACTACAATCTAAACAAATAACTAGATTCCACGAATCGAAGGAACACAACTTGAATTAAGCATAATTCCATTCCTACATTACTCTATTTAATAGTCCCTTTAAACACTAACACATATTACTTAGCCAAATTATCTACACCAAATAACTAAGACTACTTTAAAGTAATTAGCAGCTTATATCCAACCTAGTGATTTAAACTCACATACTAGCTTATTTTAATGAATATTAACCATTAACCCAACTTTACTATATTAACCAATTTAGGAATCCTCTATCGTTACACTAACTAAAATCAATTTACTTTGAGGCCTTGACATATAGTTCTTGACTAGTTAATATATGACTATTATAACTTCTTCATTGTAATACATTAAAGTCATAACTCAACCATTAACTTAAATTACCACAATGCTTGACAATATATATACTATTTAAGTTCAACACTATAATTTGCAATCCATAGTCTTACTTATATAAGAGATACCTCAAGCTTATAATTATCCTCCATATTTCTACAATCAACAACATTACTGAATATTACTAACTATTTAAATTACTAATCAAATAAAATATATCTAAATTTAATTCTCTTGAACCGTTTCTAGTTACCTTATTATTCATTCTAATGCTATAATTAGTCTTGCCAAATCCATACGAAAAGGAAATATCTCAAATCTGTTTAAGCACCTTAATAATTACCTCCAAAGCAATAATAACAATAACAAATAACAAATAACAAATAACAAATAACAAATACTAACAAATAACAAATAAACAATAAACAATAAACAATAAACAATTAACAATTAACAATTAACAATTAACAATGAACAATAACAATAACAATAACAATAACAATAACAATAACAATAACAATAACAATAACAATAACAATAACAATAACAATAATAATAATAATAAATAAATAAATAATAAATAATAATAATAATAATAATAATAAATAATAATAATAATAATAAATAATAATAATAATAATAATAATAATAATAATAATAATAATAATAATAATAATAATAATAATAATAATAATAATAATAATAATAATAATAACCATCAATAATTTTGATTACACCCATAACACATAAGTTAATTTAACTCCCACAAAACATTAGCTAATTCCCATTTTAGAATTTCATTTGTAGTTACATTATCATCCTTAATCCCCTATTATGTTAAATTGATTACTTTTCCAAATCTCACAATACCACAACTTAAGATTATTGATCAACATGATGGCTACTCCCAATTTAGGTTCTGTACTAATAATTAGTAACAATTTAACAGCACACATTGAACCAATGAATCAATACAACACCATCCAATTTGGAATTTCAAATCACAAACAACAATGAATTCAACATCATTAACTATAAGCACAACCCACAATCCATTTATAAAGTTCATATAAAACTTGAAGCATAATAACAAGAAGAAAGGAAGGAACAAAGGGGTTAGTACCGACTGGTAGTAGCACAAGGAGGTAGGAGAAAGCACGAGCAGTAGCAACCACCACACATCGGTGGACGAGGTACAGCAGCGCCGACGAGAGGGGAGGAGCAGGCGAATAGGAGAGAGAAGAAAAGGACCGCTACATAGAGCATGGGGAGCAACAACACCGACTTGTGGTGACAAGCAAAAGAACTGCCAGAAATAATGCCGATGGTGGCGCCGACAACACGAACAGAACAGCAACAACCAACAACATCAACACAAGAACGGTGTAGTAGAAACAGCAAGGCGACGAGATAGAGAGAGAAGCTCCGCGGGCTGAAGTAACGTCAGTTGGGCGACAACGCAGGTGAGCGAGAGAGAGACGGGGGGTTTCACGAAGAGGAGAGAGAGAGAGGGTTTTGGGGTTTTCGAGAGTGAAGGAAGCCACGAGAGAAAATGGGTTTGGGTTTAGAAGACACGAGAAAAAAAAGAAGATCACTCAACTTCATTGAAATAACTAAAACCCAAAACAAAATTCATAAAATTAATAATTATATTACAAACAGGACAAATAAAATTCATACTCCACCTCAAATAAAATAAGAAAATCTGACACATAATTAACTTAATAAATATAATTAGCACCTAATAAACGCTTTTAAAAATAGGGCTATTACGACCTAGACTCCTAAGATGGACGGAATTCTAATGAATTTTGACTTCTGTTATGCGTGGATTTCTATGGATGGTAGACTCCTAAGACGGTAGGAATTCTAGTGACTCTAGACTTCTTGATTGGATGAACTTAGACGAGGTTAAGACTCCTAACATGAATGGAGTTAGACGCGGTTAAGACTCTTAATATAGTGAAACCTGATGAACCTAGACATTTGGGCTAGACAAACTTCTAATGAAGTTATAATTCCTAGTGGATGGGGTTTTTATAACAAGGTGGACACTAAAAGGAATTAAATTATGTACACGAAAAGATGAGATGATATACGTGGAAAGATGAGATAGAGAATAAAGGATGAATTTTCGAAAAATATAGGAGATGGAATAAAGTAATGAAAAAGATAGGAGATAAGTTTTCAAAGAAAAAGATATAAGATAGCTTTTCAAGAAGATACGAGATAAAGGTAATGGATGAAATGAAATTTTGAAAAAGATGGAGGATTTTCCGAAAAACAAGATTTTTTTTGAATGAGATAGGAAAAGGATGATGATAAGTTTTTGAAAAACATAGGGGATTTTCGAAAAAAAGAGGGGATTTTAAAGAGCCCGAATGAATGTAGGACACAAAATGCGTATTCAGCCATCATAAAGGCCAAATCTACAATAGCATGGGACACATAGGATGCACGCCACACAACAGTGTTTTGTGTGGCGCATGCCCTATGCCTATTGGCGCAAGAGCAGTGCGCTAGGCACATCAAGATGCGTTTAGCGCACTGCTCCCCGTTATACAGTCTGGCAATTCGGGCGAAGTTTTGGTCAATTTGGCAGTTTATATGAGACGCAAATTTTAGATGCAATACAAACTAACGTTTTTACAAGGCAGTAATAGGCAAAAATTGCATACACAAGCAAATGTCACATAACATGGATGCAAAGTTCCGCAATCTATAAGTCCAGTTCTACATTTGAAACTATGGTCAGGTTTAAGTTTAGGCTGAAAAGGGTGCATGACTAAGAAATTAATCCCACGCTTCGTACCTTTGCTTAAAAAGGTGGACACGTGTAAGAAACACTCCAGTTTCAAGTCAGAAACAAGATAATTATGCCATGGTTGGGTGGGTTTGCTTAATTATGACTATGATCCAACACTATCGCTCAGGAAGCTTTTTGGAGGGACAAAGCACAAACCCCCTGGGGGGTGGCGTCAAGCATAAAGCATGAGCTAATGTGGCAAGGACGATTTTCCTTATAGTGGCCCAGATAAATAGCCATGCATATGCAAAACTGTATGTTATTCAATAGCATCAAAAAGAGAAGGAATCATATTTTTCAAGTTTAACCCACTCATTAAATTAATTTTAAATCCTCACCAGTGGAGTCGCCAAATTGTAGGCGTGTTTTTATTTGCCTACACGGTGTGAGCGCATATTTGGCTAGCATATTGAAGGGTTTTATTGAAAACATTTTTGAAGTCGCCAACAAGTATTTAAAAGAAGACTCATAAAACTAATTGGATATTGAAAAATCTTAGGGACAAATTTGGGACATATCCAATGTAGATTTCCCCATCATGACTCCATAGTTGGTCATTCAACCAATAATTGAGTTCGAGAGTGAGGTTACAAACATGATCATGAATCACGTTCGCCCATTGCTAGCCTCAAATTAATACGATTCATAGCAAGTTTTATGTGATTAAACAACCAAATAATATTGTCAACACCCTAAAAAAGATTAGTCTAGGTTGATTTATTAAACACACAAAAAAAAACTACTTTTTTAGTGGCAAGTTATTTAGCAATCAATATCACTAGGTTTCTAGCAGGTAGTCCATATTATCTGATTTAACATTAGAACATTTATTTAGGTCTTGATTGACAATAATGTACAAGGTGGAAAATATTGTAATCAATTACAAAAAGAAAAAATATACATGAAAAATAAATATAAAAAAAGAAAAAAAAATATTGCAGGGAGTTAGTTGTAATACATAACTATTTACAATCGCAGGAATACATTAATAACAATCTATATCATGAATAGAATGTTAGTCTTCAATATAATAATATAAAATAATAAAGAAAGTAAAGAAAGATTGTATGAATCTTAGATTGACCCTCAGATATTATACCTCCGTTTGGGTCGTTAGTTTGTATGAATCTTAGATTGAATGTGTCGAACAAGCCTCAAAGATAAGTAAATCTATACAAATATATTAAAAGGTGTTCCTATCGAAGGAACGGTGCCACGTGACACTCTTCTCAACCTCTTAATACACATGTTAATAACCTCATTTAAAAATATTAACAATGTGTAGTTACTAGGATTCGAACACATTACCTTTGAAATGAAATGTGAGAGTTTAACCACTAATCCACTATAATTTTAATGCTTAATGTTTCAAAATAAAACATAATAAATTCTCATAATTATATTTAATTATAAAGACATAGATTGCATTTTGATCTCTAACACTTTTATTAAGTAATAACATTCTCTTACCCAAATTCCATTGAAATTGTTATTTTTATCCCAAATTCCTTAAAAGTTTTTTTAAAACAACTTATCATGCCATAACGTCCATTTTTCAATATTGCACTAGACAAAATATTACTAAAACTAATAAAATCAATTATGAAATTTATGACTAATAATACATTTGATAATTATAACTGACTTGGTGCATCGTCCGAACCAATATACTAGTTTGATGATATTAGGCATGCTACTTCCTAGGATTTGAACACATGGCCTTTGAAATGAAATGTGAGAGTTTAACCACTAATCCACTACGATTTTAATGCTTAATGTTTCAAAGTAAAACATAATAAAGTCTTATAATTATATGTAATTATAAAGACATAGACAAACTTTTTGATCTTTAACACTTTAATTAAGTAATAACATTCTCTTACCCAAATTCCATTGAAATTGTTATTTTTATCCCCAATTTCTTAGAAGTTTTTATAATAACTTATCATACCATAACGTCCATTTTTCAACATTGCACTAGACAAAATATTACCAAACCAATAAAATCAATTATGAAATTTACGAATAATAATATATTTGATAATTATAACTGACCCATTGCATCGCCCGGACCAATATACTCCCCCCGTTTCTTTTTAATTTACTCACTTCACTTTGGGGGAGAACCAAGGAAGAAGTACAAAAGTATGAAAGAGAAACTGAAAAGGTGGAGAGAGAAACTGAAAAGGTAGAGAGAGAAACTGAAAAGTGGATTAAAATATTAAAAAGTGAATGACATGGGTGGAAAAGGAGGAGAAAGTAGATATGACATGTTACCAAGAATAGAAAAAACAATAATGTAGATTAAAAAGAAACAGACCAAAAAGAAAAGTGTGTAGATTAAAAAGAAACGGAGGGAGTACTAGTTTGATGATTGCATTAGATGTGTTACATCCTAGGATTCGAACACATAACCTTTGAAATGAAATGTGAGAGTTTAACCACTAATCCACTACAATTTCAATGCTTAATGTTTCAAAATAAAAAGTCTTATAATTATATGTACTTATAAAGACATAAACAAGCTTTTTGATCTCTAACATTTTGATTAAGTAATATTAACATTCTCTTACCCAAATTCCATTGAAATTGTTATTTTTATCCCCAATTCCTTAGAAGTTTTTCTAAAACTAATAAAATCAATTATGAAATTTATGAATAATATATTTGATAATTATAACTGACCTGGTGCATCTCCCGGACCAATATACTAGTTTGATGATTGTATTAGGCATGCTACTTCCTAGGATTTGAACACATGGCCTTTGAAATGAAATGTGAGAGTTTAACCACTAATCCACTACAATTTCAATGCTTAATGTTTCAAAGTAAAACATTATAAAGTCTTATAATTATATGTAATTGTAAAGGCATAGACAAGCTTTTCGATCTCTAACACTTTTATTAAGTAATAACATTGTCTTACCCCGATTCTATTGAAATTGTTATTTTTATCCCCAGTTCCTTATAAGTTTTTTTTTAAGTAACTTATCATGCCATAATATCCATTTTTAAATAGCACTTGACAAAATATTACCAAAACTAATAAAATCAATTATGAAATTTATGAATAATAATATATTTGATAATTATAACTAACTCAGGACATTGCCCGAGATAGTTGGATTATTGTATTAGGCGCGTTACTGCTTATTGATACAAGCTGATGCTATTTTCTTTTGACCTTGTATTTTGATAATGTGTCGTATGATAATGATCAGGGATGAACGATGTATGCTTGGTGATGACCAAGTGGATGATTTTTAGTATTAGATAGGCGCATAACACGATGAGGATGGATGAGTATGAGGTGTGAGGTTTTTTAGGAGGTGAGAAAATTAGAGTGTTAGTGAGGAAGTTCAGAGAATTAGGCGTATGAAGGTGAGTTGGGGAGATTAATGTGTAGGCGGTGTGGATTATGATTTTGGCATGGGAGACGAGTAGGGATGGCAATGGATCTTGGACCCCTCCCGGATCCATGAACCCATATCCATTTTTGTGGATCTGGATCCTTAAATTTCATACCCATTGGATCCGGGTCCTATTGTCAAATTGCGGATCCGCATACCCATTTTTTTTGGAAATCTAGTTGGGCTGGCCTTCTAAGCCTGTGCCTCTCTCATTCTAATTCTAACGTTTCATTGTAATGGTTCACTGAATCACTGACTTCATAGTTCACTCCCTAAACCCTAGCTCCCACCAGCCACAACGCATCTTCTTCACTCCCTCTCTGACCACGCTTACTGCACCGTCCACCACACCCTCCACCGCACATCGGCAACATCTCCTTCATTCCGGTGCCTCTCCTTTCCATCCGTCAACATCTCCTTCATTCTAGCGCCTCTTCTTCTACTTCCTATCCTGCGTCACTTCACTTCCCCCTATCTCGTTATTCGAACAGAGGACCACCAGGGGACCGCCGCCTAGCAACGACCACCAAAGCTTCTCTCTCGAATTTGCTTTGGTTTTGTTTTGATTTTGTTCTTCTTTCGATTTTGTTGCTGCAATTGTGTAGTGTTTCATTGTTTCCTAATAAACAGAACTACTTTATCTAATTCAATTACTCATATAGATTTTATATTAAAGGCCTTGATGTCTTTTTTAAATATACTCGAATTGAGGTAGAAGTATCAGTGGAAAATGTATTGATCAGATCTATTGATTTGTAATTGGTAAATCTACATTGACTATGTATCTACTAGTGCTGGGTGATCATCCTAAAGTCTTCAATTGCTACTTCTTTGTTGATTTTTGGGTTAGTTTGTGGTAATTTGTTGATCTAATATTTGTTTTGATTTTGCCGCTGTTTAGTTTTTGTTCTTCTTTCGATTTTGTTACTGCAATTGTGTAGCATAATTTGAGATAATTTGTTGATTTCAATATTTTGGTAATTTGTTGATTTAATATTTGCTTTTATTTTGTTGCCGCAGTTGTGTCTGTGGAAGAGAATTTGTTGATTTGAATTATGTGATAAAGTTGGTAAATTTTAAAAACCAAGTAGAATAGTACGGACCCGTTTTGGGTCCGGGTCCACCTAGACCTAGTCCAGATCCGACTCGTTGCCATATCTAGAGATGAGTGACGTATTATATTATATAGCGTGAAGTGTTTAGGGAGTGATAGGTAACCGAAAACAATTAGGTTTCTAAAATATTTTATTGAATAGATTTTAGAAAAGATTTTAGATAATGATAAATATTTTTGTAAATATTTTGGATAAAGATGAATTTTCATAAAACACATTTATAAAAGATATTTTAAAAATATTTTAGATAATTAATAAAAGTAATTAATATAATTAATTAACTCTATTAATTAAATTGGGCTAGAACAAAGATTCAGAAAATGGACTTTCATAAAATTATTCATAAAAAGGTTCTCAAAGGTGGGCTTAGAAAATGGGTTAAAATATGGTTTGAGCTTAAAAAGTTTTATTTTAGGCTCATTCTTTATTCTTTCATCGATTCAGACCAATTAGAGCGAGATATTAGTCATCATAGGATACTCAAATGGGGAGACACAATTATGTGTCTACAGTAACCAAGTAATATGTTAATGCAATGTAAAAATTAATATATGTTGGTTCGTTAAACACATAAAAGATAAATTTTTGGTGATATGTTATTATGCAATCAAATTACAGGGAACCTAATCCAATCGTCCAAATTATTTGAATTTAGTGTTGGAACAATTATATAGGTCTTTGATTAGACATAATAAAAATGTGCGATGACGAAAGCATTAAAGCATACATGCATGGATATGCATAATAATGATAATGAATAAAAGAAATAGAGGAATAAAGATTAGAATATATAAGAATAGCGTGAATTCCTTTAAAATCTACATTGCGTCAAGTAAATTGGTTTTGATAAAAGAATTAAATTGGAATTGACTCTCAGAAATTATACCTTTGTCGCATAGGTCTTGTATAACGATCTGCAGGAGGAGCAATCTTGAAGCTTCAATGGAGTTTGAATGTAGATTAATGGAGTGTTTGATGTGTTTTAATGTGTTTGAGTATAAGTTTGAATGTATATAAAGGTGTTGAAGTATATTGATAGCGTATTATGAAGTATTAAAGCCGTTCGTCGAAACATAAAGTATTTATAGGAGAAAGAAAGTCGAATATCATGCGGATAAGAACATGGCTTGTGCTAAGCGCAAGAGCAAAGCGTGGCACACATGGGCCATGCGTCGGCGCATGAGCGATGCGCTTGGCGCACGAGCCATGTGCTTGGCGCAACGGATATCTAGAGCAGATTTGGCTCGTTTAAGGATTCTTCTCGATCTTTGATGAAATTTTATCTTTTTTGAAGATGAAATCAGCTATTTTCAGAAATAACTGATTTTCTAAATATTCTTTAGAAAAAGAATTATCGAGAATAATTAATAAGAATATTAAAAATACAATTAATTATCAAAAATAATTAATTGGGCCTTAAAATGGGCTTGGATTTAATAAATAGACTTTATGTTTATAAAACGCTTTTGGACTTTAGCTCGTTTGATTCCTTTGTAAAAGGCCAATTAGGATGATGGTATATTTGTTCATTGGAGAGACACAAGTTTGTGTTTAAACAACCATTCCCTCAAAACCTACAAATTTTAGCTTTTCCTTATCCTTAATCCTTAATCCTTAATCCTTATCCTTATCCTTATCCTTATCCTTATCCTTAACCTTTTAAAAGTTGGAAGTGCTACTACTGTTCAACCGAACAGTGTTATGAGTCACAAAAGCCCGTAATTTACTGTTCATAAGGCTTGGGCAATTTCAGCCCTCCATCTCCTCCCTCCATCTGAGCCGCGCGATGTTTTCTTCTCCCTCCTCTTTACTGCATCTCTCTCCTCTCTCCTCTCTCCTCTCTCCTCTCTTCTCTGTCTTCCGTCTTTTCTCTCTCCTGTTTCTCTCCACAGCTTCCTCAGTTACTTCAACATAAAACCCTAGCATACTTTTCCCCAATTTCTAGGGTTTTCCCTTCCGAATTTCAATCTCAAGTTCATAATGCACATATAATATATCCTGCTTAGACGGGTTCAACTCGATAAGAACCGTGATCTCCAGGTTCGATCCGTTCGTCAAAGAAATTACAAGGTCAGGAAAATCCGACATTTGGACTCCATTTGCAGCAAGTTCCAGCCTCAAATCTTCAGGATTCAGGAACTGGTGTACTTCATATTTTCGTTCTTTTACTTTTTCAAAGACTTTGCTGTAATTCGAATTGAAAGAGTAGACCACGATTTGGACAAATTCCAGTTTCTAAATCATTTCTTTTTTGCGATTTCTGAGTTAGGCTTCTTCTTCTACAACAAGATGCAGTAAGATCAAGGTAATAAGGCTTTAATTTTTTTTCCATTCTCTCTATCTTTATTTCTTTTTTGTGTTTGATCATGTGCAGCAAGTTGAGTTCTGAAGTAACGTTGACCAAAAAACTTAGTGGGTATCTCAATAGGTTCAATGTTTGAGGATTTATATCTATTTAGCATGCTTTAGGGTGATATTTTTCTTGCTTTGGGGTTTAATTTATTGATTTTGATTTTGATTTTGATTTTGATTAGTCAATTGTCGAAGGTCTCTCTCTCATCTTCCTCTTTTTCTTCTTGCGTTTGGTATTATTCTGTTCAAAACTTTTTTTCTAAATGGGAAATTATTAAATGGGTGAAAATGGTCTCTCGGTGTTCGTAATTGCCAGAAAGTAAGAGAGTTGTAGATTTAATCGACAAAGAGCTCGGCAATATGCGTACCAAGTTTAAACACGAAAAGGTTAGAGTTTCATTTTGTAATCTTATTCTTAAGCTTTTTTCAATCTAAGTCAGTTTATGGTGATTTTAATGGTATTTTATTTGTACAACTCATCTAATTTGAATAGGAATTTGGTTATCGGTTTCGTAAATTTTGGTCTGCTGTAGTTTTGATGACATTGAATTTTCTTTTAGGGTTTGGCTAAATTGGAGAATTTTGATGTTCTGGTGAAAGTTAATTGGTCAGCTCTCAATTTCAGACCAAATTCAACCGAGTTTTTATCTCTCTCAATTGTTGTCGCCATTTTTCCCTCTTGAATTATTGTTGCGGTGCTGGTTGTGCTATTGGTCATTGTTGTCCCTGTTGTATGCATGTGCTTTCGGCGATTCGTTGATGCCACCAGCATGATGGAGGTGTTTTTGCTGCTGTTGTATGCCGGTGCTATGCTTTCATCTCTCTTGTTCATCTTTTTCCCCTTTCTTTTGAGGGAAGGTAAACCTAAAGCATTCAAGTTTCACATTTATTGCTATGAATGGTTGTTGCTACCATAACTATGATTATTACATGTGCATGAAACAGTTGCTATCCGAATTCAATTGTTGTAGAGTACGGATGATCCTTAGCCAGTTGTTGTTCAATTTTCTCTTTCCATTTCTCTCTTCTTTTTTTGGTTTTAGGTTTTGGTGTTTCAACTTCTGAGCCTTTAGTTGTGAGTAAGCCGAAACTTAAGGGCGTTTAATAGGATTATACACCACCATAAGGCTCCTCTGTCCTTTTTGAAATGGAGTTTGTCTTGCCTTGGTGCATTATATAATGTTTCTGTGTGTTCATATGTTAATTGCCAAATAATATTACTACAATATAAAATTTGAGATTCCATGTCTTAGTTCTTTTTTTTTTTTAGAAATCTTGGCATAACAATTTTCTAGAGGGGATCAAGGTTATGATCGTGCCTCATATTACACTAGAATATAAGTTTTCCCAAGTTGATCAACTCTACTACATTCACTATTGCCTTATTTTTATATATGTATAAGAGTTGATACTGATATATTTGGTTCTTCTGGGGTGGGGGTGAGGGTGAGGTGAGAGGGTTTATGGTGATTCAGAATGGGGGAACTTTTCAGCTCCAAAAGTATGGGGGAGTAGTATGCAACAACCAGGATCTTCAAAAAGCTTGATGAGTCACGTGTCAGTGCGAAGGGAGACTCTATATCCTCCCAGTTTCTTTTCAATAAAATTTGTTGAGATGTTGTTATATGTTTGTTGAACATTTGACTTGCTGCTAAACTGAACATTAACCACAATCATGATAGCAGCTTGAATTACCTGATCCGATACATTGCAGTTTTTTCTTTTAATGACTTTTGTATCTACAAGGAAATATATGTGATGTTTAAGTACATTGAATGAGAAAGATTTCGAATCCTATCATTATACATGCAGTTCTTGAAACTTTTATTAAATACCAGCAACATTACTTATTTTCTTCTGCTCTAGACAAGTAATTATCTACATTTGAAACCATCAACTAGATAACACTTTAATAGCTGTCAACTTACTCAACTAATATACTTCTGTATTTTTGAATCTTGAGATTGCTCTGAATTAAAGCATATTTAATGTATTATATAAGATGAATGCTGAATGTTTACCTGATTCATTTCAGGCAAGTACCTGGTTGCTGGTTGATAGATGATAAACTTGTTTCCCTACAAGAGAAAAACCATTAATGGAAAGGTATATGGAGTTTTGTTACATGTGCCTTGTCTCTCAATCAGTAAAATCTATGTGCTGAAAAAACTATGCTATATTGCAGATATATGTTGCTCGTTTCTATCTCATTCTGTTTTTTATGATTATTGAGCGAAAGGAAGTTATTGGTTAAGGCTGAATTCATATACTACAGATTCATAGCTAGAATAGAGGGGAAAAGTCAACATAGAGAAAGGAAAATCAACATAGAGAACCTTTCAGTCTACTGCTTTTGCATGATACTTCCAATATCTTATCCTTAATGGCTGCAAGGGTGCCATTATATCCATCCCGTGACTCCCAGCATAGTATATATTATCCAATCCGAAAAATTTCGTATACCTAGAAAAAGGTCACAACAATTAGAGCTTATCTATCTTACTTTCTGATATGAATTTATATAGGTTACGCAACCTTTTCTCTACTTCTTCCACTGATTATTGAAGTTGGGTAACAACAGCGAAACTTCATGCATGCACCACAGCACGCATCTGCAATTGCTCATTTTCTACTGCGATTAGTGATTAGCATGATAATGCTTCGACTGTTTAGGGGTAAATCTGCATAGAATTGCAGCTTTCTAGACCATGAATCAGTAGCATAGATGTTGGTTATTGCATTTGTTATTGTTGCATGATAATGCATTGAATTTGTCAAAATCATATCCTATAAAGTACTTCTGAATGTTTATTTCTTGATGCTAATTGAAGTTTTGGCTTAAATTTATACCGCATTGTTTTTCATGTAATTTTCTCTTCATGTAATTTTCACTTCCTCAATATCCTTCTTCTCTATCGTCCTTTTTTAGTTTCTTAGTATTCAAAACTTGAGGGCTTTACAATTAAATGAAAACTGAAATAATCCAAAAATTAGGCCTTTGCAATTAATCAAGAAATTTTGTGAAGCTAACATGTGAAATTGTGACGTATCAGTAACCAAGTAAGATGTAGGTGATGAATGGTCGAATGGAGAGGGGGTTGTGGTGATGATTCAGGAAAATAAGAAGCTTCTTGCAAAGTATGTTTTCCTAATAAAAAAAAAAGCTAACCATTTCTTGTTTGTTTTCTTCTTATGTTGGTCTTATGCTTTATTTTTCATGTTTTAAATGCTTAGAATATGAGAAGGCTGTAGAAGAGCTCAATTATAAGGTATATTATATTACGTTCCTGATACTTTCACTAGATATTTTATTAATTCCATCTTCAGCAATTCATAGTCAACTTTTAGGTGTACATTACTACATTACACATCACAGAAATCTCACTTTTAAGTCCAATTGATCTTATGAACTGTTAACTATTGAAACAGAAGATGTAAACGCTCAAATAAATGGTCTATGCACAGAAGTAAATTTTATTTTACCAGGCAGTTCCCAAGATGTGCCTCTTCTCGTGTCTTATCGGGTAGTTCCCAAATGACGAGATACAATAAGACGATGGTGTAATTTTGTTATTCTTTTCTGAATTTTTCTCTGTATTGGCAGGAACAGTTAAAAGAGAGACATACATCAAATGATGCAGCGAACATTCAATACTAAGAAGTTTAAGTTTTCGATCTACCTTAAGTAAATGAGAAAGTGTTTGAAGTAATATTTTTTTGGGTTGGGCTTACAACTTTCTTTAGTAAATGAGAAAGTGTGGGCAAAATCAGATAAAGGCCTCATAACTCATAGAAAACTAAGTTGCATAAGAAAGGTGTAGACTTTACTAATGCAGATGACAAAGTTGATGCCAGTAAATTTCTCCTTCCTTTTCGCCTTATCATACTAATTTTAATCAATTTTTTAGTGCCTTTTATTTTAATTTTTTCAATTGGAAAAGTGGAGATTGTTTTTTTGAGGTGTGAAAAAAACAGTTCATAATAAGAATAAAAATATATTCCTTTGGACATAACTTCTGATAACATTGATTCTTGAACCGTTGATGATGCGGTGTCTATCTTTGATTATTATGTTGGTTTCTCACATTTTTATTTGGTTTTATCAGACAAATGATGTAATGTAGTTCATTGACACGTATGATTTTGGACTAATTTGAGGTTTTAAGTGAAGGTTTAATATGTACACAATGAATTAACGTGTTAACAAAGAGATGACTCTTTGTGGCTGAGAGTGACTCTAAGTGCTAGCCTTGAATTCTTCTCTAGAGTTTTGACTTACAACCTCAAGGCCTAATTAAGTAGGCCTTCAAGTTATATGATTTGAGATTTTAGCTTTAAAGGTTGAGATAAGGAGTTACTCCATCACATTATTTCAGGTTTCTAATCTATTATATTTTAATGCTGATTAATGTATATGATTCAAATCTCATCTAATGAAAAACTACTGATTTCAACTGATTAGGGTTTTCCGGAAGAAATTCGACGAGATTTGGAGCATAAAAAGGACGAATACATTATGGTAAAGTTACATTCTAGCTTTCGATTTATTCAAGACATTGAATTTTAATTTTTTTTAGTCAATTATAGTGAATTTGAAGTTGAAATTGTTTTGGAAAAATTGCAGTCGGCGTTGTTCAATCTTCACTCTTTTAACGGTGGTGCTGCTAGCTATATGTACCTGCACTTATATCAAGATGCATTTTCCTGCCATCCTTGAATAGAGAAATGGGCTTTATTATATCTCATTACAACAATTTTTTGGTTGTTTATATTCATTCTTAAGTTTGCAATTGAGCAGCTTCTTCAATTTTTTTTTTTTCAATAATCTGAAGATTTACGATCTATGATGCCGGAGTTTGGGAATGATGGCTACAAATTAGGGTCTTTAGTGAAATAATGTCGTATTCTTAATAATGTTACAACTAATTATAGGTGGACGGTTTTGAGCTTTATAATACTAATGATTAAGGTGTTACCATTAGTTGGAATAATTTTAAGTTTAGATATATGTTAGATTAGTTCCTTACTTTCTGAGAAAATTGCACTTTATGGGAATCGGTTTCTGTTATGAATTTTCTTCGAAATGTCTATTATGTTTGGTTGGTATTTACGAATTGCACCTTATTGAGGAAAAAATAGTCTTATTCCAATGATTGCAGGGAACTGAACTTGGTTGTTTCCTATAGTCCTACCAACTCGCTTTTTGCTAACCACATGTGTCTACTTAATTCCAAGAATGTATTTGTCGCTCATATTTTATTTATTAAGACTTGGAATCTCTACCAATTTTAGGTTAAAAAAGGTTCGATTATATAACCACCCCTTCAAAGATCAAGTTAGTTACCTTCTGAAGCATCCCAACATTTTGCTTTGAATTGTTTGCTGGTAAGATCTTGTCCTTATTAAAAATATCAACCCATTTCTCCTTAGTGAATTGTTTATACAGACCTACTTGAATATCTAGCATTTAACCAAAGACTTAGGAGTTAGGACCTTTTCGATTGATAACACTGCTACTTTTTAGTTTATAAGACTTCTGAAGTCATAATATTAATTTTATTACTGTAATAAGCTTAATCTGTCTACTTATACTGTAATGTTTATTATAGAGCTGACAATATAAAACTAAAAGTGAAAACTACTTATTTCCATAATTTTGTTTTTAGTTTTTAAGGAAACTGGTAATTGAAAACTAATAAAGATACCAAAAATTCTAATGTCTAGAAATGTTATCTACTACTATAGAACTTATCTGCTCTTGAGTGCTCGGTTGTAATTTGGTTTTGAGGTATATGAGATGGTCAACTATATTGCTTGTAATTAAGTAATATTTTCTTTCTTTGGTATGTTAGAATTAGGAGTCGATCTTATCTATTGGTATTAAAAGAGTTCCATAATCTCATTAGAGCATCAACAATGGTGAGAAATCACCCTCCCAATCTCATAAAGAAGGGGAAAAACCATCTCTCCACCATTGTTGGATGCTCCCCATAAAGAGTTTTCTAAAATTTATTTATGTGAAAACTTATGTCAAAACGTCAATCTAATCTCAGTCAATTATGTAACATAAATCATTAGCACATTATGATCTCGGCTTCTTTGCATGGACTTCACTAACTTGGAGGACCGCACATATCACACGCCTTTCATTGGTTCTGGTGTTTGGTGATTTTGCAATTATTGTTAGTGTAAGCTCTTAGTACTCGAATTCTATTTGCATAGCCTTGATCATGATGTATACAATATAATTTCATTTAATGCTCCTCTAGTTTTACTACAATATATTTTAGCATGGCACAAACTTAATTTAGATCTTACCATTACGATATCAAGGATCGAGCTATGGATTAAATTCCATCTTAAAATTTTGATTTTTAGAAGCAATTTATACTCTTCCATTAACAACTTTTGGAAAATTAAAACGTGTGTGTACCCTAATTAATTGCTTTGCCACATAAAACCAACATTGCAAGTGCAAGTATCAAACATCTTTGAGCATTCACTTTCAACATACTAATTAGATCTGACCTAATTTGAATATCCCAATTACACTATTTTAAGGTGCCGCGTGCGTAGACGCGCGGTGCAACAACTAGTAATAAACAGTATAACTTTTGACCACCGCTACTAAAACCCCTAATTGAGTTGCACAGTTTAAGAAATTTTGTCACCGATTGAATGCCCTTCCATTTTCAACAAAGGACTCAAAAAGTTTACCTAAACACACTCTTTCTCTCTTTTTGGTCCCACATCTTCTCTCTCTCTTCCCTGCGACTGTCAAAACGAGTAAACGACGGGTGAATGCAGCACAGTAAAGCAGGAGAAGTAGATCATTTAAAAGATCGAATTATTTGAATTTTCCGAAACGAAGAAATCTTTAATGTTATTTATGGATGTGGAATTTGATGATTTACAGGGTTCGTCCCCTTCTCAGTCTTTGATCGCGAAAAAGTTCAAACCAGAAAAGGTAGAAATTTTATAAAATTAAAATTTTATATTATGTAACTTTTTTACTTGTTTAATGAGCATTTTAATCTTGATTGTGTTTTTGTTTGTGAGAAATTGTTATTTAGTGTAATCGCTGTTTGTGATCGCTTGAATTTTCTGAATTTGGGAATAATTTTGTGGATTATTTTGGAATTTGACAGAATTTTGATTGAATATTCGAAATTTTGGTTGCTTGTTTATGGGCTGGTGCTTGATTCTTTAATTTTCATTTACGTACTCAATTTTCTGAGAAATTGAGAATTGGTCACGTTGCAAATTGTGATCACAATTGTGGTTAAACTCTTTGTTCAACTGTTGATCTGTATTTTTCTCGACTGTTTAGGGTTTCACTAGATTAGGGTTTTATGTTGGGATGAGTTGGGTTTCAAGTAAAAATGACGAAAAATCCAAAAGCATTAATCTGTTTACCTCCTTCATGCATTTCTGACCACTTATATCTTGATTGAAAGGGCCTTGCTTTTCACTTCCTAGAAAAATTGTGATGAATAAGTGAACTTTTGCCGTCTCTGCTAAAAATAAGTTTATTATGGAATAAGCTAAACTTTAACCGCCATATTGTTTTTAACAAGTCATGACCTGTTATTAACCTCTTTAAGAGGTTAAACGTCCACGTGTCATTTTGTCATTTATTGATTTATTAATTTTTATTTAATTGTATTTTAACAAAAAAAAAAAAACATTCTTCCTCGTTTATTTTTACCTCTCTCTTCTTACCTCCCACCATCACCCAACCTCTCTTTTTTCCTCTTCCCCCTAACACCAACCAACCTCCCAAAGCCGCCCAACCACCACCACCCTATCACTTTTGCTGTCAGAGCCTCCCGACCACCGCCAACACCACCAACCAGCCCAACCAGCACCACAGCCACCTCCCGGAAACCACCCCCACCCACCACGAACCCCTAAACCACTTAACCACCCACAAACATACAGGTGGTTTCCCAGAGGAAGGCTTTGGCAAGGCAAGTTACTTCAGTAACATACAGGTGATAGATGAGTCCAACAATCTTAAAGCTCCAAAGAGTTAGTCTTGTGTGGACCTGGTCCACAATAATATTATTATTGTGGACCAAAATTACTTATTTAACGTAGTGACCCTTTTTTTTCCATATAGTGACCTTTTTAAATTTGAACTTACACTATATAGTTACTATCTACCATAGTGACTGTTTTTTTTAATATAGTAACTCTTTCTCACATTAGTTTATCATGATAAAATTTGCACTTTGTGACATAGTAACCTTTTTTTTCATAGTCAAACTTCATAATTTATATCTATTCATCTTTTATATAATTTTTTTTAAGATAGTGATCCTTTTTTTTATAAATCACATGAATTAGCATTAGGTCCACACTAATTTAATGTGGACCAAGTCCATATAAGTTTTTTACCCCAAAAGATATTGGTACCTTCACCGAGCAGTCCAACTGTTATGATGTTCAAACTGGCAGTAACTGCGATTGGGGTCATTTATTTTATTATGGAGGCCCTGGCAGAAATTCTAAATGCCCTTAGCTGCTTCTTTTAAAGGAACGAAATGTTACATTAAGTTACTGCTGAAAATACTGCAAAGTAGAGTACTATATTTAACTTTTAAAAAAAATCAATTAATCAATCCCTTTCCCCCTCCCTTAAAAAAGGAAAAAGAAAAACAATCCAAGGAGGCAGAGGTACCCCAGAGGGTTTAGCCTCATTGTCTCTGCATATATTCTTCTATAATATTCGATCTTGGTGTTTGAACCATAAAACTCATTTCTCTCTCTCATCCCAAATTCCACTTCCAATTCCCAACCCTTGTTTATTTTATTACTACGTGAGTAGGGTGGTGCAAGTAGAGTTAGTTTTTTGCTTGATTGTAGTAAATGAGTATTAAAAATGTGCTCTTTTTTTTTGGGTTTTCATTGGTATTGGGGTTTGAAGCTTCTCCTCAATGTAAGAAAGTGTATGGGGAGGGAGAATGCAGCCTGAGTTTTTCTTTTCCTGAACTCAGAAGAAGGAGGTGTGCTATCAATGCTAGTAGTTAGTTCATATACTTCCTCCATTTCTTTTTAGATGCTACACTTTCTAAAAAGAGGTGTTTCAAATTAGATGCATCACTTTCTTTTTTGGGAAATAAATCCTCTCTATCTCTCTCTATTACATGGGTTCCCATTTTTCTTTCTCTCTATCTCTTTCCTCTCCAAAAAGTGCCTAGGAGTCAGCAATTTCAAAAGTTTAGCATCTAAAAAAACGGAGGAAGTATTTGTAATCAAATTGATTAGTGGCAGTTCATAATTTGTTTTCTTTTTGGTATGATTTGTAGTTTGATTGTCAACCAGAATTTAAAGTTGCAAAAATAGAAAATTTGACCTGTTAAACTGGCAACAAGTTATTTGAATTGTTAAAAATTTAAATGATATCAAAATTAGCTTATTCCAGAATAATCAAATGGTTGGCTTATTTTTTGCGGACCGCGCAAAGGTCGACTTATTTTTGACAATTTTTTCGTTTTTAAATCCAAAGCAAATCCAATGGCTAACTAGATAAATGTAAAGTTTGGGAAGCTGAAAATTCTTGATTTATGGGGCTTGCTAATTTTCACAGCATAATCTATATGATTGACGGTCATTATTCATGGATCTAAAACCCGAAGTTTATGATGTGTTTGGAAAAACCCACTAGAAAATTGGAGAAATCATAGAAAATGATTTTTTCCTAAATACCAGAAGATTTTGTGGATGTTATCGGTTGATATTCCATTTAATTGTTTGATATTCTTGGGGTTGGAGTAATACATATATTTTTTTAAATGAAGGTGGTACTGCAATTGATTCTTCATCTTGAAACCCTTCTCTGACACCAGAAAGATATGTTAGAATTTCAGAGTGAAATGGAGATCAGTAAGATAATTCGGGTATCGTGCAGAACTGGCACTATCTGATCGGTTGTGTGTCGGTCTTTTCGGCTGGATATATTCAGCTTGGATTTTTAATGGCCTGTTGAATTATACCTTTGCTGTGCTGCTTGCTCTATATGGTATATTCTTCATACTCTTTTGTTTCCTGCTTACAGGACGCCTTGACAAGTGATCTAGTGGTATCAACTGCTGTGCTTGTTTCTATGGATAGTGCCAATGATGTGAAGACCTCCACATCAGGATCCAACTATTCAGTTGACCATAATGGTTCTGTTTCTGACTTATCATTTCAGGATGATGCCATTGACGATGTGGATGATTATGTTGATGATGATGATGATGTTTCTGACTATGATAATAATGATGAATTTTTTTGTGATGATGATGATGATGATGATGATGATTACTTGAAGTTGCAAGCTCAATTTGACAATGTAGACTTGCCTCCTGGTGTGGAGGCATCAGTTCCCTGGTTGCAGGAACCTATTCCAAGTGAGAAGCCTCCAGCTGTTGGAACTTCAACTTCCTCAGGCCAGGAAGCTTCTAGTTGTTCAAAAGCAGTGTCAAGTTCGACAGACAAAAAGGAGGAAGAGATGGATGATGTATTGAGAAAATTGATGTATTTCAAACAATTTGACACTGTCCCTGATTGTTCTGATCATCACTACCTGGACCTGAAAGCTTCAGGCCGAGAGGTAATAATATATGAAGCATTGACTTGGAATTTTTCACCCTACATGAAACAGTAGTTTTGTAAACAAGAGTAAGTTGTTGTACTTACATGATCTTCTCTAAATGATACCGCAGCCTTCAAAATCTTGGGTAAAGAAAATCCAGGATGAGTGGAAAATTCTAGAGCAGAACTTACCAGGTGCGATTTTCCACGGTTTAGCATGTACCTCTTTAATAATCTGTGGGAGGATATTCGACACTCAGGTTTCTAGAGATGATCACTTTTCATGTCGAACATTAAGCTTCATTAATTTTGTTCCGTAGTATTTTATGATATATAGATGTATAATATCCTAATACTGCTGAAATTTGATGATAGCTAGCTTGCTAGATGGCAGGAAGTACCCCTCTGTCAATTTTTTTTCTCTGCATGCCTTGACATTTTTGACCTTCTTGTGCCAGCATATTCTCTCCTTGTCCTTGACTTTATTGCCTCACATTTATGCGTGCTTGCTTCTTATTGCCTCACATTTATGCGGTTTGGGTGAGTTTGCGAAGAACATGTCAGTCCAGGGCCTCAACATTAGCTGAAGCCTGATTGGCTCTCTGCTTACTGTTTTGCAGAAACTATATTTGTTAGAGTTTATGAATCGCGGATGGATCTTTTGAGGGCTGTCATTATAGGACCATCAGGTACTCCATATCATGATGGCCTCTTTGTCTTCGATGTTGTATTCCCGGCTTCGTATCCAAGTGAACCACCGGTATGTTTTTGTGGCTGTAACATCTTTTGACATTCGTGATTATGTCTGCTTATTAATTTGATGCTACTCCCTCTGTCCAACTTTTTTTCTACAAGTTTTTTGGAAAATGCAAAAGTAGAGAGAAAGAAGTGGGTGTAGGCCCCAATTATATAGAGAGAGTAGAGAGAAAGATTACAAAAATGGGTACGTGGCAACTAAAAGTTTGGGAGTTTAGAACAACCCAAATATGGAAATTGTGGCAAATAAAGTGGGACAAAGGTAGTCGTTAAGACTGTTTAAACTTATCACACTGGTGAATTTAGCTTGTAACCGCTATGCCTACACCTCAGTGGAAACAATTTATTGAGGATACTAGTATCTGTTTCTTTGATTGCCTTTTCTTTTTTGTTTTTCTTGTTTTGTATTTTGGGTTTGTTTAAAGGGTTGGGAAGTCTGTTCCACAGGAGTTTGTTGGCAGAATCTGTTAATCAAGTTGCCTTTTAGTTTAAAAAAATGTAAATTGTTCTCAGACATGTTCGTGCTTATGACAAGATCTGATTGAAAGTTAATGTTGTATGACCTATATGGTACTTAGAAATAAATTATAGGACAATTAATGAGTTTCTATGTAGATTTACCTAAGATGTCCTATTTATGATGATGCAAACACCACGACCCCAATAGGTGTTTTCTTCATTTATATTTTCATTACCTTGTTGAGGTGTGGGTATGAGTGGTAATGGTTGTTGATGAAGAAAACGGCTTTTGAAATGGAGATGCATTATTATGGGCATTTACGCGTGACATGTCATGTAAAATTCTGCATAAACTCATTATATTTATTCTTTCGCCATTAACCTTTTATCGAGAGAACCATAATGGCCCGTTTGGTAGGTGATCATAAATAGAGGTAATGGTAACGAATTTTATTGTAACTTTGTTAGAAAATATCATGTCAACAATATCCATGGTAATAAAATTTCATCCTCAAACATGTGTTTTTTCTTCATAGAATTTCTTTTATTTGCTTAATACCACCTTTCCAAGTGGTGATATATTGTAACCTTAGTTTTAAATAGCGCGCCCAAGGCGGCCTAGGCGCAAGGCGAGCCAAGGCGGTGAGAAAAACGCATCCTAAGGCGAGGTGAACAACAGGATGCGCGCGCTTTTGTGCGCCTTTCTCTTTGGTTCGAAGTGCGCGTGTGGGCCTCCTCTCCTTTTTCCTTTTTTTTTTTCCTTTCCATTTTTTTTAGTTTTTGAAAGTTATTTCCTTTGCCTCGACATTACCTTGGTTGAAACCCTAGAACTCGAGGTTTATCTCTGCCTCTACTCGCTGCTGGTCCTCGCCGGTGGTTGTTGGTCCTCTCCGATGGTCGCCTGGTCCTTCGTTTTTTCTTTTCTTTCTTTATTCTTTCTTTCCTTCTTTTTTCGCCAGTGGTTTTCGGCACATCTGCTGGTGACCGTTGCCGGAGAAGCCTCCAAGTTAGTTCTATTTGTACAATAATCAATCTGTTCCCCTTTAATTCTCTCTTCCATCTGCTCTTTTTTTTTTTGGTTTCTTTCATTCTTCTTTTAGTATTCAACTTGTACAGCTGTAACCTCTACGTACTTCCCCCCTTCTAAATTGTCACGTGACTCACCTCCTTTCTGATTTTATTTTGAGATTAGAGATAAAACATTTTTAAAAAAATAAGATAACTTTTGAGAAGAGAGAAAATATTAAAATGCAAAAAAATGTATTGATGGCACTAAGCAATAGCTTACTTTTTTAAATTATAGCAGCTAATATTTTTGTTAATTTTTTTAAGTTTATTTGAGTATAAAATATGTCCTACAATTGATTTTAAGATTTTTGGCACCAAAGGTGCGCCTCGCCTACGGGATGTGTGCGCCTTCGGTTTGCGCCTCCCGCCTCCCTTTGCCTTGCGCTTTGTGCCTCGGTGCACCTTGCGCCTTTTAAAACTAAATTGTAACGGGTTTCCATGAGAAAAATATATTAGGGGGCAAACTAGCATTACAATAGATATTGATATGCGAATTCTGCTAAGGCAAACCTTAGAACTAGCAAAATCACAGCAAGAATTGAAGTACACAGAATTCAAGTAACCAGATAGTAAGTTGTAATTACATCTCCTTACTTTAGGTCTCTCCTACTCAACCATATTCTCACTCAATTTCTGGTTGCCTTTTCTCTCTGCCCTATTGGCTATTTATCTCTGCCCTATTGGCTATTTATTACAGATATTTAGTGCTGAGTTGGCCTGAGACCATAACAAACTTCTGAGAAAGATTCCTTCCCTTGCTCACATTCTTCTCCCTTGGTTATAAGTGCACTAAGATAGTTGAGGTTACTTATCATTCTCTAGAACCCTTTTTCTGCTTTCTCTTCCTATGATAAGTGTACAGCATTTAAGCTTATATTGGGCCTTAGCATTACCCCCAGCCAAACTGCCACCTTATCCTCAAGGTGGAAATCTGGGAACCTGAGACTCCTCCCAGGTAGCATCAAAAAGAGGCAAGTCAGTCCACTGCACTAATACTTCAGAAGCAACAGAGAGGTTGTGTGCTGCAGACTCCTAGAATAGCTTGTGGTGAAACATCCAGGATGGTGGGAGAGACAGATGGATTACCAATTGCTTGCGTCAATTGGGACACATGGAATACTGGATGAATTTTGGCATGTTAAGGCAGCTCCACTTTATAAGCCACAACACCAACTTTAGCTAACACCTGGTAAGGCCCATAGAACCTAGGTTTTAGTTTGTCATAAGGTTTTTTTAGCCAAAGACCGCTGCCTGTAGGGCTGGAGTTTAAGATGCACCATATTTCCGGGGACTAACTGAACATCTCTCCTCTATTGATGCACCTGCATCTTTTTTCATTTTGTACTGAGCTTCGAGGAGTTGAAGTTTTAGTTCATCCAAAATGGAGTCTATGGAACAGCTCTTCTAAAGTACTCACAGCTGCCTCTCCACATCTGTAAAGAGAAGGGGGGGGGGGATATCCCTGCCATAGACAGGCTTGAAAGTAGTGCAATTAGTAGAGGAGTGAAATAAGGTATTATACCAATACTCTGCCCAAGGAAGCCAAGCTGCCCAACTCCTTGGGTTCTTTTGAATGAAGCATCTTAAATATGCCTCCAACTTCCAAGCACTTGTTGACCACCTTGGTCCGGCCATCGGACTGGGGATTGTAGGAAGTACTTGAGCCTAAAGAGCTCTCTCCTAAAGATGCTCATGAAAACTTTATCCCTATACACGATAGTGGACGGAAACCATGCAAGCGCACTACTTAATGAAGAATTTAGCCACAGTTTGTGCTGTATATGGATGTTTCAAGGAAATGAAATGGCCATACTTGGACAACTTATCCACCTCAACCAAGATACAATACATGCCTAAAGACTTGAGTAAGCCCTCCACCAAGTCATGGACACATCTTCTCATATCTGTTTGGGAATGGGAAGTGGTTGTAAGAGTAAGAGTGGAAGTCTGATTGAAATGTCCCTAGGTAACACCAATCTGCTTTTATGCTTCAGCAGACCTTGATCCAAAGAGAACCCCTTCAAATAGTTCAATGTGCTGTTGCCATTGCTAATTTTGGTACTAATGTGCTGGATCTTGTTTGATCAGTTTGTGGAAAATGGGCCAATGTGTACCATGAGCAGGAGGAGGGAACCCATTGGACAAGGCATGAGCCACCTTGTTGCAGGGCCAGGTTTGTATTTGATGTCAAAATCAAACCCAAGTAACTTGCCAACCCATTACTGATATTAGGGTCCTATCTCCCTTTGTTTGATATTAGTGTTTTGTTGATTTGAATGGATAATGAAGTGCCTGCCAAGTAGGTAAGGTCTCCATTTTTGCACCGCTAGGACCACAACCATGAGCTCTTTTTCTTATACGGACCTACTCTTAGCCCTTGGTCTGAGGGTTTTCCTGAAATATGCAACGGGATGGCCCTCCTATAGCACTACTGCCCCTAATCCATATTCCACATGCATCAGCCTCAATCACAAAAAAAGCTTAAAATTAGGCATGGCTAGGATAGGAGCTGGTGTGAGGGCTGTTTTGAGCTGTAGGAAGGCTTTACTAGCTTATGCAGACCACCCAGAATTGTCTTTTTTAAGCTCAGAGGGTGTGCAATGCTAGCATACCCTTGCGCAAACTTCCTGTAATAACCTGTTAAGCTAAGAAACCTCTTAATTCCCTCAAAGAAGTGGGTTCTAGCTAATCCAACATGTATAGAATTTTACTCTAGTCCACAGACACCCTTTAGCTGAAATGACATGTCCAAGGTATGCCACTTCAGATTTTTCCAAGCTCACTTTTTTTTTTTTTATTTGCATAAAGCAGGTTAGCAACTAAAAAACCTCCATGTGATCTACATGCTCCTCCATCATATTCTCACTGTAGATGAGAATATCATCAAAAAAGACTAATACAAACCTCATGAGGTAAGGTCTGAAGACCTCATTCGTGAGTGCCTCGAATGTAGTTGGAGCATTGATTAAGCCAAATGGCATAACCAAAAACTCATAGTCCCCCCCGTGAAGGCAGTCTTAGGAATGTCTTCTTGTCTCATTTGAATCCGGTGATATCCAGATTTGAGGTCAAGTTTGGAAAAGATAGTGGCTCCATGTAGCTCATTAAAGAGCTCATCTATCACATGGATTTCTGCAACAATTGCTTTCGTCAGTGCTCTACTGCTCTATAATCAACACATAAATGCCAAGAGCCATCTTTCTTTTTAACCAAGAGTACGAGAGTAGAATAAGCACTATGGGAAGTTTGAATAATGTCACCTAACAACATATCTTTGATCAAAGTTTCAATCTCATCTCTCTAGGGTATTTATAGGGCCTAACACTTATGGGGTGTGTTCCATATTTCAGAGTGATACTAAGCTCATGATTTCTAGGGGGGGTGAAGGCATGTGAATACCTGCCCGTATGCTTGTAATACTGGAAGTAAAGCTGCTGGACGCTCTAGACCCAAGTTTCTCTCCTCCACCATGGTAGTAGCTTGCTCCATTCTCCATTTGTTTTAATTGAACCAGTAACCCTCCTTTCTTCTTCCTCATAGTTTTGAGCATAGAGTTAAGTGAGATACATGGATTTTCTCTTAAAGTGAGTCTCTAACACCGTAAGCCTGAAGGCATGTGAATACCTGCACGTATGCTTGTAATACTGGAAGTAAGGCTGCTGGACGTTCCAGACCCAAGTTTCCTTCCTCCACCATGGTAGCTGCTTGCTCCATTCTCCATTTGTTTTTATTGAACCAGAAACCCTCGTTTCTTCTTCCTCATAGTTTTGAGCATAGATTTAAGTGAGATACATGGATTTTTTCTCAAAGTGAGTCTCTAACACCATGCTTGGAGGTGATGGTCTGGGTCTTCCAATATTTGGTCATGGTTCCCAATTTTTCAAGCTAGTATGAGGTCAAAGTTACCCAGAGTAAGGGTAAGAAGTCTTTAATCACCTGGATCCCTTGCATCACTAACTCCACATTCTTACATTCCCCTTCTCATTGAACTACAACTCCAGTTCCAAGGGAGACCCCAAATGTTTTCAAGGGAGTGATGGGGATATATTTTTATGGATATATTTTTACTTAGCCTTTAAGTTGTTTTTAAGGATATATTTTTATGGGTAGTACCAGGATCAATCTTGATTATCACCCTTTCTCCTTGTATAGTGGCCTCAAATTTAAGGATTCTGGGGCTAGAGGTATTAGGGAGACCCCAAATGTTTTCAAGGGAGTGATGGGGATATATTTTTATGGATATATTTTTACTTAGCCTTCAAATTGTTTCTAAGGATATATTTTTATGGGTAGTTACAGGATCAATCTTGATTATCACCCTTTCTCCTTGTATAGTGGCCTCAAATTTAAGGATTATGGGGCTAGAGGTATCCATCACTGAGTTCAGTGAAATTCTAGTGAAATTTCTAGGTGGGAGTTGTCAGTTGTGGTGGTGGGTGAGTCAAAGTGGGTCAGGTAGAATTGGTCAGCATAGTCAACTTCATTTTCTTCCTCGTGATTGAGGAGAACATTCAATTCTTTTCTGGTACAACGATGATCCACATGCCATTTAGCATCACATTTAAAACAGAGACCCTTCGTTCTTTTGTACCGTAACTCCTTCTCATTGAGCCTTTTTAGCTCTCCAATAGGCTGGGCAATAGGTAGGGATTTTGTGTAGCTGGTATATGTTTGGGTGTTAGGGGGAAAAGTGTTTTGAGGCTATGGATTGGGAGGCTTCTGGTTGGTATTGGGTTAGTTGGGTTTGGTTGGTTTTAAATGGATTGGGGGAATTATAGCTGTTGGTAAGCCTACATGAACTTTTGGCACTAGAATAGGCCCATAACTTCATACCACAAACTTTTATCTATTTTTTACTTTTAGGGCGTGCTCCATGGCCTGTTCAAGTGTCCCGGGCCCATTGACCCATAGTTCAGTCTTTATACTCTCGATTTGCCCACTTATGAATATTCCAAACGCCATCTCCTCCGGTATGCCTTCCAATGGGGCGATGAGTTCGATGAACCTTCGTCGGCACTCCTCCACCCCCCTAGGTGGTGATGATCCAACCATTGCTCGTGTAGTGAGCCCGTGGCGGTTGGCCGAAACTCCCTCAATAGTAGGCCCTTCATCTCTAACCAACGACGGATTAGCCGCCGCCACTGCTCCCACTGGTACCAAAGAGGAGCATCCGTTCCGAGTGACACCACCGCTGCTTCCACACGTTCTACCTCCGTCAACCAGCAGAAGCTAAAAAATTGTCCCCCCCGAATGATCCACCCATAAGGGTTAGATCCGTTAAAGAGGGGCAAAACCAACTTCTTGGCTCACCACCCACCACCACGGTATCCTTCCCATACCCTGCTCCTTCCTCTTCTTCAAAACGATGTTCCAAAACATCTTCTTGGTCCTCCTTGATTCACACTTCTCACCCGTTCCTCCCATCCCGCTCGTTGCCGTCCCTCCCCGGCGCGAGAGTTGTCCGGTGCTTCCTCCACCACTTGTCCGGTTTCAAGGGCGGCACATAAACCTCCCTTGTTGTTGCCGATTGTTTCCGATCATTGTCTCATGGTCAGCCGTAGCCATTGTAATCCTCCCTTCCAGTCGATGTGAGAGAGAACCAGAGAAGTGAATTCCTGTGCCAGTTTCTGGTTAGTCTTCTCCAGACTCTCCATAATATGAGCAGTGAGAGTTTGTTGGAATACCAACATTGCCTTGCTCACCACAGATTCCACCTCCTGAGAAAGCAAACCACGAAGCTCTGCCATCCCCTGTTCTAACTGCTCAATGCGTTGAGTATTTCCAGTGGCCACCATTTCTTCCCAGCTCTAAAACAAAACGCGCTGTGATACCAATTGCTAAGGCGAACCTTAGAACTAACAAAATGACAGCAAGAATTGAAATACACATAATTCAAGTAACCAGATAATAAGTTGTATTTCCTGATCAGAGTAACCAAGGGATTACAATTCCTTACTTTTGAGAGGTAATGTCTCTCCTAGTCAGCGATATTCTCACTCAATTTCTGGATGCCTTTTCTCTCTGCCCTATTGGCTATTAATTAGAGATTTATATACTGCTGAGCTGGCCTGAGGTAATAACAAACATCTGACAAAGATTCTTTCCCTTGCTCAAATTCTTCTCCCCTGGTGATAAGTACAGTAAGATAGTTCAGGTTATTTATCACCCTCTAGAACCTTCTGTCTTTTTTCTCTTCCTATGATAAGTGTACAGCAGAGGAGGCTTATATTGGGCATTGGCAAATTCCTTCACAAATTTACATTAAAATGCATTACCAGTGCCATTTTTTATGACTACTTGCCAATTTTTCTGAATATGTAGATCAATTAAATATGCTTTGAAATATTAATTCTTGAGAAATATATATGCCAGATGGTCCATTATCATTCGAGTGGCTTTCGACTAAATCCCAACCTGTATGAATGTGGAAAAGTCTGCTTGAGCCTGCTCAACACTTGGACTGGTGGACGAGATGAGATGTGGCTTCCAAACAAGTCAACAATGCTTCAAGTTTTGGTCTCTATTCAGGCTTTGATTCTGAATGCGGAGCCGTTCTTTAATGAACCTGGGTACGAGAAGACATACAAGGGGCAAGAGGGGAGGAAAAGATCCAAGGAGTATAGTGAAGATATTTTTATTAAATCCTTGAAAAAGATGATGTACACAATTCGGAATCCACCACAGGTATGACTCTGTTTACTGCACAACTTCATCTTCTTTGAAATGTCAATTCTGTTTATTTCAGCTGCCCCTTCCGCCTGGTGGTCCAAAAGAAAAAAGAAAAAGGCTGATTTATCAATTTTTTGTAAGAAATGAAATTTGACTGTCAATCAATTCTTCCAATGTTAGAAGGCTTTTTTTTTGTTTTGGGGAGAAAGAGGGGGGGTTGAGCCGTGCTTCGTAAATGGTGAGTTTTCTCATGCTCAGAGGATCTGCTAGTAATTAGCTTCTGGTGTTTCTAATGCCAGGAAACATCTCTCATGCCCATGGTGCTGTTTATTGTTATGCAGATTGTAGTGTTATCATTTCTGCACTTTTAACTATTTGAACTTGTAACTAGACGAGCAACTTCTCTTGCAGCATTTTGAGGATCTAGTTTCTGGGCACTTCCGTGTTCGTGCTTATGACATCATAACGGCATGCAAGGCATATGTTGATGGCGCTGAGGTAGCGTGTTGTGTTAAGAAATGGCTGGAGGAGGGTGACAACGCTCTAAAGCCCGGCTCTCCAAACTTTAAAGCTGAGGTCGCTAAGATGATGAAACCTCTCATCAAATATTTTATCAATAATGGGTCCAAGGACTGTGAGAAGTTTTTGAACTGATCATTCGGGAACTTCTGTTTGCACAACAAATGCTGACATAACTGTCGAGGAGCTAATAAGTAGGACTTTAAGCATTACCAAAATACAGATTACTTGTGCAGATTTTTGATGGGATTGTAGACAACTACTACTGTGTAGTGTTAGCGTTATCTTTCTATTATTAACGTGTAGATATGATGTGATTAGGATGGGTTATTCTCGGAATCAACTTCATGCTTCATTTCCTCAATGAAGTGAACTTCAGGGTAACCGTTTTTATGTGCTCTAAGAAAGTTTTTTAATGGCTACAACAAAATTGTAGCTATTGTAATTTGTGATTGTAGTAAATCTACCCCTTCATTTTAAAGAGACAATCTAGGCCATTTATATGTTTAACTACAAAACAAGAAAGGTTCGACGCATAGACGCCACTACCATCTCTTTTGTTCCTCCTAAAAAACCCTAATCTTTTCTTCTGGTTCGAGCCTGCCATCATCTTTTCGATGGTAAGCTCTTTTTTCTTCTAGTTTTATTGTTTTTATTATTAATAATCCCTTATTTTCTCTTATTGAGAGTTTTCTACCTAATTTTTGGATTCTTTATATCCTTTGATGAGAGTTTGGAGTTTGATTTTACTCTCCTCCTACGTGGAAGTTTAAAAAACGGTATGTGAAATTGTTATTATTGGTTGAAGTTCAAGAATATCAACATGAAAGTATTGAAAATTCGGATGTGGTCAACATGGTTAAATCAAGAACTTTCTGCCCCAAATTATGTTAGAATGATAGACATTCTCATCAATAACTTCTTGATTAAGCAAATACAAGGGGATTGCGCTGTATTGTTCGATCTAGTTCATTGTAGTTTCTTCGAAGACGAATTTGATTTGATATTGTTTGATTATATTGTATTTTCTTAAATTCTTATTGTAGATGTCATTTGACCTTCAATTAATGAAATTTTTGTTTCAAAAGAAAAAATTACAAAATAAGAATGAATATAGAATTTCCGTACCAAAAAAAAAAAGAATGAATATAGAAACTTAAATAATGTCTAGTTTAGTTTGTTATTTTTAAAAAAACTGTAACATATTCGTTACCATGATCAAATATATCTTGGGAAATCTTCGACACATTGAACATATTATAGTACTCTGTGTTTAAAAAAAACTGCTATTTCTTCCTCCCCATTTGCACAATCAAATTGTGTCCAAGTTGGTGGGATTGATCATTGATTTTCGAATCTGCCAGTCAAAATAAACTACTTTATGTTTCCACCATGCTATCTTTTGTTATTCGAATTTCACATATGACTGCAAAAATTTACAGCAAAGAATAATATTTAACGATTAAGAAAGTGTGCTATCCACTCCATATTTGAGAAAGTAAGAAATGACAGTTGGTTCAGGATCTTCTTGGGTAATTAAAGCATATTAAACATTAAATTAATTTAGTCATCTAATTAAGTGAATAATGTAGACTTAAAAGATAAAATTGTGTGTCCCTAATTATTAGAATTCTTTATCTATACCCATTATAAAGAGAGAAGTTTCTTACTGTAGTTTAGTATTAGTGAGCGGACTATTTTTCCCCTCCACTTTGTTAGAATTGTTATGCTTCCCTCCCTTTGCTGCGTGTTCTTTGTCTCTTGGTCTCCTATTCTCCGCATCTATCTTCTCTCCGTCTCTCTGTCTCTCGCTCTTCTATCATCACTCTCCTATTTCCAGTCTCCAATTCCTCCTCTTCCTCTTTGATAATTGATCAAACCCAAACTCTGATATCCCAAAATCTGTCATCAACAACATTTTTCTTCGTAAAATCCGCCATGTAACTCTTCCGTTCTCTCTCCTTTTTTTTTTCTCAATCTACTTTCTCTCTCCTCACTCCCACCAAAACTCCTGCCTTCAAAACCCTCCTTAAACCCTCTTCGTTTCTGACCAAATTCATTCACTTCAAGATCGAATAACTTTGAACAGTCTCTCCGTTCAACCGGCGACTGCAAGAAGAGCGACTATTTTCTTCAAGTTTCTCTCTCCTTCGCATTTCCTGCGTATACGAAAACTCGTAGGCAAGGTTTCTCTCTACTTCTTATTTCCATGTATAAATTGAAATCGATGTGAAATGCCATGAAAAATGTCGTGATTTAAGAATTAGGTTTTGTTATCTGATTGAAATTATTTGGTTCAAATGGAATTCAGGAGGTGTTGAGGCCGTATTGCAACTTTTTACAGGCATATGTTGGAAAAAACTAAAGTACTAACCTAATTGTGTTGATTATGGATCGTGATTTGAATATGTGAAATGCAATGAAAAATTCAATTAAGTTTTTCCTCTGATTGAAGTTTCTTGATAAAATTTGATTGCAGGTAGAGGGCATGGGCCCGGCCCGCTCCGTGGGCCGTGGGCCTGCCACGAACAAGAAATTTTATTTCAGTCCCGCACCGGCACGAGCCCGCTTATATGAACCATGGGCCGGCCCGCTAGCCGAACACCCCATTTCTTTGTTTTTTAGCCTAAAACTGGCAAGAATCCAAAAAAACAACATAAAACACGGGCTAGGCCAGCAGGAGGCACGAGCCCGGCTCTCGGGCCCGTGGACAAAATATGGAAATTTCAGGCACGACATGGCATGGCCCGCCACTCACGGGCTCGGGCCTGGCCCGCCACTCACGGTTTCCTCAAGCCCACAGGCCGAGCCTGTGAACAGGCCCGACCCGACCCATGCCCAGGTCTAATTGCAGAAGGTATCGAGGACGATTTTGTAGTGAATTCCAGGTGATCTTATCTATGTTGTTGTGTTAATTAGTTGATCTTGATCTTGATTTCATTTGTTTCTAATTGTTTTTCCAGTTCAATTTACGCAACGTACACTATATGGATTTTCTGATTTCGCAATCAATTGAGAGTTGCATTTTGTTCAGTTGGCCAAAATGGTTTCGTTCGAGATGAATGACAGAAAAAGTGAGCAACATTTTACTTTTTCTTGATCTTTAGATACGCAAAATTATGGTTTTTGACTAATTATTGTCAAAACATCTGTAATAGGAGTATATGTGATTCATATGATGTGAATATACTCTTTGCCAAACATCTGTATTGGATGATTGTCAATTTTTCTCTCTACTTTGTATGACTTTGTAAAAGTTAAATGCAATTCTGGCATGATTGTTTCCATATTAAACTTGATAAAATTGTTGTATTTGCCTTTCCATTTGTGTAGTTATTCGAGTATTAGTTAACCAATCATTGAGAAAAATTGTTATTGCTTTTATCCTCTTCCAAACAGAGGTTTATGAAGAAATCATCTGATTTCTAGAATGTTAGCCATATTAAAAAAATAACTCGAGTGGCCTATAAGATAGTGTTTTTGAAGAAATGAAATACTTTTAGCTCTCTTTACATGTAAGGCAAGGTTATAATTTCGAGAGCTATCATAGTTACATAAAGAGAGAGTATACTAAAAAATTTAAGCGATTTTTTTTTTGAAAATGTCTTTTGTAATGTCCAAAAATAGTAAATGGTCATAACTTGTGCATGTGCGTTTCTTGGGGACCGGTGGGAGGGGGGAGGGGTTTGGGGGGGGTTTAGTAGTTTACCTTATCTTTGTCCAATTTCTCTCGGGAATAATTGAATATGCAATATGTGGAATTGATAAAATAGAACTCTAGATGGTGGTGAGATGAGTTTGTTATGTTGGTTATTGTTATTGTGTGTGTTAGGGGGGGTATAACTTGGTTTCAACTTTCTGGAATGCAATTCCTTTCTTTAAAAATGAAGTTCAGGTTTCACTTCTTTCATTTGAGAAACTTAAGTATTATATACCTCTTCTATTGAGCCCTCTAGCTAACAGAGAAATATAATCAATTAGAAAGATGGTTATGATTAATACTATCTGTATTTTAATGGGACGCAAGAAGTTGAAGGAATATATATCTGGTTGTGTCTATAAATTATATACCTACTTTTTTTTTTATACAATTGTCACTAATTAGTTTAAGTCTTTTGACCAAGTTAAAATTCAAAATGCTGATAAAACATAATATTAATTTTAACTTTTTTTTTGTGAAATAGAAGAAAAGAAAGCCAGTGAAATTTATCTGATGCATGCATCTCACTTTGTGGTTTGCCACTTAAGAAGTTTGTATGTAAAGTTATTATTGCCTGTTACTGGTATTTTAGTTATTTTGCCTGTATCTCAATTGGGAAGCCAGTCATTACCATTAGGAGATCTAGCAAAGAAAATGTTACTGTGGATATGCATATAATTTCTAATCGTGATATTCTTGTTGTTGAAAACATAGATTGGCTCGATTTGACAAGATTTAGGACCTTTTTCACAACTCTCGGAGTTTTTATGTTGTTCGAAAAGGGATTATTTGCAATGGGAAATGTAGGTGTCTTGATCCTATCATATTCCCAATCCTTTTACCTGCGATCACTTAGCTCTGATTCTTACTCATGACTCTATTGCTCTTTATGCTTTGTCTCCTCAGATCCTCTTCCTGTCTGGGGTGAACTGACCATCGGACTGACGTCTACTTTGCAGTTTTTTATGAAACCTCAGAATGATAAGGTATACTTCTTCATAACCTTGTCGCTATCTATGTTTCCTTCATGCATTTTTAGGTGTTCACTACTTACCAGTCTTTTTTTTTTAATGTTGCTTAGGGAACAATTTCTTTTGGTGGTGGCTTCTTCTTTGTTGTAATAGGATGGCCAATATTGGGCATAATATTGGATTCATATGGATTTCTTGAACTCTTCAGGTCTGTAGTTACTCTTAGATGTCTAACTTGTGTATGTTGTTCCATGTTACTGAGGTTTATTTATTCTGCGCAGTGGCTTTTGGCCTACATTATCAGTGTTTGCGCAGAGGATTCCTGTTCTTGGTTGGATTTTCTAGCAGCCATACATCAGAGCGGTATGTGTATCAACTTAATTTTTTGGGTCACAGTTTAATCATTGTATAAGAATTGGAATTAGCATTTCTATTATGCTCACACGAAGTGTCTTTTTTTCATCTCCTTTACAACTTTCAGAATGTTCCTATTTTGAGTTGCTAAGATTGTTGTAATGTCTGTTATGGACGCAATAACCTAATTTTTCTAGGTTTAGCTCACTATAAAGTATCTGGGTAGTCTAAGCTTGGGTCTGACCTCCTTTACACCTTCTTTCAAACTCTATATTTTTCATTTAGGGCTTAGGTAGCTCTCTTCCCTGGGTCGGCAGGGTAAGAACCGTTATCTATGGCTACCAAAAGCATGTCGTATTTGATTAAAGAGGAAGCATGGTTAGTCTTTAAAAAGTCTCGTTTATGCAACCTTCATGATAAAAGAAATGAGTTGTAAAAATGTCTGCGGAAGAGAATTTTGCATTCTTACTTTTTAATGAGTACAACTAACCTAGAATAAGCAAAAAATTAGTTGACATGAACTTGCCCATAATTGTTAAAACTGTTGCCCAATTGTCTAGGTGGAATATAGATACACTTGCAAAAAAAATCGACCACAATAGTTCCAACTATTGGCATTCCACTAATAGTAATCCCAACAATGCATGTATCTTTCTAAAATCAAAGTTTAGAACTTTAACAAAAATCAAAAATAAGAATTCTTGAATTAGTTGCGTCGTTTTCCTAAAGCCAAGAAATTAAATGTGAAAGCAAGTCACAAATCACGTGAACTTGCTTGCACATAGGGACAAAACATCCTCTTATTATTTTTTTAAAATAAAAAAAGGTTGAAGCAAGAAATTAGGAACTAATTTTCCTGTTGGTCGCGCGCGAGAACCAGAAAAAAAAAGAGGAAAAAAGAAAGAGAAAGAAGAAGACGGAAGAAGGAAGCAGTCGGCCGGGTCGGCAGTTGAGCATTAATTATATTTTTTTTGTAAAGAGAAATATGATTTTTGATTATTTTGTTGAAAAAATCCGGAAAAAAGAATGGAAGTCAGAGAAGAAGAAAGGTGAACTTACTCAAAGAAAATTACTGGTTTGCGTGGTTTTTCAATTGGGGGATGTTTATAGCATTAAGGAGAAGTTAGGGTTCCTCAAAAGATAACTCTTCAACTGATCTTTTTCCAAAACCCACTCAAGTTATACTTCTCAGATTTTTCTTTTCTCTCTATTTTTTTTTGAACGAAAAATATGATTTTCTATTTAACTAATTTTGAATTTTTTTTCTTTTAAAACTTAAAAACGGAAATATCTAATTTATTTAAAACAAATCTTCTAAAATAAGTCTGATTATTATTATAACTTTCCGGAAACTCAATAAAAATAGCTTGTAAAAATTTAGGATATTACATCTACTCCCCCTTAAAAGAAAGTTTGTCCTCGAATTTTAATGTTAGTTCTTGCTACTAATAAAGAAAAAAAATTTACGTTTTTTCACAAAGTATCCCCGAGTTTTCAGAAAATTCAGCAGGTACTCTCGCACTTTTCAAAATTCACCAGGTACCCCCAAGTTTCATGGTAATACATCCAAAAGCCCTTAATGACTAACGGTGGCTAACTCCGTTAGTCATTAACCCTAATTAACCTCTCTCTCTCTCTCTCTCTCTTTACCTAACCCCTAACCCCTAACGTATTGATACTCATTTTGATGGGCTTCTCCAAATTCGTGCCCTTAAAGGGTTGTCGGTTGCTTCCGTTTATTCGAAAAAAGTCGTTTTGCGGTGAAATCGGTCATTTAAGATCGCCTCGTCAAGCGTGCTTAGAATATCGTCATATTGGTACTCGTTTTGATGGGTTTCTTGAAATTAGTCCCCCTTTAGGATCGTCGATGGCGTCCGATTTTCCGAAAAAAGTCATTTTGACGGTGAAACCGGCCGTTTAAGATTGCCTCGAGAAGCGTGCCTAGAATATCATCGTATTGATACTCATTTTACTGGGCTTCTCGAAATTTTTGCCCCTTAAGGTTTGTCGGTGGCGTCCGTTTTTTCAAAATACTCCATCTGTCCCATAATACTCTTTACACTTTCCTTTTTCATCTGTCCCAGAATACTCTTTACACTTCTATTTTTGGATATGACCCACTATTATTTTAATCCTTCTACCTTTAAGCATTGGCCCACACTCTCTCTCCTCCAAATAAAATAATACCACTCCTACTACACACCAACTCTAACCATGGCCCACACTCTCTCTCCTTAAAATAAAATAATACTACTTTTGTTAACTCCTAACTCCTATCACATCTACTTTTCAATAAAATAACAATTGATAACCAAACAACAACTTATCATCTAAAACTACGTGCATTGATAAGTGTCAAGAGTATTCTGGGACGGAGGGAGTAGTAGTTTTGGAGGTGAATTCGGTCATTTAAAATCGCATCGGGAAGCGTGCCCAGAAACCACCGTATTGGTACTCGTTTTGATGGGATTCTCGAAATGCGTATCCTTTGAGGGTCG
Organism: Beta lomatogona; assembly: GCA_947646795.1. NCBI lineage: Eukaryota > Viridiplantae > Streptophyta > Magnoliopsida > Caryophyllales > Amaranthaceae > Beta > Beta lomatogona. The sequence continues at coordinate 3,892,365 of CANSNZ010001473.1, forward strand.
TCGGTGGCGTCCGTTTTTTCAAAAAAAAACCGTTTTGGTTGTGAAATCGGCCGTTTAAGATCGCATCGGGAAGCGTGCCCAGAATACTATCGTATTTGATGGGCTTCTCGGATTCGTGCCCTTTAAGAGTCATGAGTGGCGTCCGTTGTTAAAAAAAGTTGTTTTGGCTATGAAATATATAGTTTCATTTAGGGTTTCGGGTATAGGGTTTAGGGTTTGGGGGGTGGGGTTAGGGGTTAGGGAGAGAGAGGGGTTAATCAGGGGTAATAAAATAAGGGTTAATGACTAATGGAGTTAACCGCCGTTAGTCATTAAGGGCATACTAATGTATTACCATTAAACTCGGGTGTCCCTTGTGAATTTTGAAAAGTGCAAGGGTACCTAGTGAATTTTCTGAAAATTCGAGGGTACTTGTTGAAAAAACCGAAAAAATTTGTATCACATTTTACCTCCCTTCAAGAGTTTCGTCCCCGAAACTCTAGCGTACCTGCTGAAAAAATTCGAGGTAACGATTTTTATTTCATTTTTGGCTTCTCATGTAGCCTCTTAAGAAATTTGACTTGACCATAACATCATGACTAATTTTTCCGCCTTGTTCCACATTAATTAATTAATATATATATATATATATTTTATATATATATATATATATATATATATATATATATATATATATATATATATATATATATACTCCCTCCGGTCTTTATTAGTTTGCCCGTATTCCTTTTTGGGATGTCCCTTATTAGTTTACCCATTTCTTTTGTTTCTATTTTTGAAATGAGACCACTAACTTTCCATCACACATACATTCAACTTTAATATAAAATAATAGTTTCTCTTTATTTCTATGTCTCACAACATTATTTCTCCCAAAACTCTGTGCAAAAGAAATGGGTAAACTAATAAAGACCGGAGGGAGTATACGGTTGAAAAAATCTGGAAAAGAGAATGGAAATCAGAGAAGAAGAAAGGTGAACTTACTCAAAGAAAATTTATGGTTTGCGTGGTTTTGCAATTGGGGGATGAAGGTATTTATAATGTTAGGGAGAAATTAGGGTTTACTCAAAAAATAGCTCTTCAAAATTTGATCTTTTCCCAAAGCCCACTCAAGTTATACTTTCCAGAAACTCAATAAAAAATAGCTTTTAGTTGGGAAATTACAGGTTCCCCATTAAATCGAAAGAATTTGAAATTGGCACCAGTTCGTCTAAGTACTCAATTCACCCCCTCTTGAGTACATGTAAACCTTCAATAGGTATCTTTAAAAGCAACATCGATGTAACACCCGACCCATCTGGAGTCAAATCTATCGTCACCAGTTCGCATCCAGGGCCACAACTGTCCTCAATAACCAACACAAACTTCCTAGGAGGTCACCCGTCCGAAGACTACTCCCAGCCAAGCACGCTTAACTGTGGAGTAACTAAGGAAATAAGCTCCCTAAAAGAAAGATGTATCTTATTAGAAAGTGTAGCCTACTAAATCTCTTTAAGGCAAGCATGAGGGGTATTACATACACCCTCACTTGAGGACAACAATGCCCTCGTTGCGTATGAGAACTCTACTTATTCAGCCACAACAACCTGTGGGTCGCCCCAGCCTGAAAACTAATCACATAGTCGATCGCAGCCGGTGAAATAGCCCCAGTATCCTCCCCCACTAGGTTACTAACTTTGGATTAATTATCCACACGATCAGCACGCAGTCGCAGGGTTGCTCTGATACCATTTGTAACACTCGACCCATCAGGAGTCGAGTCATCGTCACTAATGCGCAACTGTCCTCAATAACCAAAACAAGTTCTTCCGGCGCATTTTGTCCTCACTTATGCATACCCTGAGAAACTTCCAAGGAGATCATCCATCCCAAGACTACTCCTAGCCAAGCACGCTTAACTGTGCAGTAACTAAGGAATTGAGCTCCCTAAAGGAAAGATGCATATTGTTGGAAAGAGTAGTCAGCTAAATCCCTTTAAAGCAATCATGAGCGGTATTACATCGATGACGGTTTAGTCAAGCCGATATTGCAAACAACAAATAGATAATTCATCATACTAAGCATCAATAAAACAATAAACGCTGTTATGGTATGTTCAAGTTGTGCTATTCACATCATACGTAGAGCTAGCAATTAACCGACCAAATCCAAACTTAACACAATAATAACGGATTGGGTCAAAATTTTCAAACCGTTTGAATAAATGGATCGACCCAACCCAACCTGTGTAATTAAATAGGTTGGGTTAGGTTGCAATTTTCAGCCTAATTTCAACCCATTTAGACCTTTTATTCAGAGGATTCTAATAATCCAACCTTTGGGCCATTCGCTCAAAATAATCCAACCTTTTGATTATTATTTAATAATCCAACCTTTTATCCCAATCCGCTCATTTTGCACCGTGAGACCGGTAACCTGTTGGAATGGTAATTTTTTTTTCATTTTCTCCCTTAATCTCCCTCCCTCCCCCCGCCTCACCAATCATGAATCCCCACCCCACCCCCCCCCCCCCCCCCCCCCCCGCTCACGATCCCCACCCTCGCCACGATCCCCACCCCACCCCCACTCCCTCGCCACGATCCCCACCCCACCCCCACCCCCACTCCCTCGCCCCACTCCCACCCCCCACCCCTTTGCGAAGTGCGAACAACCCCTGCGCGTCGAGAAGACGAGAATATGTTAGTGTGTTGGGCGGGTTGTGATGGCGGTGAAGCCGGCCGGTATATGCGCCGGCGAGTGATTGCGCACGCGGTGAGAGGACATATGAGGAGGGGGACGCCTGGGGTTGGGCTGGGAGGCATGAGATGCCGCCGGAATGCGGGGGGATGGGAGGGGTGCGGGGCGCGCAGATGGGCTGGTGGGCGTGGATGCGGTGAGGAGAGTGGAGGCCGGAGACGTAATGGTGGTCGTGCGCTAGTAGTCTTTGTTGTTGTCTTGGGTGGCGGGTGGGGAAGGGGAGGAGGGTGGCAATGGGTGGGGAAGGGGGGAGAGAGGGAAGGGGGTGGGGATGGGGGGTTGGTGGCAGTGGGTGGGCAAGGGGAGGGGGTGGCAGTGGATGGGGAAGGGGAGGGAGGGAAGGGGTGGCAGTGGATGGGTGGGTGGTGGCGGTGGGTGGGCAATGGGAGAGAGGGGTGGCGGTGGGTGGGGAAGGGGATGGAGGGAAGAGGATGGGGTGGTGGTGGCAGTGGGTGGGCAAGGGGAGGGAGGGGTGGCAGTGGGTGGGCAAGGGAAGGGAGGGGGTAGTAAAAAAAAAATTAATTAAATCCCAACAAATCAAAGCAAGACACGTGTGCAATTAACAATCCTCCTGGTCATTAACCTGTTTCAACAGGTCACGGTGCATTATGAACGGATTAGGATAAAAGGTTGGATTATTAAATAATAATCAAAAGGTTGGATTATTTTGAGAGAACGGCCCAAAGGTTGGATTATTAGAATCAATTTTTTCTTATTCAGATGGGTCAAATTTGGGTTGGATTGACCCACTAACCAATTTATTTTTCCATCCAAAAAACAATTTTCCAAGTTAAATGAACAATAAAAATGAATTTTATTTAAATTTATCTTCTTGTTATGTATACTCTTTCGAAGTTCCTCGAATGTTAGATACTTAAGTAATTACTAAACAGGTTGTAGTTAATGGATATTAGAAAATGCTATTCAGGTAGACCCATTGATTATCGGGTTGGGTCGAGAATCCCAACCCGTTTAATTAAACAGGTTGGATAGGATTGGGTTAAGGATCTCAACCCGTTTAAGCAAATGGGTCAACCCGAATCCAACCCAGGTCGACCCATCACCAGCCCTAGCGGTAACTTACTCTGCTTGAACGCGGACCATCAATTAGAAAGTCCCTAGTGGGAAATTGACAAGTAAAAAGCACAAATTTCACTGTAGGATACTACATTGAACTTCAATCAAAGTAGACTTCAAAGTTGTTATAGGATAGTAATGAACAATCATCTCTATGACGATTCTCGAAATTACAACATTGTAGGCGGAGACAACTCCATACAATCACAGCTATACGGAACAACATGTAACACAAATTTCGGTTAAAAATTGGAAAAAGTAAAAGAAAATTGTTGAACCATTATTGGACATTCACACATCACATCTTTCCACATTTTTACTATGCACAGCCCGCAGGTAAGAAGTTGCAATGTCAATGTGGGTGGTTCAAAGTTCAATCAATGATTCAATTGTAGAGCCAGCCACAGCGACCTGTGCATTAAATTTCACGAGACATTGAAAATTTTCAAATTTGCAATTATAGAGGAGGAGATCTAACGCATCTAAATTGAATAACTGCTGATCCATCCTTCTGACCCCATTGGAAGAAAAAGGGAATGGAAAGGATGCAAGAGTGAGTGAAGGAAACACCTATGCTGCCTCCTCGCAGTCTTCTGATTTGTCCAGCTCTGAACTCAAGATACGATGGAGTAGTATATCAACTCTTTGGCTTCGTGATTTATGTCTGAAGAAAAAAATTTAGATTATCAGCTTCTCAAATAGATTTTGCTATAGGCTACATAATTATAATGCATACCCAGTATATCGGCGGCGGCGGTGATCTGTTTTTGTTTTCTCCTGCAGACAGAAAGTAAGCAATGGTTAGTTAACTTCAACATGTATAGTAGGATGACGTCGAACAAATGTACAGATAAATCACGCAATAGTTAACCTGACATCTATGATGTTGCCACAAAAAAAGTGAAATGTGTCGCAACGAAAATAAAGTCCCAAGGATTAATTAGTTAGTGAACGCCACTGACCTTCCCTTCGTCAGCTTCTTCTTCTGATTCCTCAAGCTCCAGTTCTGAGAAGAATGCTTCCAACACAAACGCAATAATCTGGAACCATTCAACGCTTTTCGTTAGTTGTCACAATAGAAACTACCAAAATATGTCAGCAAATCAATGATATAGGAACACCTCTCTATGCAAATGTAACCATCTACAGACCATAAGTTATCATATACAGTAATCATTTTTGTTTTTTCTAAATTCTGAGACATAGAAGCTTAATCTTTAATAGATGAAGTCTAAATAATAAAAATAATATATAGGATAAAGTTCTAGACGCGAGAATAGGGGCATCGCAATCTATATTAGTAAAAATGTAATCCATTATAGTATATAGATACTGCATGGCAATCTTTTTTTTTTTTTTTTTAAATGCCTTATGGAATATTGGCCCCGAAAGGAAAAAAAACTGTTGCATTTTAGCCAAAATGGATTACTATTTAATGTTCTCACGTACTCAAGTAAGAATTTGGTCTATATTTATATATATAGAATAAAGTTTAGGTGAGAACCACTCTTACTTAAGAACGTGAGAACAATGGAATAGTAATCCATTTTTGTAAACATATAATCATGTTTTAAGATAGGGTTTTTCTCCGTTATACCTTGTATTCTTTAGTTTATACGTTATACCCCAACCTTTTCAAAATTCTACACGGTACCCTCAAACTCACCTTTTTAATGCAGAATGCCCCTACCGCTAATTATACCTCATTAATTTCATTTACTTTTTATAATCCAGTTGAACTAATCTAATGTGTAAAATTTTTCTCCAAGGGTTAAACTATGAATAAGTTAAATTACTTCCAATAAATTAAAAAAATAAATGAAATTAACGACGTATAAACAGCGGTAGGGACATTTGTCAATTAAAAAATGTAAGTTTAAGGGTAGTGTATAAAATTTTAAAAGATTAGGTACAACGTAGAAACTGAAAAAACACAAGGGTATAACGTAGGAGAACCCTTTAAGATGTTACATGGTAATCCTTTTTCCTCAAATTTACGGTATGATTTTTTTTAAAGGGGTCATACAACGTAATCCTTTTGGGATATGTATAATTTTTTTAAACTAATAATGTATGTAGCCATTTTGGTTAAATTGTACTTATTTTTCCTTTCTGAGGCCAATTTTCTAAAATCATTTTATTTTAAGAAAAATGATTACCATGTACTATCTTGAGAAAGGATTAATTACTAAAATGGATTACTATTCCATTGTTCTCTCCCGAAATTTATTCTACATATATATATATAGGATTGCTATGAAAGCGATCTTTATATAAGAACATGAAAACACTAACACTATGTTTGGATAAGAGGAATCGGAGAGATTACGAGGGAAGGAAAAAAGAAGGGAACTAGTTCCCTTGTCTGGATAAGGGGTTTGGGGAAGGAAGGGGAGGGAATGGGAGGGATCCCTTATATGAACACCATCTCTTTAATATTGGAGAGATTTAGAGGTAAATTGGAGCTCCACCTTTCCCCTCCCCTTCCTCCTCTTTCCCCCTCCCCTTCCTTAGTTCCTTTCCCTTCCATGCCCTATCCAAACAAACTGTAAGTAGTAATCCTTTTCACCAATAAATAATCTATTTTGGCTACTATGAAACGATTTTCTCGCTTGTTGGACCAATCTTCCAAAAGCATTACATTTTTAAGTTAACCAAAGGAATACATTTTTACAAAAATAGATTACTATTTGCTATGAATCAATATTAAGGGGAGGGGCATATTAGGTAGTGCAATATGTTTCAGTTAGAAGTGTCTTAAGGAGGAAGATAAGGGACTTAGTTAGAGTACTACTATAAATAAGAGAAGACTAGGAAGGGATTGGCATGTCGAAATTTGTGGTGAGAAATTAATAGTGTTAGCTTGGGAGAGTATCATTCCTCTCAAAAGAGTGGCTAGGTTGTAACCGGTGATTTAATCATCAATTCAATAATATCATCACTTGTTCTTACCTAATCATCTTTCTCACTCCCATAATCTACTGTTTTTGGTCTGTCCTCTATGTAAATTCATAGCACTATTCCACTATTCTCATCTTCTCATATAATGAGTTTTCTCATTCATAAATATAGAATAATGTTCTCGTGAGAACACTCCTTATATGAGAACATGAGAATAGTGGCATTGTAATCCATTTTAGTGAATATGTAATCTCTTACTAAGATATTACACGGTAATATTTTTTTCTTTTATTTTTCCCTTAAAATGTAACTCTTTTGGATGATTGACCCCACAAGGTAAAAATTGGTTACATTTCAGCCAAAATGGAATACTTATTGGTTAAAAAGGATTACTACTTAGTGTTCCCACATTCTCATATAAGAGTTGTTCTCACGGGAACCTAATCTACAAATAGAAAGTTCTATCAGACTGCAAATGATGTTAACTTATGTTCTTCGGTAATGCCTCCAAAAGGGAATAATATGTAACTTATCTGAGCAAGAGTGAACGAAGCAATTCAAAGTATGTCTCAGAAAAGAGCTACTTACCAAATTCAAGATAAGCATCACTGATATGAGGTAAAAGCTAACAAAGTAAACCAGAGTCCAAGAAGTTCCCGTCAACGCGCTGTATGTCTGGAAAAAAAAACATGAGTCCCTTTGAATAATAGAGTAAGAATTTGCACTTGGTAAAGAGTCGAAGAGAGAGATGAACACTGCTCATTCAATGATAAGATACAATGTCATATGACTATTCCGCATTGTGTTTAGATGCATGCTAAATCAATATACGACTACCCTAGAGTTTATCATAATGTATCATTATGACTGCCCAACAAATCGAAAGACGAAGTAGCCAAGCGGCATAGGACTTGCCAACAGCTTATTCCAAGTTTCTTCTTTTTGATCTCCTTGACCCTATCATGGAGTCCCAACTCCGAAATTTCACCCTACTTCCATATACAAGGTTCCTTTGACAAAACCAAGCCACCCATCTACTTACAAATGCGTTTGGCCTTACTAAGACCAATCATCTATGGCACCACATACTCTAGCTTGCGTCTTTTAATTACTAACCTAATATCCCATAAATCCAAAAAACTAAAAACCACAATATCCACTTGAATACAATAAAAAAGTACCCTAAGCTTCAACCTGTATTGAAACAAGTACAAAATCATAAAAGCAACATTCCTTCTAGTAACCCTAAAATGATGAACATGAAGCAGTAGTGGATGGGAAGAGTGAAAGGGGGAAAAAGGTGATGATGGATGAGGAGAGGGAGGAAACGAAGACAAAACAGATAGACACCACAAATAATTACTGTAGAAAATGATTGAGAGCTCAGGTAAAAAGTAACCCTTTCTACAGGTAAGACAAGCTGGAAAACATACAAACAAATACAGAAAATACATAAACAAGGAATACCTGCATCCAGGCTTGCCAGTTCCCCATGACTACTAAATTGAATGTTGTCACCATTGCATTGGGATAGTCATTAAAGTTGAAAAGAAAATAACTGAAGCGGTTAAGGAAGTCAAAACATGCAGCTCCTCAATTGAAAAGGGAAAATAATGCTGTAAGGCAAGAATCAGAAATGCTGGCAAAGAGAATAGCAAAAGACTATTTCTTTTCCCATTACCATTGTCCCAAACAGAATAACAGGTAACTGAAGTTAGGCACATGTTAAAATCTCAGGAAAAGGATACTCGCTGTCAGCAAGATCAGTTCCTTCTAACGAAGCATTCCCTGCATTCACAATCCCGCCAAAAATCTGCCAAGTGAAAATTAATATAAAAAAAAAACACGACTGGTCAGCGATACCAACAGCAGGATTTGTACTTGGACGCGTTCACAAAACCATTACCTAAATAGAGAATATGGGGAGAGGGAGGAAATGACCACAAAAGAATATTGTATGGGACTAACGCTGGTATCAATAAGAAGGTGAAGAGAACAGTTTTGCGAGCACCTTTAAGGAAAAAATAAATATATGCACTGTCTGTCTCAGCCTTCAAGCAAGCGTATGTTTAGTTTATAAAACAAGGATGCCTAGATTGGCTAATTTTAAGGGGCCATTTGAAGTTGAGAGAATTATCTGAAGCAATGATTGAAGGTATCTCTTGCATTTAAAACACTAGCAGACTTACATGGTGTTGGAACATTTATAGTTAAATGTGTTCGTAGGTTACATATATGATGTTTATTATACTTGGTGTTGTGGAGTATAAGTATAATATAAATTAAGAGGTTTATAATATAGTATATGTCTTTTGGTGTGAAGCGACACCTTGTTTCGGACATTTCCTCTATCTCCTATACTATATATAGGGATGTGTCATATGTATTGTGGATATGAGAAATCATTATTCCATGATACTTGCTTAGAGAATGAGATTCTCTAAACAAAATCAAAGTACAAACTCTTGTTGGGATTGTTTCTTGTTAACAACCAAGATTCAATGATTTCTTCTTCGTATCTCATAAGTATTACCGTGATACTCGTTGTTCTTAGTAGGTCGGTGCAACATATCACGGGAGAGCAAGACCTCCAATAACTATGACATACGCAAGACGTGGGAAGAAGAAGAAATGGGGTGTGAATGTGGAGAGTAACAGAATTACAGAGGATAATTAGTGAGGTGGCAAAAAGGTGTCAGAGGGGTGAATCATTCTGTTAGTGATCCTTGTCTATATAAAGAATGGGTCTAGAGAGAGAGAGCTTTTTATCCAGAAAATTGTTGAGTGAATTCAAGTTAGTAGGAGAGCCTTGGCCTCTCGAATGCCATGTTTATCTTGTAAACCTTCAGTTTTGTTAATCAAACTATCTCTCTCTCTCTTCTTGCTGCACTACTTTCTTACCTTCCTTCCATAATCGTTGCTGCTGCTAGCTTGTGTGAATTGAGCAGACCCAATTCATTACAAATTGGTATCAAAGCAGAAGATCGATGGCACCCCCCACTGCTGCTCAAAATGCGCAGAGGATGGATCAGTTGGAGGCAGAGGTTGCCGACCTAAAAAACTCCATGGCAAGCGAAATTGCAGAAGCTGTGAGGAAGGCAGCCATGGAAATGCAAGCAACACTAACGAACCAGATATCCACCAGTATTGATCTCGCTGTCACTCGTTTGGAAGGTCGGATTGATAGATCGAGAGAAAACCAAGAAGGGTTGATCTCGTCAATTCGTGCTGAGCAAACGAAATTTCATACTGAGGTAAGATCTACCATTGTTGACCTCAAATCTTCTCTCCCCACGCAAATTCCACAGACTGATGGCATCATCTCGCCGATACTGGAGTCGGAGAGGAAGGGTTTTAACAGCAACAATTTGGGGAACAAGGAGGGATTCATATTTTCGAGTGGAAATGGAGGTGTGGGGTCGGGTGGTGGACCGGGCGGAGGACGATTAGGTGGAAATCAGGGAGGGAACTGGCGTTACCGGAAGTTGGACATGCCTTTGTTTGATGGGCAAGATCCGGATGGATGGATAGTTAGGGCGGAGAGATATTTTCGTTTTTATGGCTTGAATGAAGAGGAGAAAATGGAGGCGGCGGTGGTTGATTTGGAAGGAGAGGCGCTGTCCTGGTATCACTGGGAGCGGGGACGGAAGGTGATTGGGGTGTGGCCCGACTTCCGAGATCTGGTTTTGCAACAATTCCGGCCGGCGAACTCAGGGTCACTATATGAGCAGTGGATGGCAGTGACACAAACTGGGTCAGTCCTGGACTACCGGAGAGATTTTATCAAGATGGCAGCCCCATTGGAGAGGGTTCCTGAACGTATTTTATTAGCTCAATTTTTAAATGGGCTGGAGGAGGAGTTAAAGGCTGAAGTGCGTCTTAACGGGCCAAATAATTTAGATCAGGCTATGGAGTGGGCACTGAGAGCTGAAGAGAAACTTAGGGTTTCTAAAGCTGTGCAAAACCGGACTGGGCTTGGATCCTCTAAGTGGGCCGGAGGAGGAAATAACATAAAGGGGAATTATTCTATTTCCACCACACCCAAATACAACCAACCCAACATAAAGGGGAAATAACATAAAGGGGAATTATTCTATTTCCACCACACCCAAATACAACCAACCCAACACTTCTCATAACAAGAGCTGGGCAAGTATGTCAGGCCCAATTTCACCTTCAAGCTCCCAGGGATCAACTACGTATTCCAAACCAGTAGGTGAGGTTCGAAGACTCACTGATAAAGAATTACAGGAGAAGAAAGATAAGGGACTCTGCTTTAGATGCAACGACAAGTGGTCCCTTGGCCACCGTTGTCGCCGCCGAGAATTGAGCGTCCTACTCACCCATGGCGAAGAAGACGATGATGAGGGGGAGATCGGAGCAGAGGGGCTGCGAACCTCTGTTTTTGAAGAAAGCCCAGAAGTTTCCCTCAATTCAGTGGTAGGTCTCACAAACCCTAAAACTATGAAGTTATTGGGAAGGATTAATGGGGTCGAGGTAGTGGTGATGATTGACCCGGCCACGGTGGAAAAATTGGGGTTGGTGGTGTCACACTCCAAAAGTTTCGGAGTTTCATTAGGGAATGGGGAATCGGTGCAAGGGGAAGGTGAATGTGTAGGAGTGGAGGTGAGATTGAGTGGGTACACTGTAAAAGAGGATTTTCTTCCCTTCAAATTGGGTAGCTCAGATTTAATACTTGGGGTACAGTGGTTAGAAAAATTGGGAAATGTGGTGACGAACTGGAAGTTACAAATTATGCAATTCCAGAGAGGAGAAGAGAAGGTGGTGCTAAGGGGTGACCCATCCCTTAATCGTTCCAAAATCTCCCTGAAGGCTATGATCAGAACTTTGAGAAAAGAAGGGGGAGGAGTCTTACTTGAGATGAGTCAGATGGAGGGGGTTGATCAGGGGATAAGGATGAAATAGGCAGGAAAGTTCCAGAACATTTGAAGCTTGTAGTGGAGCAGTTCAGTGGTGTGTTTGCCATGCCCCATGCCTAAGGGGCTGCCACCCAAAAGAGGTCATGAACATGGGATTTTGCTAAAACAAGGGTCTGACCCAGTGGGAGTACGACCTTACCGGTACCCTCAATACCAGAAGAATGAGATCGAGAAGTTGATAAAAGAGATGCTCGAAGCAGGAATCATACAACCATCCAATAGTCCATTTTCTAGCCCGGTCTTGTTGGTGCGTAAGAAGGACGGGTCGTGGCGGTTTTGTGTGGATTATCGAGCATTGAATAAAGAAACAGTGCCGGATAAATATCCGATACCAATGATTGAGGAGTTATTGAACGAGTTACACGGTTCCATGGTGTTCTCCAAACTCGATCTTAAGTCGGGTTACCATCAAATTTTGTTGAAACCAGAAGACATTCATAAGACGGCGTTTCGTACTCACGAAGGACATTACGAGTTCTTAGTAATGCCTTTCGGTTTGACAAACGCGCCTGCAACATTCCAATCCTTAATGAATGAAATATTCCGGCCCTTCCTCCGGAGGTTTGTATTGGTGTTCTTTGACGACATACTCGTCTACAGTATCAGTGAGCAAGAACATGTTACTCATTTGGCCATGGTTCTGCAAACTTTAGAGGAACATCAGCTCTATGTGAATTATAAGAAGTGTGAGATTGGGCTGCCAGAGGTAGCTTACCTCGGTCATAAAGGTGCAGGCTATGGTGGACTAGGAACAGCCTAAAAACTTACGGGAGCTCCGAGGATTTTTGGGATTAACAGGGTATTACCGCAAGTTCATAGCTAACTACACACATATTGCTCACCCACTTACTGCTCAGTTGAAGAAAGACTGCTTTGGGTGGTCCTTGGAGGCTACACAGGCTTTTGACACCTTGAAAATGGCGATGACACAGGCCCCGGTTCTGGTGATGCCGAATTTCCAATTACCCTTTATTCTGGAGACGACGCCTCAGGTTTTGGTGTGGGGGTAGTCCTGATGCAGGAGCAACGTCCCATAGCATTTTTCAGCCGCATATTGGGGCCTAGGGCGCAAGCTAAATCGGTGTATGAAAAGGAATTGATGGCGATGTGCTTGGCCGTCCAAAAATGGAAACACTATCTTTTAGGGCGCCATTTCATCATACGGACGGATCAACAGAGTTTGAGGTTCATCATGCAACAAAGAGAAGTTGGGGCCGAGTATCAAAGGTGGGTTAGTAAGTTGATTGGGTTCGACTTTGAAATACAATATAAACCAGGAGCTTCCAGAGTGGCGGATGCCTTGTCCCGCAAATCACATGGTAAGGTTGAATTGGGAGCGGTGCACTGTACTCAAGTGATTAACTGGGCAGCCCTGCAGCAAGAGGTGGAGGAGGATGCAGTATCAACAGGTCATTCTTGATTTGAAGGAAGGGTTACAAAAGCATGTGGGGTATTCGTGGGAGGATGGTAGACTTCTCTACAAAGGAAGGTTTGTCATTCCTGAATCTTCCTCTGTTATTCCGGTTTTGTTGAAGGAATATCATGATTCTCCGGTCGGAGGCCATTCCGGGGACTTAAAAACCTATTTGAGAACAGCAGCGGATTGGTTTTGGCAAGGTATGAGGAAGGAGGTTACAGCTTATGTTCTGAAATGTGCAGTGTGCCAACAACACAAATCGTCTAACCTTCACCCAGCTGGGTTGCTGCAACCATTACCACTTCCAGCCATGGTTTGGGATGAAATCTCAATGGACTTCATTGAAGGGTTACCTCGCTCTAAGGGGTATGACACGATATTGGTCGTGGTCGATCGGCTCTCCAAGTATGCACACTTTTTAACTCTCAAACATCCTTTCAATGCTCTCTCTGTAGCTGAGCTATTTATTCGTAACATTGTGAAGTTGCATGGTTTTCCTACCACAATTGTGTCGGATAGGGATAAAGTTTTTATGAGCCGATTTTCGAAGGAAATGTTCCGTTTACAAGACACTAACTTACATCGCAGTACGGCATATCATCCTCAGTCGGATGGCCAATCTGAGGTCGTTAACAAGTGGTTGGAGTCTTACCTCCGCTGTTTTGCGTCTGGGCAGCCACGCACTTGGGGAAATTGGTTACATTGGGCTGAGTTTTCTTATAACACTTCCCCTCATTTGGCAACACAGATGACCCCTTTCAAGGCCTTATACGGTAGGGATCCACCCCACATTCTCCGTTTGGGCAAGGGTCATACTCCGGTGGATTCTCTAGAGGATATGTTGATAGAAAGGGAAGCCATCCTGGATGAATTACATGTCAATTTGATTAAAGCTCAGCAGAGGATGAAGAAATATGCTTACTTGCAGCGTCGTGAAGTGGAGTTTGAAGTGGGAGATCAAGTTTACCTGAAACTTCAACCTTACCGGCAACAATCTCTTGCTCGTCGCCCATTTGAAAAGCTTGCAGCTCGTTTCTATGGGCCATACACTATTGTTCAGAGGGTTGGGACCGTAGCCTATAAGCTGGAATTGCCAGAGCACAGTAAATTGCACCCGGTCTTTCATGTTTCTCAGCTTAAGCGAGCTGTGGTGGGTGATGCTCCTGTACATGCTGAACTACCACCAACCATCTCCCCTGACATGGAATGGGTGGCTGAACCTGAGGAGTTGTTGGGTGTACGTACTGTAGGCCAAGGAGAGAGCCAAACCACTGAAGTTTTGATTAAGTGGCAGCAGCACCCTGTATTTGAGGCAACATGGGAAGAGTTCCATTCAATCCAACTTCGTTTTCCTCACTTTCACCTTGAGGACAAGGTGAGTCTTTGGGCCCGGGGTAATGCAACATATCATGGGAGAGCAAGACCTCCAATAACTATGACATACGCAAGACGTGGGAAGAAGAAGAAATGGGGTGTGAATGTGGAGAGTAACAGAATTACAGAGGATAATTAGTGAGGTGGCAAAAAGGTGTCAGAGGGATGAATCATTCTGTTAGTGATCCTTGTCTATATAAAGAATGGGTCTAGAGAGAGAGAGCTTTTTATCCAGAAAATTGTTGAGTGAATTCAAGTTAGTAGGAGAGCCTTGGCCTCTCGAATGCCATGTTTATCTTGTAAACCTTCAGTTTTGTTAATCAAACTATCTCTCTCTCTCTTCTTGCTGCACTACTTTCTTACCTTCCTTCCATAATCGTTGCTGCTGCTAGCTTGTGTGAATTGAGCAGACCCAATTCATTACAGTCGGTAAATAATTTATAGGAAAGTGTATTAGTACGTGCTTGGGAGATCATTTATCCGGTTACTCACTATTATATCCATACACATCTCTAACACATGGAAGTATAAAAAAATTTACTTGATAAAAGATATTATATAATCATCAGATCTGAAATATCAAAGAATTGAAATTCAGTGGAGAACACATTACACACCTGCACACCAAGAGAGCTATAGATGCACATGACACAAAAAACAGTCCCCAGATATGGCATCAAGCTAGGGATTAGAGTCAAGAATGTTGCAACAAATGCTCGGTAACGCTTGACTCGCATCAGCAGTCTTATCAAACGTAACACTCTAGCAAGGATAAGATAACGGATCCTGTTCATATATAAAAGGAGAAAGTTAATTATCTTATCAAAATTCAGAATTGTAACAGAAACATTCAGTAGATAAATAATAAAGGGGAAGATAACGGATCCTGTTCATATATAATAAAGGAGAAAATTAACTATTTATCAAAATTCAGCACTGTAACTGAAATATTCAGTAGATAAAGATTTCCTGATCAAAGGGAACACAGATCAGAAACATGATGAAGGGATCCTTCACTTCTCTAATCAGAGCATGGACAATCCCAGATACATGTATATATCAAGCATTCACAAGGGAAACCACAATAGAGGAGCAAAATGCCAATAATAAGCCCATCAGATATCTCTCAGTGTGTAATTAAACTCTACTCTACGTTCAGCCTAAAGATCAGCTACACATCTTACCACATGTAAGATGTAACAGTGAGCATTGGAGTCTTGTATCAGAATTTGGTAAAGCAAAACACACACACACACACACACACACACATATAGGGTTAGGATCCGGTGAGAATGGGTCCTTATGTCTGAGAACATATATCATATGTGAGAACAGATTTATGTTTAGAACATACGCAACACTTTTTAGAACATGCTTAAATTTTTGTTTTTAGAACATATTCATCACTTTTTAGAACATACGCTATGATTTTTAGAACAATAACTTATAGAACATATGCTATGTTTTTTAGAACATGAACACATCTTTTTACGTAAGAACCTAATCAACACATATATTGATATATACATGTTTTAAATTTTCAAGCTTATGTCCTTAAATATTTCAAGTATGTTCTCAAATATTTTAAGTGTGCTCCAAATTATTTCAAGTATGTTCTAAATTATTTTTAACATGTTCCAAAGAAGAAAGTAAGTGATTATCAAATAATTCTGAGAAATATCGGTGTTTTTTGGTAAATTCAGTTGATTTTTGTTTTTTTTTTAATTCCAAAAATGCAGAAATAAAGTACTATTCATATTAATTTTTTTCATAAATTTATAAATTAGGAACATCAAAACTCTAGTGCGACTATTTAGAACACGACAAGAACTAAATAGAACACAACAAGAAATATTTAGAAGATAACAAGAACTATTTAGAACACAATAAGAACTATTTGGAACATAATAAGAACTATTTAGAACACAACAAGGACTATTTAAATTACTAGAATAACTCTTTAGAACACTAGAAGAAATATTTAGAACATATGTTTTACTATATTTAGAGCATAAGAACAACCACGTAGAACATCCTTATTTTATTATCAACAAAATAATCACAAAATTAACATGGGAGAAATATATGTTATGAAACGTATGCTCTCAAAATTTAAGTATATACTTGAAAAAAACTTAAGTATGAATTCTAAAAAAAAAAAGTTCAATAAGTATGTTGTTCTAAAAAGTGTTGCGTATGTTCTAAAAATTTAAGTTTGTTTCCTTAAAAAAAAATTAAGTATGTTTGCTAAAAATAATTAAGTATGTTGTTCTAAAAAGTATTGGATATGTTCAAAAAAGTTAAGTATATTTCCTAAAATAAAGTTAAGTATGTTGTTCTAAAACGTGTTTGCATATGTTCTAAAAAGTGTTTCACATTTTTTAAAAAGTTAAGTATGTTTCATAAAAAAAAATTGAGTATGTTCTAAAAAATGTTACATATGTTCTAAACATAATTGTGTTCTCACATAAAAAAATGTTCTCACATAAGAGATGTGTTCTCCCAAGAGCCTTCCCCTATATATATATATATATATATATATATATATATATATATATATATATACATATGAAGCAAATCAATCTTGACTATCATGTATTCTTCTTCCTTTCTTTTGGGCATCATAATCCAACATTTGAAAAGCTACAAACATATGATGCTGAGCAATGATGAGAAATACAGCTGTGGACACATTTCCATGCAAGAGTTGTTGACAATTATAAATTGCCGTACATATGCTCCTTTAACGAAGCTCTCAACACGAAACAGGTCCTAGCAGCCCCCATCCACATTTCTGTAAAATCAACTATCAAATCCAATAGAACATTGAAGTAGCTGTGGACAAAGCAAGAAGATATAGGCTATACGGCAGACATAAGCATTGAAGCTGGAGCTTCTATCCTCTGCTAGAGCAACATAGAAATCCTTTAAAAATAACCATGACATTAGTAATGCAAATTAAGGGGCTGTTTTGTTTAGTAAGGAGAAAGGGGAAGGAGAGGAAGTAGAACCCTTCAAATGCCCTAATATGTTCGGCTGAGTAGGAAAGGATTTTTACAAACCTTGTGATAAGGTTCCAAGAGAAGTGCTTTGGTGGACAATGTCGAAGAACGGTATACAATGTAAATATAGACTTAATTATGGACATGAATCGTGTTGCGAAAACAAATGTCATGACGTGTGGAGGAGTAAGAAAGGATTTCCATATAATGATAGAGAGTATCTCCAATAAGTCCCTTCCTAGAAGTGTTAGATGAAATAAAATGGCCTCTCCAAGATGAGATCTTGTGGTGTATGTTGTTCGCCGATGATTTTATATGACAAGACTAGAGATGTCGTTAATGCTAAAATTGGAGCAATGGAGTCAAACATTAGAAAGTTCAGTTTTAAAACTAAGTCAAAGCAAAATGGAATACTTGAAAGGGAACTCAATTGTGGATGTAGCAACATCGAATGGAAATGGAGATATTGACCAAGACATATGATACAGTGACGGTGGCAACTGTGGTTTTTTGAGACCAGTGTTATTATACATGAGATCTGTTAGACCAGTGTTATTATATGGGTTGGAGTGCCGGGCATAGATGGGTAACAGAGATGTGCATCTTTGAGATGAATGTGCGGAAACACATTAAGGCATAAAATTCGGGACGAAGATATTTAAGGAAAGGTTGGAGTTGCAACTATTGAGGATACATAGGGGAACTAGTTATGAGTCTCCTAGTGGAGCAAAACTTATGCAGATACCATAGATATATAAAACAAGAAACAAACAATATTTTCACTATTGAAAACAATGGGAAAAAAGAAGAGAGAAGCTACTCAAACTGAAATCATCCAAAGTAAAAATTTCTAACGCCTACAAAGATAAGCATGCCAACACAGGGGGACCTACGTGTGGTCTTGGGTAGCACGTGTCCCACCATTTTTCTAATAATTAATTAAGTACTTTTGGGGGGAAAATAAGCAAAAATAAAAGAGAAAGCTACATGGTGCATATGTCTAATTGTCAGCTATTTAACTTCCCTAATTTCTTAGACTAAAACCCAAAAAGTACTTTCCTGTTAAAAAAAAAAAAGAAACCCAAAAAGTACTGTTTTGAGTCTAACTAGAGAGAGAAAAGAAAAAAACAATTTTAAATTGAATATTCCCATAATAAAATTGTTAATACACTCGATTATTGATGATAATTATAATCTAACTAAACTTGCCAATTTGAAAATCACGAGTTTCCTTAAAGACATTCTGGAGCAACAAATTGTCGATTTAGCCAAAAATGATGAAAAATTACAAAAAATTTATTAGAAGTTAGATAACTTTGCTAGGGTTATTTTATGATTGTTGGATTTTTTAAAATTTTGGTATACTATTGGGTCCGTTGATTTCGGTACCCCACCAAATTTACAATTGTGGATCCCCCTCTCATATTAATGTGCATAAACATAACCAAAGTAAGCATTCAGCATGATAAGAGAATATGACAAGGACAGGGAAACGATTTAAATTGAGCATTCAAATCAAAGAAGTGCATTTCTGAATCCACAATGGCGCACTCATCCAAACTTCAAATGGAACCATGGGAATTCTGTAAAGTTATGCAGAAGAAGTATTCACGTTCTGGAAGCTAGTAGTGTTACCATTCTCCGTTGGAAAGAAAACTTTGACCTTCGGGTGAAATAAAGGTTGCTGTTTCGCCAACAACTGCAAATCAATAATAATAACTCAAGGGAAGAGAAGCAGAGTGGTAGAATAAGTTGATCAGATAAAAAGATCATAAATTGGTATAAATATATATCAATAATCAAACACATTAAGCTGAAAATACAACTTTTTCCTTTTTGAAGAGTGTGCCCATGACTGGCTATAGATGCTTCGAGTTTAACCAAAACTGTAATCTGTTATGCAAATCATTATTAAAAACCATATTCGTTCAGCATGCAAATTTTCTGAATCTAAGTGAGCATGCATTGTGTGGTATCAAATGAGTGAAAGTCTCCAGTTTTTGTGCCAACAAGAAAGTAACCATTTGAAGGAGTGAGCTAGAGTTTACTAGCCAAAATATATCCTTGATAAATAAAGAAATAAATGATTAATTAAAAAAAGTATGTTATCATTATAAGATTACCTATCACACAAGTTATGACAAAATCAAAGCGATTTTGACCATCCCTCCAGTAATTCACAAAACCATATGCATAGATCTTTAGAGCCATTTCAAGCACATATATCCAACCTGTCCAAAGAAGCGGGAATAACTGCATTATTACTTCCTCGACCAACAATTACCAGTACCAATTAATCCACAAACTGTTGTATAGGCGATAAGCTACAAAATTTGGGTAAAACTGTTTAGGGTGATGGAAAAGCATATGGTATCTACAGTCAGTACCACTATAGCCTATCCAGCATGTTGGGAATTTTTTTGGGTTCAGGCACGGAAGCTAAAAACATGCAACAACTCTTCCAAATACATTTGAGACCAAAATTCATTGATTAATTTGGACAGAAAAAATACACGTTACTCGCACATATTCAAGTCAAGAGTTAATAGATAAGCACAACCATAGCATGTAAAAAGCTTTTCTTGATAGAACTAGGTTTCTTTGGACGCCATTTTTTTTATAATTTCAAGGATAGTTTGTAATTCTAATTTCTTTGCTTCTTACCTTTTCTACAAAGATTCTCGTCTTACCAATAATATCTTTTTCTTCGATTACCATTATAAATCAAAGATGACTTCAGAATTAGGCAGTGTAGATATAAACATTTGCAGACAGGCAAAATCACTAAAATTTACAGGTGAGATCGTATTGATGCAAAGATATACTTCCTCCGTTTTTTTTAATTGCAATGTTTCCCTTATTTGGAATTTTCATATTAATTGCAATGTTTCCTTATTTGGTTATATCTTCTCTCTAACTCTCTCCTATTATATTGGTCCCACTTTTTATTTATCTCTATCTCTCTCCTCTTCACATGGATTTCTTAAAAAATGTGTCAAAGGGTGATGTTGCAATAATGATGGAACAAAGGAAGTATCATAGAATAATTACACTGACAAACACTATCAATATGTGATTATGACAGCCTCATGATCCTAGTTAGTTTTTGATTTATCCTTGCGAAGGCAAATCTGTAACAAAAGATATTGTCCCCAATTCTATTTTTATTTGTCCCTAATTGCCTATTGTCCTTTTTTTTTCTTCTTGTTTTTACTTTTGCAAAACATCTTAGGTGGACCGGGTTCATAATAAGTTATTGTGCACCCAAACAGACTTTATTATATTAAGAAAAAAGCGACTATATAATACAAAAACTGATTATATCAGAAAATTGACTGTATTATACAAAAACTAACTATATAAAAGGTGATTATATCATACAAAAATTGACTATATCAAACGAAAACTTACTATATCAAATGAAAACTGACTATATCATATGGTTACCGGTGCACAATAAGTTATTGTGAACCTGGTCCATTTAAGGTTTTTTTTTTTTCTTTCTGCTTTTGATAGACCTATTATCCTCTTTGGTTGATAAAGAAGACTATATATTTTTTTTTATCCAATTAACTTTCTCTGTTCCTTCTACACTAATATACTTATATACTAGATTTTTTTTGTTAGAAACAACCTTTTATAGTCACTTTTTTACAAGAAACAACATTTTAATTTTTTTTTGCAACTTACAACCTAAAAGTAAATTTTTTTTGCAAAATGAAACTTAAGCCAATTTTCCGCTGTTGATTATGTTCTTTCCGGAGTTGACCACTTGTTTCATTTAATTACAATTATTTTGTTTCATTTAATTACAATTATTTTGTTTCATTTTCCCTCCCTTTATAACCACAATTACACATAAACCTTGATGTGTATGAGGAGTGCTAATTATGTAGTATCCTAGTTCTGTTAGGAAACTATGTAATTTAGATATCTTAATTGTAATAGGATTCTTTGGCCTATAGGTTTGCCCTTTTTGAAAGGGTTTTTCCTATTTGGGGCCTTAGTTTATTTCTTGTTTTAAGAGTTAGAATTACATCAGGAGTTATAGTAATATTAGCCGTGTGGTTTGTTTCACATAGGCACTAGATAGCTTTAGTTTGTTAGGTTTGTTATTCATGTTTACCTTCTATAGTTTCCTAGTTCTACTTGGTTTACGAATGTATGAGCGAAATATGTTTCGGCCATGATGAATAATAAGATAGTTTTGACTTTTGATTAAAGTAATTCCATTGTGACTTATTGTTTTGGCAGGAGGAAATCGTTTTAGCTGTGAAAGCACAAACCCTAGTTGATCATCAACTTGGATTAGTTGATTATCTCTATATCCTTCCCCTAATTCGACCAACCTTGTTGTTTATTCATCAAAGTCGTCGACTTTCTCTCTAAATAACTATAAAGATTCAATCTTTAATTCAAGAAACTTAAAGAAACATTGAAATTCATCCAAGATTGTTCAAGAAAAGGTAAAGTACAACCCTAAAGAGTCTAAACTTGTGATTCTTTCATCAAGAAACACATCAAGTGGTGTGGCTGCTGCTTCTTTACAACACGCCTGACGACCTACCACCATCGCAATTGGCCTTGCAAGCCACGTCCGAGGAAGCCGAGGCTAGACATCAACAACTTGCTGCTCAAGTTGGTGCTTTAGTCGACATGTTCACCAAATTTCAGCGTGATTCCACCTTTGCAACAACACCACCTTCGCCACATCAGCCACAGCGTGAAGAGGAGATAAAGTTGGCTGATTTGCCTTCTTTTGATGGTGATCTTGATCCGGAGTCCTACCTAGATTGGGAACAAAGAGTGGATTGTTTCTTTGATCACAAAAGGCTTAGTCATGGTGCTAGATTTTCCTATGCTATACTTAAACTCACAAAGTATGCATCTTTGTGGTATGATTCAATGAAGATGAGGGGTGAAAGAGGAGGAAAATCAACCATCGCCTCGTGGTCATCTCTTAAGGCGAAGATGCGAAAAAGGTTTGTCCCTTGTTCATACAAGCAAGATTTGTTCCTTAACCTCAATTCTTTGCAGCAATCTTTCTTGACTGTCGAACAATATATAAAGGAGTTTGAAGGGTTGCATATGGCGTGAGAAATCAAGGAGGAAGAGAAGCAAAAGAATGCACATTTTCTTGTTGGTTTAAAGCCATCTATTGCTCATCTTGTCGAGCTCCAACAATATGTCACTTTTGATGATCTTTGCAATCTTGCTTCCAAGATTGAAAGGCAGCAAAAAGATTCAAGGTTTAAGAATGTCTTTTGGCCTAAACATGAAGCTATTGTGTCGGATGCATCTCCCTCTCCTTCCACTATTGATTCGGCTATGGACAAAAACAAAGACAAGGAGAACGACACTTCTTCCCCTACTGTGCCCCTAGGTTCGCATGTTAGAGGTAAGAAAACCATTTGTTTTCGTTGTCACGGATTAGGGCATGTTGTGAAGAATAGTCCCAACAACTCACTTGTGACAAGGGACGAGTACTTTGCGTTATTGGCGCAAGAAACAAGTGCTGCAACACCTCCTTCTTCATCCAAGAACAAGAGTGCTATGGATGATCCTTCCTTTTGGGAAAGCCAACCTGTTTGTGCAACGGAACTTGAACCAAGAAACTTGATCTTGAGGCGTTCTTTGATTGCTCAAAGCCACAAAGAGGGTGAAGATGAGCAACGCACAAATTTATTTCATTTGAATTGTTTGATCAATGGTAAGCTTTGTTCGTTTATTATTAATAGTGGTTCTTGCACTAATGTGTGTGCTTTGTCCTCGATTGATCCCTTAAAGCTTCAAACTCGCAAGTATATGGATCAGATTTGGTGTGATGCTATACCAATGACGGCATGTTCTTTGTTGCTTGGTCGTCCTTGGCAAAGTGATAGGCATGCAATGGCCGAACAAATAACTACTCAGTGCTAGTTGGTGAGAAACGCTTGCTTCTCAAGTCATTGCCTCCACGCCAACGCATTCCAAGCCTCACCATGCCTCTTGCCACCATGAGCTGCTTGAGTCCACAAGCACCAAGCGAGAAAGGCGTGACAATCTCCTACATATGCGTTGAGGTACTACATTAGCCAAGGGAGATAGAGTTTGGTTGTCCCTCAATGCACAAAAACTTCATATTAATCATAAGTATGATGAACCTATGGATGAAGGCCATTTGAATCATTGATGAAATTGGTTATGAAACGTTCTAAGGTAATGCTTGGTGATGGAATTTGCACCACTCTTACTTCTAATGATCTCATTCCTTGTCTTCAAGATGATGAAACTTGAGGACAAGTTTCTTTCAAGAAGAGGAGTAAGATGTGTATGAGGACTGCTAATTATGTAGTATCCTAGTTCTGTTAGAAAACTATGTAATTTAGATATTTTAATTGTATTAGGAATCCTTTGCCTATAGGTTTTTACCTTCTTGAAAGGGTTTTTCCTATTTGAGGCCTTAGTTTATTTCTTGTTTTAAGAGTTAGAATTACATTAGGAGTTATAAAAGTATTAGCCGTGTGGTTTGTTTCACATAGGCGTGTGATAGCTTTAGTTTGTTAGGTTTGTTATTCATGTTTATCTACTTGGTTTAGGAATGTATGAGCTATATGTATTTCGGCCATGATGAATCATAAAATAGTTTTGAGTTTTGATTAAAGCAATTCTATTGTGAATTATTGTTTTGGCCGAGAAGGCAATTGTTTTAGCTGTGAAAGCACAAACCCTAGTTGATCACCAACTTGGATTAATCGATTATCTCCATATCCTTCCTTTAATTCGACCAACCTTGTTGTTTATTCATCAAAGTAGTCGACTTTCTCCCTAAATAACTACAAAGATTCAATCTTTAATTCAAGAAACTTAAAGAAACATTGAAATCCATCCAAGATTGCTCAAGAAAAGCTAAACTACAACCCTAAAGAGCCTAAACTTGTAATTCTTTCATCAAGAAACACATCAAACCTTTTACTCTTTCTCTCTCTCCCTTATTTATCTCTTTCACTGTCTCTCTTCCATAAACACTATAAAACTATAAAAGGTTGTTTGTCACAAAAAACTCTAGTGGAACGCTGATTCAATTACTGAACGCAAATTTTTATCATGAAGTTGCAAATTATTACTCTTTGCGTCCCTCAATATCTTAACACATGGGTTCATGAAGAGAATAATAGTAATAGTAAGAGTACAATAGAACAATTTGAAGTGGGTAAACGAAGGTGCGTAAGAGAAAGTTTTAGGACTTGCATACAAAAACAGTTGATGTGATGGAGAGTTGGAAAAAAAATCAAAATTTTCGTCTTTAAGTAAAATCAAAAGTTTCAAAAATATTTGGATAGTAGACACGCGATATAAGGCTTAAAAATTTTACTATGAAAAAGAAATACAACGTATTTTTCATAAACTACAACAATGTTCAATGAACAGATATTAGGGGAAAGGGTGCTATAGACATTATCTTTACAATTAGTTATAAGTAGCTTGGGAAATAAGATTGGGAGTTTGTTAGAGGAAAATTAGTATATATAGCGAAAGTTACAGAGACGAAAAACATGTTGAAAATAGATGAGTATTTGTGTGAGATTTTAAGAGTTCAATGGGAGAGAACAAGCCTCTCCAAAGCTTGTAATTATCACTTTAATTTGCTACAAGTTCAGTTTATTAATCAAATATTCTTCTTATTCCTTAATTTTTGCCATTAATGGTGTCAAAGCTATGATAATTCATAGCAAATGGTATCATAGTTGTATAATTATGGGAGATTATGTTGGTTTATTAATTTAAAAAAAAAAAAAAACTGAAATGGAGTTCGTCGGAGAAAGTGTAGCGCTACAAATGGAAATATAACTCCAGGAGTAGTTCGCGTACATCACATCGAAAAAGAAACTGAGGAATTTCAATTATGGAAGAAGAGTGGAGAATACCGCAAGCGCTTCAACTCCCTGAGTTTAGTGGAAGAGAGACTGATGACTGAACAAGGAGGTGAAGTTAGAGGTTACCATAATAGCACTTGATGGCGACGCACATGGTGGTTCAAAAGGGAAAACCAGCGTGGCCGTTCAATGAGTGGCAGGAACTAAAAACAGAAGAAGCTACGTTTTGGTTCTTCATGGCGGGCACAAGCAACTCCGACGAAGCGTGTTGGAGCAAAGAAACTCGAGGGAAAGAAGGTCTGGTGGCTATCCCACCACCATCGTCGAAGGCTCATTGATGGGACATGCAAGGGTGTTGCTATCAATATTTCTTAGGGAGACAAAGTGGCTAGGGGTAAAGCGAGCAATTTGCCATTGGTGGACTAGAGCCTGATCGTGTAAGAAATTGTGGCGATTGGACTCTAACATAAATGGGTGTCACGAAGGGAGAATTGGATGGTGAAAAAAAATGTTTTTACAGGTGCTTTATATGGTGGTGTATTCGAGAGAGGCGATGCCAGAGGCTCCTGGTGGTGGTTGGGGTTTCTTGGTCAGAAATTGTAAGCTAAGTGTTGGAGCCGCCACTTTTCATGGTCTGAAGAGGGAAGGAGAGGGATTCGTGAAGGGCGCATCTGAGGTAAGCAGGTCGTTCGGGGGGACCGGGGGACCTGGAGATTTTCCGGGTAAAAGCTACAAGCGCCAAGGAAAGTTTTGGTGGTGAAGCAAGGTGGCACTTACTTTGGATGTTGTTGCAGAACTTTCCAGAAGATGAGCATAAGGGAAGAAGCATGGCTGTGATTTGCACTGGCTTGAAGAGGAAGCCAGTTAGGGAACAGGATAGTAAGGGCAACAATGCAACATGGTAAAAGGCATACAGAATGACATCATGTTGAGGTGAGGCTTTCAAGGCCCTATCCAATTATCCAAGACATGCCTTCTCAATTTGAGGGCAAGCTAGACACAAGGTAACCACCTATTTAGACACTATTCTATGAAATGAACTAGATCTACTCATTCCACCAATCTTTGAAGAATTGGGGCCCTTGTCTACTTTTTCTAAAATCTTGGCCATGAACCCAAATTTTAGGAAATCTCTCCACTCAATTTCTAGATTCCATTTTCCTCCACCCCTCACCACCTAAACCAGCACAACTCAATTGTTTATATAACTCCAACCCTCTATTCACGACCCAACCAAATCTCCCAATATCAATCCTGCCCAAATTTTGCAACCAGATTCTCCACCGCACAACTCAATCATCCACCTAGCCCACTGTTCACTAAACCCACCTATCAATATCTTTTTCAACTAGACTTCTCTTTTGATTTCCAAAACCGAAAACCTTACAATCAGCCATCACACAATATCACTTTTATTCACACCTTAATTTCAATGCATGAGAGCTTTCCACCCTTCCAAGACAGCCTGCTTAGTTTGCTGACAACACTCAACAATGAGGAGCTTGAATGCCAGTGGAAGCTGGGCATCAGTTTTCAAAATGGCACTGAGCATCGCTGTCGAGGTCGGCCATTAAGTGCGAGTTAATATACACCTTGAGGAATGAGGACAAGGTGGAAGTTTGGGGGTCCGGTAATGCAATGGACCGATATTAGGGGAAGGGGTGCCATAGACATTCTGTTTACAATTAGTTATAGGTAGCTTGGGGAATAAGCTAGGGAGTTTACTAGTGGAAATTAGTATATATAGTGAAAGTTAGAGAGAGGAAAAACATGTTGAAAATTGATTAGTATTTGGGTGAGCTTTTAAGAGTTAAATGGGAGAGAATAAGCCTCTCTAAAGTTTGTAATTATCATTTTATTTTGCTGTAATTTCAGTTTATAAATCAAATCTTCTTCTTCTTCTTCCTTAATTTTTGCCATTAATGGGTCAAAACTATGATAATTCATAGCACAATGTCAGAACTTTAACCTAGTCAAGATACAGTCGGCTGCCTGAGTTATCTCTGGTGGTTGTCCACATTGATCCTCTGCCTCCATTCTCTTCTAGACTTCTATCAAGGGTTATATGCTCCCATAAACTTAATAACTTCATATCATCCCTACGAACCCTCCATTCAAATCCTCTTCGTCTCCCCTGACTTCTTTTTAAATCTCAAGTATCCCAGCCTTACACAACCCTAACTTTTGCACCTTCTAGACAACATCTCACATACCCAAACCATCGTAACCTTTTCTCACAATACGTTTGAAGATATTCTCATGTGGATTTATGAAAAGTTTTACTTATATGAAGTTTGTAAGTAGATGAATGAGGCTGCTGTCTTCTTATTTATCTCCAACAACACTGATTTCGGACGCAGTGAGATCTTAATTCATAGGATATAACACACTTATCCACTGAAGCTACACCATAAAAGCATACTCAGAAGACACTTGGCAGCAGAACTTTACATTCTACTATCCTAGATCACAAATAACACATATACCATGAAGAGATTATAAGTGCATACCAAACACAAATTCTACCACCTGCCACACTTTCTGAGCTGAATTATCTGCTATATCAAGCTGCACATTTTCAATAATAAACAGACAATAAGTTCACATCATCAGCCACGAAGAAGTAAAATAGGTCAAAAAAAAATCATATAGATGCTAAATTTGCTTCAGTGAGCAGAAGGAAAATTTTGTACCGTGGTTTCAATGATCACTGCTATCAAATTGATCACAAGGATGAGAGCAATAACGTTTCGAAAAGTGTCACTCCGAATAAAGGTCTTCAACTTTTCAGAGAAAGAACAGTAGTAAATTGATGGAATTGACTCAAAACAGGATGGCTGCAAGAGATGGCAATATAAGATATGACCATAGGAGTGAGTGTCTCAGTGATCATATAAAAATCTGAAGCACAAACTTTTGGCCATAGAGGTGAATAAACTTACACAATCTTCCTTTGAAAACTTTAGTGCAATGGCATGACAGAGATCATCAAATTCCTCAGGATTAATCTGCCCAGAATCAGGATCAAAGTAAAAACATGTTATTGTATTAGAACTGTCTTATATCATACGAATATGACCCTTATTAAAGGAGCCTCAATAGATATAGCATATGATGCAAAATAGATCAGGGAAAATAAGTTCCATACAATACTACCTTGAAATCATGACTATCATCCAATTCATCAAATATCAATTCGAAGTCTTCTTTCGATATTTTTGGCAATGTCCTGCAAACACCATGGAACGCAAACTAATTTTATCACAGAGAACCCACACAGAAAACAGGTTATGAATTTTGCCAAAGCAAATATATTGTGTTCTTTAAAGTTCAATGAGTAGACGCCATTAGGAACAATGCAGACTGCAGGTCCATTGACAAAGCATAACCTTGCTCTTAAACTGATGAAATCAAGAAGAGAGATAAACAAGCAAAACTGCAATTGGACAACAACCTAAATTGCAATATCTCTCAAAACACAGTGTTTGAGGTCCATAGTACAGATTTGTGCAGACTCTCATCTTTGCACCACTCCTTGAGTTAATCCCCAACTTGTAAACATTATTATTCTTAACGAACTTGGAGACAAAGTTAGTGAGGTAAAGAGCCTTATATAACTACCCTCGCATCCCACAATTCCTTTTGAAAGCTTCATCTACATATTTGAGTTTCTTCTACTCTAATATTAATCTGAAACCTTTATACCTGTAACACAAGGTTATACAAACGAGAATAGAGCAGTTATATAGAAGTATAGAACCAGTTGCCTGATTAATGTTATCTCCAAAATCTTTAAATTACATCTTAAAACTTAATATAACAAAGGTCATAGATGATGTGGTGTTTTCCAATTTCCTTGTCTGTGCTTCAATTCTATTGACAACCTAGTACCCCTTTTTTCCTCTTTTGAGGCTTCAGTGCTTCACTTTCAAGACCAACACTTTGTACATTCTGATGAGTCCTGAGAAAATATATCTCACAAGGTGCTACAACAGTACCAATTCCAAATACAGTTGTAATGAATTTTCTTCTAATTTTTCATCCAGCTATATGGAAAAATCATCTGCTGCATTTACCATCCCACTCACCACAAATCTGTGTCTATCTTTTAGACAGCTCAAATGTTCTATAGGAATGGTGGGCATTTCATATTCTAGAGGGTTAAGACAAAAGCCATCCTCCCTTTAATTCATAAATATTATGCTTTAACATAATTATTATCGAATTTTTATCACTGTCTAAAACTGCAAATTTTTTATTAGCAAAAAGCATAGCCTTTGATATAAATTATCATCATACAAATAGATTTAGAAATACAAATATTAAGTCAGATAGACTCTTGAATCATACTTTCAAAAACTAAACTATATTATTTTTTAATAGTAAAAGATGGGGAAAACAGACAACATAAATTCCTATATTACTGCTAAATCACCAACGAAGCAATCTTCAAGATGCTTGTCTACACCACAAGTTCTCTGCATCACTAAAGCTTATTAAGGCTTAAGTATCAAGAAAAACAGGGAGAACGATAAATATTTCTGGAGGATGAAAATTATACCTGTATTTGTTCAATTCGTCAAATAGAGAAAGACATTGATCTTTGTTTAGATATCCAAGATTCTGTAAATAAAGAGGAACCCTAATCATTACAAATCAATTATAAGCTAAAGCTTTTTGAAGAAAGCATTCCAGATCAAGAGAATTAAATGAGCTGGATAATTCAGACATAAGTTGGATGATACTGAGTGGAGGTTAAGAAAGATGCACAAAAGTTCTTGCAGTTGCTTCAAACAGAAGCTAACATGTCTCAGAGCATGAAATCCAAAATTACAATAAATCTTCCCCCCCCCCCTGCTAGCATGTCAGACTCGATGAAAAACTCATATAACTGATATAGCAAAGCGGAAAAAAAAGGTTACAGTTGAAGAAATTGATTTAAAGAAGAAACCTACCAAGGTTAGAGGAAACATAAATCATTAGCATTCTAGTTCATGGTGCATCTCATATCTAGAATCCAAATTAGCAGAGAAATGAAGACAATCAAGAAGGTATCCCAAAAAATGATCCGGAAGAGGCAAATCAGCCCCATATCTTATCGTGTATTGGCGTTTATGCTTTATGTAGTAGAGTAGTTTAACTCTAGCTTTAGTTTTGTTATTACATTGTAGTATAAATAGATTAGCTGTTGTAATGATTCATTTAACCACTGGACAAATAATAAAATGTAGTCAATATTTTGCTCAATCCGCTCTATAGCTCTTCGAGCTCTCAACTAAGCCAACAATGGCTGACCTCACTTTCTTCTCCTTTATTCCTCCCTAAACCTCTCAATTTCATTATGGTATCAAAGCAGATCGATCCTGAATTATCTCGATCTTGCTCATCTTCTTCCGCAAATACATGTTCTTGAAAATTTCGTTACATTTCTTATTTTTTCCGCAGATTTTTTTGTGGAATTTCTCTCGAATCTTCTTCCTTCTCGCCTGTAATCAACGTCTTTTTTATTATTTCCTCTTGAATTGTCCGAATTCCCTGTTTGATTTCGATTTTCCAATCAAAAATTTGACCTAATTTCAGACCTTTTTCTTGTTCTTCTCAATTTGAGAAATTTGTGTCTGAATCGCAACGTGTTGCGAAATTCCTTGGCAAAACAAAAGTGAATTTTGAATTCGGAAATTCAAGTGAAGGCTTCTGGATTCAGATTTGTTTATGAATCTGGAGAAATTAGTGACGAATTTGAAGAGAAGATTTCAGCAAAAGTTCATCCATCACATATTTTGTTTTCAGAGTTTCTGGCGGCGTGTTTGAAGTTTTGAGGTGAATTTTTGTTGCCAATCTGGTGTTTCGTCGCATGGGGGAGAATTACTTCAGTTGGTGTGTGGATGTTTGAGGTGATAATTGGTTGAATTGAGTGTTAAAATGATCCTGTTTATTGATGTTTTGATTTACAATTTTGGTGAATTGTTGATGATCAGTTGTGTTGTAAATCTGGAACTTTTTCGGAATTTGTGAATTCCAAGGCAGCATTGGTTGTTGTTTCTCCATGGAATGGTACTACAAGATTATATTCATTCTTCTGCTGCTGGAAATGTCTTTATGATTCCAGAACATCATGTTCACCATGCATCTTCCTCAAATTATGGATTTGAAAGTAATTTTGCTTGATATTTCAATGAGCAATGGATGAAATCCATACACTCTGAATTTGCCACTCTGAATTTGCCAATCAGCTGTGATAAGCTGCTGCTGCGGAATAACAAGTTCATCTCTGTTGACAGGACATTGAATCCCTCGCTCAACGATCATATGAACTAGATCAGGACATTAAAGTCATTAGTCTGACCCTTTGAGGTCATTTTGTGACCCATAGAGGTGTTTTTTTTTTTTTTTTTTGCAACCCATAGTGGTGCATTTTGTGACCCAAAGTGGTCCATCTTCATTGATCCATAGAGATCAATTTCAAGATCAATTGTGTTCTTTCTCAATGGCCCAAAGAGGTCATTTCTCGATGAGACCCATGGTTTCTCTCATCTCTATCCATGGCCAAAAAGAGGTCATTTCTCGATGAGACCCATGATTTCTCTCATCTCTCTCAATGGCCCAAAAAAGCCAACATTGTGCAATCACCCCCTTATGTAATTCGAGCAATTTGGCCCCCTTACTCTTGCTAAATGTGCAATTAAACTCAATTATATACTTTTTCATGCAAATTCTCACCGTGACAAGTAGCATTTTTCTAGTAAGAGCTATGTGGATTACCAAGTCTGGACAGCCACATCTGTGCATACTTTATCACAACTTAGTCCCATTTATTGACATTATGCAAAGACGAGGTAAAATGATAGAGACACGAAGTGAAGATATTTGGAAAAACGATCCCAAAATGACAAACATCTTATAGAATGCCAGTATCATATATCATCTTATCAGGCATGATTAGTCACGTTATTCTAGGAGCAAAGACCTCCAACTAACCAGAAAGTTTCTCCAGGTAGCCCACCCAGTTCTAATTTTCAAAAAGCCCTGATCTACCACTGCTCAATATCAAGAACACAGAACCCAGAATTGAAGATGATATCATGACAGACAATAGCAGCCAGACAGGGAAGGATAGCTTAACAGCAACACCACTTGAAACATTAGGTCAGCTTACCAGCCTTGTGTCCAAAAGCTATGTTAACTTTTCATTATTCTTTCAAACTGTCAAACAGGCTGGGCCGCGCCCGCGCCAAGGAGGAGTGCAAATCCACCTTACAAGACCAAGGAGGTTCCAACTTAAATCCATATGGCAATAAGGGGAGTATCCCCTTAGCCTAATAAAGTGGACACGACTCATATATTTCTTCAATGTGGGATACACATCCCAACACTCCCCTTAATTCCAAATTTAATTGTGGGACAACACTTACACTCATATGTCGGTTTGTTCATGGGCTCAACAATCCCCTCACATGTGAGTTGTCCATAATCGTGGACCAGATCAATCCGAACCCAACCTGAGCTCTGATACCATGTTAAACGGGGATCTGATATTTCATCAGCATGTCACTATCATCAATGTCTTCTTCATAATTATGGTTATCATCCTCAAGTATTACTTTCTTCAAAAAAAAAAAAAAAAAATCACACCTCGTATTCTCACAAGTTTTTTTTCTTCATCCCTCTACATCTTGTGAAGGTGGTCCCTAAAATCTCCCTAGGCTGTTGATACCATGTTAAGTATCTCTACCAATCTCAATATTGGTCACACCTTTTCTCATTAATCAATCACATACTTGTACTACAAGATTTGGGAAACCTTACTAACACTTACTCCTAAAATATATCCAACTATGTTGTACAATAGATAATCTATATCTCCTAATTCTATCTTATTAACTTCAATCATATCTCCTAATACTAGACTTCTATTATCAAAGTAATATCATATGTGATATTCTATCAACTAGGATAACTACATTATCCTCAACACAAACATATATAAAAAGAAAGGGAGGAAACTGAAAAAGCTTGGATATATATGGTGTTTAAATGCTATGTCTCTCGAAAGTACCCTGTTGGATTATTGACACTTCGGCATGAATACTGATGACAATTACATTTATTTCACCAAAAATATGGAACTTTTTATAGAATAATCGAGTCTGGCACTTGGACACATACCTGTATCATATAGTTTGAGTAATATAATCTACAAACCCATTCAAATGGAGAAACCACAATTATGAAACTTACATATCTATCCATCAGATTGAAGGCCTTGAGCAAAATATTTTTCCTCATATTGTCCATCTCAAAAACTTGCTTTGCAAGCTGTAATAAAAGAAGTAAATATAAAATATTACAGAAATTATTCATTTATTTCATAAAGGGATAAATGTTTATGCAGATTGAGACATGGGAAGCAGGTTAACACACCTCACTTTTAAAGCTGTCATACACAACGGCAAGAATCAAGTTTGTGACGAAGTAGACACCCAGTAAGATGTATAGAACAAAGAACAGGGAATACCAACGCGAAACCCTGAGGTAAAAAACAAAATTAAGTGCAATAAAAGTGATATGTTCATACCTACTAAGAGAAGAAGATGAAAATATATTTCTCAAAGCCCTTGTTGCGATGCTAGAAACAGAGAAAATAGACCAATCATCACACGCCAACATGCAAAGATTAGATAACCAAATCTAAAAGAACTCTATATGACACGGGGGTTTTGAAACTTCATTGAACCAAAACCCTTTTAGTTTATAATTCAACTAATTAATATTTATAGGTTTCACGGAGGTGGGGATGGGAAATGACAAATATCAAAATGTCAGGATATGGGGACGACAATCCAAATATCAGAAGTCTACTTCTATTTTGTACTTCCTCCCTTTATATACTTGCATCATTTGTATTTGGACAAGGACCAAGGAGAGGAGAGAGATACAAAGAGATAAAAAAGTAACTCATGTGCTAGGAGAGAGAAAGAGAGAATATTGCCAAAAATAGAAATGATGCAAGTAATAGGGAATTGCCAAAAGTGGGAAATGGTGCAAGTAAAAAAAAAATGGAGGAAGTATATTATAACGTAAAAGCCCCTGATACTTGTCCTACAAAAGTTCATAAACTCATTGGGTAGAATCAGTGCAATGCAAAATGCGCTGATGCACCCAAAGAATTTCAATCATTCAAGGGCACACAAGAACAACCCAATAATCAAAATATTAAGACAGCTTATATCTTCACATGTCCAAAGAGGCAGCAACATCAAAGATACTAGTCATTATGTGACACCAGAATACAAGGAAGCTAACCATTCTTAGAAGTCAATCTTACTTGTATGCAGGAATCCACACATCAGGATTGTTGGAAGTAGTAAATAGAACAAACATCTGATACAATGTAGTACCATATGACGTAAAAACTTCTGCCCCCTGTCTGGTATCTTCAAACATGACATAAGCTATCCAGCTTGAGAACAAGAGAAACAGAAGGGTAAGTGCCTGCGTTAATTAATATATAAGTTAATGAGAATAGACTAGTGATGATAAAGCAAAACAAAATAGGCCAAAAATAATACGAACTATCACCAACATGTGCAACGTAATAAGATCTGGTTTTCTTTAAACAATACCAACTTCACACCTAGTTGTGCAAAATAATACAAGGGTCACCATTTTTGGATCATTCCAGGAAGATTATGCTCACCAAAATTTAGAAAAAAAATAAAAAACGAAAAAAAAAATATTTGGAAAATAAGAGATAAATTTTACTACCTCCGTCCCAGAATAGTCTGAACACTTTCCTTTTATGTTTGTCCCAAATTAGTTTGAACACTTCCATTCTTGGCATAGTCCCACCATTAATATATCATTTTTTTTACACATCTTTGGCCCACACTCTACCTTTTATCAATAAAAAGCTACCCAACTTTCTCTCTCCTCTAATAAAAAATACCCCACCAACTCCTATCACATCTACTTTTTAAATAAAATAACATTTGATAACCACATCACAATTATCACCTTAAACTACGTGTCCCAACAAGTGTTCAGATCTTTCTGGGACGGAGGAAGTAAAACTCTATATTACTGAAATTTCAAAACAGAACCACAAATTTCTAAATCTAATATTGAAAAAGTTATAAGCAAACTTATAATAAAATCATAGTTCGAAAATGCGGTTTCGGTCACGACCGTGGTAACGGTTGCGGTCTATGTTACCAGGACTCGTATACCCATGTCTGACACGGGTATGTGTCTAAGTGTCTGACTCCGCTATTCTATATTTCTATGAAAATTTTCAACAATATTGGCCCAAAATGAAGTGTCCAAGTGTCTATATCCACGTCCGAATGTCAAGGATCCGACATGGGTACTTGAGGGAAGTTGAAGAGTCCATGTAACTAAGGTTGCAGTGATGCGGGAACGGGGATGATGCGGTTGTCTTACCGCCAAATATCGGCTTAAGCCATGAGATATCCCTAGAACCTGCCTAAAATGCGGCTTTTTTACACCTTTACGATGCGGGTAATATCGGTTCGGTAGATTTGAAAACTTTTACGACACGGGCGATACGATACGACGCGGCCTTGTTTTTGACACCATAAATAAAATTCATACTTTATATTCTGAAAAATGCAAAAAAGAAAAATCAATTTTATAGAAAAAATTAAATTATCTACAAAGCTTAAATCCTAAATTTTACATTTAAAAAAAAATTATCAAAATAAGTAATATATATAACTTTATGTTTTCAGAATTTAATATATTGTAATACTTGTATTCATAAAAATTCAGAACCTTCAATTATTTTATTTATAAGTATTTCATAAATTTGAAATTTGAAATTAGGTTTTAAACAATTTCAATACTTTTTGACGGAATATTCTAGAACATTTCGCTAGCTATGACCCCCTCTATCATTTTACAAAAGTAAGGTTGTTTCGGTTCAATAGTACTAGCCTTGTATGCACGCGATGCGTGCAAAAACATGTAGAAAATTAAATTAAGGAAAAATTGTTTTAAATAAGTTAAACTTTGCGCGGTCTTCCCATTTTAAGTCTACCTTTTGATTATCCCGGATTGAGTTAGGCTTGTGTGTCTGTTTTTTTCTATTGACTTTAAACCTGTTTGTGACTTGCTAATTACATCTAATAAATCAGGGATTTTTATATTTTTTTTCAAAAAATTAGTTGAGAGGGAAGTAACTCATTGTATTGTAAATATTCCTTGTTTTCTTCTTATTGTGCCTTTTTTATCTTTTTATTTTTTTAAATTAATTAGGTAGTTACATCACTTTTTTAATTTTTTTTTCCTTTCTTCTATTTTTTTGTGTCTCACCCCTGTTGCCATATACTCCCTCCGTTTCATTTTAATTTACTCACTTCACTTTGGGAGAGAACCAAGGAGGAAGTACAAAAGTATGAGAGAGAAACCGAAAAGGTGGAGAGATAAATTGAAAAGTGAGAGAGAGAAAGCAAAAAGTGGGTTAAAATATTAAAAAGTGGATGACATGGGTGAAAAAAGATGAGAAAGTAGATGTGACATGTTACCTAAAATAGAAAAAGCAACAGTGTGTAGATTAAAAAGAAACAGACCAAAAAGGAAAGTGTGTAGATTAAAAAGAAACGGAGGGAGTATATTAGAGATAGTTCGTATTATCTTCCACATATCAAATGATAGTTCAGATTGTTATTAGCTAATCTTCCATAAAAATGATAGCAAATCCACTCCAACTAAATTCATAAAAAAAAAACACTTACATATCCTTAACATTCCCAGGACCACCCTATATCATCAACAATGTATGTTAGATAACAATATCATGGATTTCTTTTCCATTCGATTCTCTCAAATCTCAACCCGACACCCCTTCTCCCATTAGGCACTCTCAACACCCTCCTTCTGCTCTCTCAACCCCACACCCTTCTCCCACAATATTTCCCCCTAGATTTGCTCTTCACCTCATAACCGAAGCACTAGAACGTAAACATTCCTCTGCATCCCCTCCACTACCACCTTCATGCCTACCGTTGTAGCCATTCTCTATGATTGTTGATGTAGGGCCACATATATTACTAATTAAAATGTGATAATCATCATATAAATAAGCCAACTATAATGGTCCATAAATAATTTAATTTGGCTTAAAGTTGTAATTCTCATAAAATAATAATTATTGTGTAGATATCATAGCAATATCACTAATTTTGGTGACGGGTCAAATTAGAAATATTGCACTTTTTTTTATAGGTTTAAGAAATATTGCATTTAAGTTAATTATCAAACAAAAGTTATGGCCCCTGGTGCATGTTTGTTTAGTTATGCTCATAAAGTTTTAAGTTTTTGATGGGTGAATAAGGGAGAGCAATGAAAGGTAATTAAGGTTGAAACTCTCTATCTTCCCCAACCGTTACACTTTGGGTCTTTATATCCTATCTATATCCAAACCGGTATCACACAAAAGCAAAAACAAAATATAGTACTGGAAGGTTCTTTGCCAGACATAACAATTGGGTATTTGAAGAGATAGAATCGGTATTTCTCTAGAGGTAAGTTTCCCAAACAATTCTAATTAATATATTTCATGGATTTACATGGATTGATATAATTTTATGGTTAGCAATCTCCTTCAGTTGGTATCAGAGCCGACCATGTTGGATTCATGAATTATGTTAGAGTTGTAATAGCAAAAAACGTGAATTGTTTTTCGTATAATCTTGTTCCAATTTTTTTTTAGCGATTAAGTTATCTACTGTTGTTTTATCGCTTTAAAAGTAGATTCCTATTGATTTTCGGGATGTGAGATGTCAATGTTTTGAGGTTCTGCTTCACATATGTCGTTTTATTTTTCTTGAGTTTCGATGGCATGCTATTGGAAATTTGATTTGAAATGAGGGGTTTTTGTGTCTTTGTGGTATGTGAAATCTCTCAAACCTTTTTTTGTTTATGTACTACAAGTTGCTTTCTCCTTCTTATATTTTTGATTTTTGGCCCCACCTTTTGTTTATTTATAAATAAAAAAAAAGGATGAAAGAGAAAATTTTGTTGTACTATATTTTAATATTTTTTGCATCCTGTCATCTTTCTTGTATAATGGTGGAGTACTTCATGACTTTGTTTTTCTAAATTCTGCTTTGGATGTCGTGTGTATAGGGTTAATACTTGCTAATAGTAGTATATATTAAGACTATTTAATTACAACTTTCAAATAATAGCAGTATTATACCATACAAAAATTCAAATAACAGAAGTTTTATATTTTCGATTGGGTTAATTAAAACAAAATATCACCAAAGTGATCCCTAGTCCCTACCGTGTAAATTGTTGATAAAAATATGTTAGATGATATGTGTATGCATATCTATGCGAGTATTAGCCGACCCAAAGGAAGGTAAATATTTGGCTAGATTATAATATATATACACTTGTGATGATAAACATGTAAAGATTGTAAGGATAAATATGTGAGTGATAAAGCAACCCAAAGGTGGGTTTTCCTTATATACATTATTGTTAGTGTTTGTTCATTATAACAAGAGTACCGCTAGCAGTTAATAATTTTTGTCCAAAGACTCAATATTAATACTGCATTTAGTATCTTGTGATGGGTACATGGGTTATTCTATTACTAGCCTTATATGTACAAGTTAATTTCAAAACTTGTTATTCTATTATATACTCCATCCATATTATAATTATAATTACACTTAAAATGTGAAAGATTAATAGTTAGATGAATTTAGATATATTAATTCACTAATGTGAAAAACTGACAAAGGTTGTAAGTGATTTTTAATATTAATTTTTTTGTGAATGAATTTTGAACAAAAAGAATAGACATAATGAGTTAGTTTGACTGAATTAAAGAGTATCAAAGGTAGTGTGTGTTTCAGACTTTTCATGTGGACGTCATGTATATCATCTTCTCTTATAAAAAAATGTCAACATATTTTGTCCACTTCATTTTTTGATTGAAATATTTGATGCATATACCATTTATAACTTGTTTAGAATGACAAGTTGAAATGAGAAAGGGTTCTTAAATTGTTTTTTTTTGTAATTTTTTTCATTCCATTAGATCATTGAGTCTAATTTAGTATTTTCAGAGTGGGCACACCTTAGTTTTAAAAGGCGCAAGGCGCAAAGCGCACCGAGGCGCAAGGCGAAGGCGCACGCCTCCCGTAGGCGAGGCGCACCTTTGATGCCAAAATGATTAGAAATTAAAAATAGAAACATTGTAATACTTGAAACAACATAGATATTATATTAAAGACCCATAAAAGAATATAAAAAGACATAAATCATCGCTAAAGTACGGCAATGAGTCGAATAGAAAGATGAAAATGAGTTTCTATAATATAATACTAATTTACTACTTCCTAATAGTCACTATATTACTAATTTACTGCCTCAAAATAAATAAAATACACTATATTACTACTTCCCAGAAGACAGAGATCAAAGAAGAAGAAAAAAGGTGAGAGAAGTAATCAGAAAATAAGATAGAAATCAGAAGAAAAAAAAATACAGAAGAAAGGAGAAAGGAGAAAGAAGAAAATCAGAGAAGAAACAAAAAAGAAATCAGAAAAAAAGAAGAAGAAAAAAGAAGACCGAAAAAAGGAAACAGAGAAGACGAAAAAGAGAAGGGAAAAAAGGAAACTTACCGGCGACGACCGGCGAAGAACGACCGGTAAAGAACGACCGGCGAGGCTGCTGCACCACCGGCGAGGCTACTGTAGTATGTTCTTCTCTCACCTTCGAGTTCTAGGGTTTGTTCTTCTCTCACCTTCGAGTTCTAGGGTTTGTTCTTCTCTCACCTTCGAGTTCTCTGCACCACCGGCGAGGCCGCTGCACCACCGGCGAGGCTTTTGTAGTTTGTTCTAGGGTTTGTTCTTCTCTCACCTTCGAGTTCTAGGGTTTGTTCGACTAGGTATAAGGTTAAAAAACAGAGAAAACCAAAAAAAAAAAAAGACAAAGAAGGCACGTGTGCGACACGCGCGCCTCCATGCGTAAAGCGCGCGCCTTGTGCGCCTAGGCAAAAGCGCGCGCCTTTTGGCGCTTTTTCTCGCATCTCGTTCTTCGCCTCGCCTCGCCTGGGGTGGAGGGTGCGTTTTTTTGTGCGCCTGGGCACGCCTGGCGCCTAGGCGCGCCTTGGGCGCGCTTTTTAAAACTAAGGGACACCATCTTCCTCCTACCTTCCCTTATATAATAGAGATTTGAAATCTAGTAAGATTAAATTTTAGTTTATTGTGAGTATATATCTATATTTGTTGCCTTGTTCTCTTTACAACTAATTTTAAGGAATTCAATTCCAGTCCTTAATGGCACTAACTTTAAGGAATAGAAGGAACAATGTTTAGATAATTTTGGGTTGCATGGATCTAGACCTTCCTTTAAGAGTAGACCCCCCTTCTCTTACGGACACTAGTTTT
Source organism: Beta lomatogona (assembly GCA_947646795.1). Lineage (NCBI taxonomy): Eukaryota > Viridiplantae > Streptophyta > Magnoliopsida > Caryophyllales > Amaranthaceae > Beta > Beta lomatogona. Next base: position 3,933,093 of record CANSNZ010001473.1, read on the forward strand.
CTTGATGAGAAGAAATAATTTGGGAACTGGAATCGCATAAGTCTTATGATCATTAAGCGTGGCATACCATAAACTTTTAGGGGTGCATTATCCGACGAGGTTACTAGTGCCATGGATTTCCTTGCCGAATTGAAAAGCGCTTCGCAAAAAGCGATAATGCGGAAATAAGCATACTATTGAGAAGCTTAACTTCCAAAGAGTATAAAGGAAATATAAGGGAGTACATTATGGAAATGGCTCACATTGTTTCAAGGCTCAAGGTCCTAAAGATCGAGATATCGAAATATATTCCCGTGCATTTGGTCTTCAAATCTCATCCAAACAACAGTTTTGAATCATTTAAGGTCAGTTACAACTGTCAAAAGTAGAAGTGGTCTCTTAATGAGCTCATTTCATTTTGTGTTCGAGAGGAAGAGAGGTTGAAACAAGTACTCACTTGGCAAGCACCTCTAAAGAAAAGGGCAAAAAGAGGAAAAATGGTGCTTATAAGAATGAAGCTGCTAAAGGCCCAATTCAAAAGAAACAAAAGGAAGGTGAAACCACTTGTTTCTTCTGTAAAAAGTTTGGGCATATGAAGAAGGATTGTACCAAATATCAAGCATGGAAGGTTAAAAAGGATATGATTCTTACTTTGGTTTGTTGTGAGAACAATTTAGCTTCATTACCTAGAAACACTTGGTGGTTAGATTCCGGGGCAACTTCTAACATCAGTATTACAATGCATCTGAGCCACCGCGCTAGATGATGTTGAGAGATGCATCTATGTGAGAGATGGCAAGCCGATGAAGGTTAAAGCTATTGGGCATTTTAGATTGTTATTGTCTTCTGGTTTTTATTTGGATTTAAAAGACACTTTTACTATAACTGTGGAGAGATATAAGGCTCGTCTTGTAGCTAAAGGTAATACTCAGAAGGAAGGGATTGGCTATAAAGGGACCTTTTCTCTAGTTTCGTCAAAGAACTCCTTTAGGACAATCATGGCTCTTGTTGCGCAGTTTGATTTAGAGCTTCATCAGGTGGACGTGAAAACAACGTTTCTCAATGGTGACATTGATGAAACAATCTACATGGTGCAACCAGAAAATTTTGTATTAGAGATCCAAATAAATGGTTTGCAAATTGAGTAAATCCATCTATGGTCTAAAACAGGCGTCTCGGCAATGGTACCACAAGTTTCATAACGTCATTCTCTCATTTGGTTTTGAGATAAATGATGAAGATGATTGTGTGTATCATAAGTTCAGTGGGAGCAAAATGACTTTCTTTGACTTATATGTTTGATGATATTTTGCTTGCCACAAATGATACAGGTATGCTTCATGAAACCAAGACATTTCTATCAAAACACTTTGAAATGAAAGATGTTGGTGAGGCCTCTTTTTTGTTAGGAATTGAGATACTACGTGAGAGATCATAAAGTATTCTAAGGTTATCATAAAGGAACTATATCGATAAAATCTACTTCCTCCATTTCTTTTTACTCGCTACACTTTGACTTTTACGCTTGCTGATGCACTACTTTGACTATTAATATATTGAATTGTGTATTAGAGTAAGGTATTAAAATTTGATTTTATGAAAATATAAATTGAGACGAATCCAGCGACATATACATTATAACATTTGATTTTATCTAATAATAAATAATGCATGGTCAGACCTCATAGATGAATAGTGGAATTTTCAAAGTGTAGCGAGTAATTTGAAACCGATGAAGTATAAAAGATTTGTCATGTAGGACGAGATACCCCTATCTCTAAGGGAGACAAATTTAGTCTTAACCATTGCCCTAAACTAATCTGGAAATTCAAGAGATGCAAAAGATTCCCTATGCATGGGAGTCTAATGTATGCCCAAGTTTGTACGCGTTCAGATATAGTATACATCGTTAGAGTTTTGGGTAGATATCTTAGCTATCTAGGAATGGATCATTGGAAAGTAGCTAAAAGGGTTATGAGATACTTGAAGAGAACAAAAGATTATATGCTCACTTACAAGAGATCAGACCATTAGGAGATCATTAGATTCTCCGACTCTGATTTTGCGGGATTCAGAGATTCTAGTAGATCTACTTCTGGATACGTTTATCTAGATCTAGGGTGGTGCCATGGTGGTGCCATATCTTGGAGAAGTGCTAAGCATAATATAATAGCTACTTCTACCATGGAAGCATAATTCATAGCATGTTTCGAGGCATCAAACCATGGAATATGGCTACTTAATTTTGTAGCAAGGCTGCAAATTGTCAATGAGGTTGAGAGGCCAGTTAAGATATTTTGTGACAATAAGTCTGCAGTGCTTTATTCCAATAACATCAAGGTTAAGTATCGAGTTGTTAAGGAAAGAGTTGAAAAAAAAGAGATTTCTATAGAACATATAGGGACACACTGCATGATCCTTGAACAAAAGGTCTCCCTCCAAAGGTTTTCCATAAGCACACTACTCACTTGGGAGTCTTAGAGTTTCAAGAGTCTTGGGAGTTTGTCAAATGAGTTCCAAAGGTTCTATGTTAGACAATATGCATATGGTTATTTTGTATTTTTCTTATCAAAAATAAAGTTGAGTATTCAGTTTCTATATGTAAAAAAGTGGTCTGAACAATTAAGTTATCTATGGTTAATTAAAGTGTGGAAGGGCCAATTGAAAATCGATATGCACAGACCACCTTCATGTGATCTTCATGCTACACATTTCATGATTGATCTATGTCATTTGGTTGCATCAGTATCAATGATCATTGGTGGTAAAGTTATTATTGAAATAACAAAACTGCAATGGTCCTATATTGATGTGGCTAATGGACGAGATTGTTGCAGATATGCAAAGTTTATGATGATTAATATTTTGAGCTCATAAGGAACAACACATTTTATTAGGATGCATATTTGGCCCACCGGGAGATTTTTAGAATAAATATTACAGGGCCACATATGTTACTAATTAAAATGTGATAATCATCATATAAATAAGCCAGCTAAAGTGACCCATAAATAATTTAATTTGGCTTAAAGTTGTAAGATATGAGAACAATATCACTAATTTTGGCGACGGGTCAGATTAGAAATATTGCACTTAAGTTAATTATCAGACAAAGGTTATGGCCCCTAGTGCATGTTTGTTTAGTTAGGCTCATAAAGTTTTAAGTTTTTAATGGGTGAATAAGGGAGAGCAATTAAAGGTAATTAAGGTTGAAACTCTCAATCTTCCCCAACTGTTACACTTTGGGTCTTTATATCCCATCTATGGAGATCCAAATGGGCATCACACAAAAGCAAAAACAAAACATAGCACTGGGAAGGTTCTTTGCCGCACATAACAAATGGGTATTTGAAGAGATAGAATCGGTATTTCTCTCATGGCTGCCAAGGAAACTCAAGGTAAGTTTCCCAAACAATTCTAATTATATATTTCATAGATTTACGTGGATTGATATAATTTTATGATTAGCAATCTCCTTCAGTTGATATCTTCACAACACTAGCAGCTTTGTTGGTCCACTTCAACCATGAAAACTCCAAACTTGGTGCCTTATTTACGATCCAAAATTATCGCGATAGCCATGAAACATGCTAGAAGTTTTAACACTCCTTTACCTTGAATCCTCGTACTTTTAGATCTTAAGTTTTTTGGTGGTTCTGGTTGGGTGGGGTGGCTTTCCTTTGATTTCGCTGGGTGTGATGAGGCCGTTACTCTTGCAGTTTTAATAGTGGTAAGACTGTAACAAGCTAAAGGGTTACAGGTGAATGGGGAGGCATGCCATTGCAGAATTTGTTTAGTGGTTGTCAGGACTGTGGGGTAATTGTGATACACTAAGAGTTAGTAGTCGGATGGTAGGATACAGTTAGTAATTTGCAAGTAAATGCAAGTAAATAAAAACGAAGTAGTTAGTTGCATTACTAATGATATGGGGTTGTGGTTTAATTAGCAAGATGGGGGTGGTTCTTTTATTTTTCAGTTGCAGGTTTTTCTGGAATAATGCCTCTAGCTAAGGGTGGTTTTGATCAAAAGAAACCAATAACGAATGAAAGCTATACTTTATTTATATTAGCTACAAGTTATTGATAGAATATTAGATGATCAGAACATCCAAAGAAACAAAACAAGCAGAAAACCCAGATGATGCATCACTAACCCAGACATTGAGATAAGTAGGAAGCATCCCAACAAGGACAATAACACTTCTTCTTAATTCCCTACAAACATGTAAAATGAAAAGGATCAGAATTTAGTTGACAGAATCCAACTCTCAAGGAAACAAATTCCAGATCAACATGACAAATAATTATAAAGCTGTTATTGTCCAGTCTCAACTCATTATTTTTTCCTGTACTTTGGGTGACATGCAAGGGCTATCAATCCCTAGAATATTAGAGGTTGCATACCATCAAGTTTGACTAGGGAAGCAAATTCAGATCAAAACATGAAATACTATTAGGTTAAGATACATATAGTTAATACACAATGCCCTATTTTTCACTCGATCCTAGAAAAAGTTTCAGCCAGCAAATATTACATTTTTTTCATTTTAGAAATTTCTATGGGCTGAAACAATGCAATAGGCATGCAACATTCTGTGAAGTTCCCAGCATCAATTTCAAGTTCATATAGTTGTAGACCTATATTCATTTATGTTACATAATTGTGCAATGACAATAAAGGAAGGCAAATTCAGTGGCTGTGCAACGCAAATCATACCTAATATAAAGAATGAAAAAGAGGACCCGTATATATGGAGCAATCCTGAAAGGAAGAGAACTGAAAGCCAAAGGCGACAGATAGAGCGCAAATAATATTATATCCGCCGCCAGGACAATGAGGAGGAAAACCTGAAAACAATAAGAAAAGAGTACAGTCTCAGTTCATGAGAGTGTTAAACATTCCATTTGAAACATATCTTAATACTCTACAGGATAAATTAGAAGCTTACAGAAGACCACAAACATGTTTTGGAACTCCAGAGCGGACATAGATGTTCTGGAAGTATGAACAAGAAGCTAAAGCATATTGTATCAATCTCATAGTATGAAGTTGTCTATATAGCTACTACTTAATTTATCGGATCTTGTTCAGCCAGGAATAAAGATTCAGCGAATAAATTGGAGACTGTCTTATTTGATCATAAAGCACTTTCAATTTTATTTACCTTAAGGAGAAAAAATAAGCATACTTAATTACTTAAGTCCCAATTTTTTATCATAAGCAACTAAATCCACTTTGTATTGGCAAATGTGTAATTAAATGTGTTTATAGTGTATATGGAGTATAAGAAACATTTGGTTTGAGGAGTATTAAAGTTTGATTATATTAGAGAGATTACTTCAACACTGGCATATGTATCTAGATGAAAGGAAGTTGTTTTGGAGCAAAAAGAGGTTCGCCCGGTCAGCAGGAATTTCAAAGCTTCAGTTTTATTCAGTTACATGATAATGCTTTCACGCCCAGTTGGGTGGAGGTGGTCGGGCAAGCAAATTGATGTATTGATACAAATTATGTTGTCAAAATGTTTGTTTGGTTATGTTTGACAGATATAACCTGATTAACCAGATATATTTTAATTAATTGAGTATATCTTAGTCCTTTACCCATCATTTTCTATACATAGAGATTATGTGCCATATGTATTTAATTAACTGATTCATCTTTTGTCTTGCTTTTCTCGAGAATTACTGTAGTAAATTTTTATTGAGTTTAGACAAAGAAATTTCACAAACAATTGTCCGATTAATTCCCATAAACAACCAATTCTTCTACGTATCTCAAAAGTATTACAGTGAATACTCTGTTCTTCTAATGACCAATAATTTATTTTTAGGAAAGTGTATATTGAAGTGCTAGGAAGATCTTATCTGGCCACTCACTTCTACAGATCCTCATTATTTACAACATTTGTTTCTATTGTTTCTAATAGGTAGATCATAGATGTTATTTCTTTACTTGTCATGTGATCCAGCTGCTAGCTTTATGTAGACCACCAAAATAATTGATGCAGCATTAGGGGAAACTGAAATTACGCTTATTGTAGAAAAATATGAAAGAAGATAAACAGAGTAAACTGGGGAGCGTTGTTTGTTTGCTTTGACAGAATCAAGTTTAATTATGGTACAAATGTGTATACTGGAAGCATGCAGTTATTGTCTTATTACCAAACTTGAATAATTTCTATACGCATAAGATTGAAGCATAAGATTGAATCAACTTCTTCCTGTATTGAGAATATCTAAGCACATACAACAATTTAGAGTGACATATTTGCTATTTAATAAAATTTAGGAAAAATTGATTCTAATAATCCCACTTTTGGCGCTCTGCTCAAAACAGTCCCAACTTTCGATAATCTCAAAATACTTCCACCTTGATACCTCATCTTCTTACATTGGGCCTTTTTACCTAAAAGCTGTTGAACAGGTTATATTTGATTAATTAAGTCCTTTTTCTAAGTCTTTTACCGTCAACCTAAACCCATCAAAGTCTCAACAAATTCAAGAGCTTTCTCTCTCCACCACTTGAATCCACCACCAACACAACCTAACTGACCCATCCCACCGCCACCACCACTCGAAGTCCCACCCACCCACTGCCCTAGAAATTAAAGTCCCACACCACCACCACAAATTTCTACTCCACCCACTAAAAACCCATCCCATACCCCCAATATAAACCAACCGATCCCCAGTCACCCTTCATAACTCACCGGAGCTCATATCCCCACTCTCTCCTAAACTAACCACTTTGATCTCAAAATACCAAGAACCTTCAGTTCACTCACCCCTCTCGTCGCCCTCACCATTCTATGCCCTTTACAGCTCCCACCACTCGATATATCCTCACCCAATTAGACGCTGAAGAGATTCTATTTGTGAGGTTGCACAATCAAGCACAATCAAGAGGTTGAAGGAGGATATGGAGGAGTGGGCGGCGGAGCAAGCACGTGACTTGCAGAAGAGGAGAGGAGAGGAGAGGAGAGGAGAGAAGATTGGAGACGTTGAGAGAGCAGAGAGTAACAGGAGGGTACTTACCATCACAGAGCATGCATTCAAGGGGAGAACAGAGAAACCAAATGACGTTGCTTCCAGGGGAACCAAACAGAGAGAGTTTGAGAGTTGAGGGTAAGGTGAGGATGTAATCACTGCCAGGTGAGAGAGGGAGGGAGACTTGTTTATTTGAGTGGCGACGGTGGCACGTAGGGGAGATTGCGGTGGTGGATTTTAAGAGGTGGTGGGAAGAAGTGAATTGGGTTTGGGTTTTAGAGAGAGAGTGAGTTAGAAGGAGAAGTAATTGTTGGGATGTTGGGGAAAACATTGAAAGAAAGAACAGGGACAACAGAACAGTAGAGGAAGCCATGGGAAAACTGACTGCTCTCTTCTTCTTTCTCTGAAGTTGTCAGCTGTGTTTGATGAGGTGAAATGTTTTCTCGGGGATGAAGGAGGGGTGGTGGTGGGAGGGGAGGGGGAAGGGGGTGGTGCTTTGGTTTTTTTTCCAGTTAAGTAAACAATTAATTTTAGGTGTTTAATTACATAATTAGGGTATTAAATTATTAAATTAGTTCTTAATTATCTAATTACGATATTTAACCTGCATTTGCAGGTTGCTAACAGGTAGTGACCTGTTTTCAGCAGATATACCCCCAAAGTTGGGTTATTCTCATATTATGAAAAGTTGGGACCGTTTTCAGAAGATCGGATAAAGGTGGTATTATTCTTATCAATTAATCCTAAAATTTAAGCAATTTAAAATGTCTTGTGTATAATATATGTAATTGCTGAAAATTATATACTTCCTCTTTCTGTTTGGCCCATTTTCCTCTTTGAAACGTCCCTACTCCCTAACAGAGTTCCCCATACTACAAAAGACTGAAGGTCCAGCACTTTACTCTCACATTCACTACATTTGGTCCCACCAATGTTGTCTTCTATCAGCATTATCAACCCAAATATTGAAAAAATAACTTGCCCCAATGAAGAAAATAGAATAGGACAAAGGGAGTTAATGTTAGCAAGTTAGCTGAAAAGAAGCATCATGCGAAAAGGCTTTGTTGAAATATATATCTATAGCATGTTCAATGGCACTGATACGCACGCGCTTCGTTACTATAAGTAATAGAGAGAGAGATTAGAAAGACACCGATGAGGAGTCACCCATGGGAAAAAGGCAGGTCGATGACCAAGAACCTGAACTTGAGTATAAATCGATTCCAGTTATGCAAAAGCTTCTAAAACAGCATTTGAAAGCTTGACGATAGCAGGCTAGCTCCTGAAAAATCCATTGGTTTCTTTCCTTCCAAGTAAACAACCAAATTTTCGATGGAACCTTCTTCCACAGTTCAGCAACCCAACCTTCCTTCATCCTTTTTTCCTTGCTACAACAGCATCTTTTACAAAACAAGGGCTCATTCTAAAAGGCTAAAGGTAAGTGCCAACAAAAAAACAAATGATATAAGAGTATAATAACAAACTATTTCTCCTTAGAGAGAGAAACTACAATTATTTAAAACCAGCAATGCTTAAATTTCTTCTCTCAGAACATCCTCTTTTGGGATCTCCCTTTCATACCCGCCCAAGCAAAGAAGGGCACTTCAGGATGAGCTTTTGATATCCAAACATAAACAGCGAGAAATGCTAGAACTAAGCATCTATTTACCCTCTTCAAAATCTCTTACTATTACTTTTCAAGGGAGGGAAAAAGAAAAGGTTTATCAACCAAAATCCCTTCATGAGAGTACTGAAAATGTTAAGAGTAGGAGAACTTGGTAGATATATGAGAGAGTTCATTTTGAGCTTAAGATGGTTAGTTTCAAGGTTTAAAATTAAGTTTCATCTCTTGTTTTACATGAACAACCACTTGGATGTTAGGAAAATATGGCGTGAAAAGTGAAAACACAAAATATAGTAATCACAGTTTACATTCCTCTGTATCTTATGCTTTGAGTAGATATATATTGATTTTGCCCTCACTACTCTTCTGACAAAGTGGCGCCAAACCTAGTGCACTTATGATCATCACAGCTAAGAATGGTACTGACATTATTAAGTTTGAACCTCAAAAGATACGCTTACTGTAACTAAATACAGAAGGAGCCTCTAGGAAAAAGAGGAACAGAGATCAGTGGCCTCTTACCATTGCCCATGAGGGCTTGGGTGATGGAATGGTTAAAATGATTTCAATACAAGCATTAGAATGTTCACAGCACCTCTTTTGAAGATATACACAAAGCAAATTAAAACAACTACATCTTAAAATTCTAAGAGTTGGGGATTTTTTGAAAGTAAATATGATAGAAAAGGAATCAATCTCAGATTATTTTACTGAAGTCTCATTAGTAAAACCATATAAATTTGTGAAGCACATTTGTCAAAAGCTAGGAAGTCGCTATAAGCAGTCAATGCAACATTTGAGGACTAATCAAGCCTCTTAAGTCTTACCATATAAAAGTGCATATTTCTTCTCTTTATGGATTATTACATCACAAAGACACAGGGGTGTGATTTGTAGACTAAACCTCACATTCTCAGGCTTTGGCAAGATCAAATAATTAGTATAAAGGGGCATCATCACAAAAATATAGTTGCTACATCTTGCGGCTGAAGAGCAATGCTAGAATATGTATGCACCAAATGAGGATGCACAGATCGTGGTACAGTAGATCATTCAAAGTTTTTTGTAGCAGTTATGTTTCACTAGACTCAGGTGCAAAGCTCGATGGGAGGATTGTAACTCCTCAATCTAAAATAAAAGCAAAAACATTGGAGTTTCAGGAAATGTGTATCCTAAAATAAAAAAAATTCCTAGAGAGTGCATTCCACTATTGTCAAAGCTAATTGCAACTTCCAGACAACGCGTTGTGGTAATTAATGGTGTGTGGCATGCGCTCATTCATATGGCCAAAACACAAACATGCTGTGTGAGTTCGACTCATTTGTACTTTGGGTGACAAAGTTGTAATCACCAAAAGAAAAAAGTCAAAAATATGTGAACTCAGTGGTTTATGCTGGCCCAATCAAAAACTGCTTTATACCATCTTCATCATATTTAATAACAGGGACATAACCTTCCCTTCACACCCCCCTCAGTGGGCCCATATATGACCAACAAAAGTAAAGACTCGTGAACAAGGAGAGACATAAAAGCAACAAGCACACACAGCAGCATGAAAAGAGTGAAGCATACACACCTGTAATTTATTTAGGGACTTCTTCCAGTAAATATGTGAACCTTCATACACAAGTGGAAATAAAATGTGGACAAATAGTACTAATAGAGTTATGCCCTGCAAAAAGACAGGAAATTAGAAGAAAATTAAATTAAGAAAGAAAGGCAAAAACTTCAAAGCCACAAATCATTAAAATACGCACTAATCATAAGCATGCAAATCCTACATCTAGAGATGAATAAGGCTAGGTTTCGGAGTTCCTTCTAAAAAAATTGTCAAGCATACCTTTGACATGTTATATGATGCTCAAGTTTCCAGTACATCATAGAACATAAAGATAAAACTAACTATTCAAGACTACAGTTGCGATTGCAGAAAGTAAAGTGGAGAAATATTGGCATTCAACCAGAACCAGTATAAAAAAAAATGTTATGAGTTTGGCAAGTATCTGGAGAGCTAAAGAGTTATACATTCATAATTAAGAGGCAAACAAATGTCCTCTGAATAGAAATCGTCAAGATATTATGTTGAATTCTGAATGATTCAACTATATCTAAAGCAAGCAGTTGCAACAATGTTTGCGTACTTCAAGACATCGCAAAGTGCTTGTAGACTGAAATTCTCCAATCTTTTTATTCTATAGATGGCAGTGGACTCGTAGCTGCTATAGGAAATGCAAAATTTTCAGCCGATCACCCATGTTCATTTTTATCAATGCTTAACATAATAACATGTAAATGCTCAAAATAAAGTTCCGTCGGTAATTAGCTTAGATCAATCAGAAAACAGCTGGCACAATATGTTGAAATGACCACTATTTGCAGGCCACAGCATTTGACAAATGCAATGAAAACTTAAAATTCCTATAGTTGCAAAATTTTCATATCATTTCATACTATCTCAACCACTCCTAACCATATTTATGGGACCAAAGTTAGCAGAACTGAGAGCTCTAATATATGTGGCCCTCATAAAACTGGCATCGTCATTGAAATGAAAGATTAACACAAGTGTCAGATAGCTCAAAGTTTAAATGGTGGCTAAAGGCATTGATTTCTCTCTAGGAGATGAACAAAAATATTCAACAATAACTGTCTACTCAATGCTTTTGTCTATGAGTAGAAATGCTAATAAAAAGTCGACAAACAGAAGTAGGGAGAAAAACATCCTCATAGAATAAATCTTCAAAGAAAACAATATAAGAATGATGAGATTCCATACCTCGTATATAAGAGATTCAACACCATTTAAGTATGGTAGTTCACCAAGGTAAAAGAAATCTCTATCATTACAAGAGTGTTCATTGTATTTTCCGCACCACAAAGGTTTCTGCAGAGGTTTTGGACACAGGAGAAACCAGATTTCAGCACTAAAAATCCTCACCATTCACAGAAAAGCATTTTTATCTTGACTAAGTTGGTCTCTCGCAATCCTATTTTAAAAGTTTTAAAAGAGCAATCGATATGAGAATAGAAAATATAAACTAATCACCTCAAGAAAATTCAAGACTATCAATGCGAAATAGTTGAGCGTCCAAAGAAAATCGAAGCGAATATAAACAAAATATATCTTTGCTGAAGTTTCAAAGTTTGACTCATCAAGGATCTCCTCTGGTAGACCAGCACCATCCTCTGCCTGCAAAATGAACTATTTGTGTTGGAAGTTGAACAACGCTGAACTTACAGCACATTTATCACTATTCACAAGCTACAAATCAATTGATACATGACACGGGAATCCATGGACATAGCCCATTTCTTAATATAGGAAAAAGATTTCCATTATAAAGAAAGGAAACAATACATGTACATCAAATATTCAAAAGAGAACAGTAAATGCTCCACAAGCTTGAGGGCAGGAAAAGGCATCAACCAATAAAGGCTAAGAAAACAATTCCACTCACAATCAGGTCTATGAGAACCATATGAGCTATATAATACTGTTATCGCTCTCACTCACAGCACGCACAATTTTGGCAAAGTATGTTCGTTAATAATTTTTTGCCCTTGTACCTTGCTAAGCAATGCCAAAAAGATGCAAATGCATCATGAAAGGTTACAAGTCATATGGTTGGCATCATTAAAGGTTACAAGACATTTGGTTGGCTCCATGAGCCAGCAGCTCTACAATTGCAAATAAAACAAACAACGGTAATCTTTCTAAATGCATACTCTGTCAACTGTCAAGAACCTTGAAAGCAGCATATGCTCAATACCAAAAACCTCATTGGATACTAGTCGGTCACATAATAGCTTATCCAGAGTTTTCCTTCACCCTGAGGTGTCTGGGACATCAGCAATTTGAACCTGGGAAGTGGCGTAAGTAAAAGATCAATGTTATCTGATTGGCTCCATCAGCTATAATTCTCTTCCCCAAACCAGCCTCTGGGAGAAGGCGAAGCTTTCTCCAGAATAACTGAATCTGAAAGACAGTTTGATCAGCTGCATGGTGCCTCCACTAACAAAAATACCTACTTATTCAAATTTTACATCTTGTAAGATCTACAAAATAATGTGCATCTGGTCACAGCAAACCATGATAATTTAACAGAGAATGCTCCTTCCATATTAAAATGTATAATTATGAATTGTCATTTTGATACACACATCCAATATGGACTTCTTAGAACTTTTAAAATTTTGCATCGAATCAAGAAACATTAGATAATCCAAGAAATGTAAACTACAATTACAGAAAAATATCGACCTTGTGCAAGTTATCTTCAACTTTAGGTGTGTTAAACTGTTAACCTGAACAATTTGCATGTGAGATGTGTTCAGCGAAGCTCTTATTTATGATGTATAGAGAGCCATAAAGGGCAGTAGTGTAGATGGGATCCAATCACAAGTATTAAATATCAACTCCACAAGAATTTACCTACTTAAGTAGCTAGCATCCATTGTTTCACAAAGCTCGGGTTACAACATAAACTCAGTAGCATTAGTGACCCCCTCAGCCCTCGCTGCAAAACACAAATAGATATGGGAACATTGCCAATCTTTCTTTTCCCCTTGGGACTTGGGAGTCAGAAGGAAGTACTATGTACCAACTACCAACTACTCTTGCTCCCTCTATCCTAGCAAGTGCCACACTAGACTTTTTGTGGTCTCCAAGATGCATATATGACTATTACTTTTCAAAAATATTATATTTATTTTTTGTAAAAAGATAGACCAATGCTTTTAATGCAGCATTTGTGCCGTTGCATCCAACTAACCTATTTACAAAAAAAAAAAAGCCAGGATTTGTAAACTCACAAGAAGATATCAACTATAATGATCAAGTAGCGACAGCAGTGAAATAATAACGATATGAGAATACTGAAATATGTTCTCTTTTTCAGGACAATTTAATATTTTATTTGACAAACTACTATAAGAGTCCAAGCCATTAAAGTTATTTATGGCCTACTCACACAGTATATTTTTAATGCCTAAACTTCGGTTTTATGGTCAAAGTTATAAAGTTATGACTGTAATTTCTCACTATTATAGACATCAAAACATTATCATGGATCACACTAAATTTGTTTCAATGTGTGTTCTAAACTACCATCTTATTATAATTTATAGTTTTATACTAATAGGTAACTAAAGATATGAAAGATCAAAGATGTGCATACGATAATCTTAATAAACAAGATATTAGTAGTAAAAATGTGCATTGGAGGCAGTGAAAAAGCAAAAGAAACCATTAAAAAAGATGCAGACAGAATATACTCTTTCTTTGAGATGGAAACGATTAAACATTTGGAAGAAAAACAGACAAACCAATCCCCCCTCCACAATATATAAAAGAAAAACTAAATCCACATGATCACTAGAATAGCTATTTCAATGAGTCAAGAGCATTGCAAGTGTCAACTAGACAACTTAATTAAGTCTTGAGGGGTGGATTCAAAGCGCGTCTTTAGAAGGCATTACCCTCACGGTGGTCTCTTTTGACATGAAAACTCTTGAAATCAGCTTATATTAACAAATTAGACCAGAACCAATCTTATGTGAACTTATTTTCCCGGACCTTAGCTTATGTAAGCTAACTTTGAGTTGCGATATAAACCCTCAACTCAACTCATCTGCACTTATTAGATCTAAGTAAACATTGGCCTCCTTGACTTATCATCAAAAAAGAAAAAAGTGGACGTCAACTAGTTCAGTCGGTAAACTCTCATCATCCAAGGCCTGTAACAGAATCCCGTCTACATCACTACCCAATTTAGCTTTTATACAACCAAATACAAATTGAAAAGAGTTCCCTACAAATACCTACATTGCAACAAAAATCTTCTCTTTATAGGAATATTAAACATGGTGAATCCTAACTCTCATATTAAACCAACACATCGCTCCTATTTTTGGAAAATAAAGATATCTCCAAAACAATAATCCTCCCAACAAAATTTGGCAAAAAACACAATCACCATGACACCATGCACAATAATAATCAAAACCCAAGTGACGAAAAATAAAGTTAGAAAGATTTAAAAAGACAAAAGTCAAAAAGATGATGAAAAGAAAAAGGGTACCAGATCAACAAGAGCAGCAGCTCTTTGGTAAACAGAGCCATGGGTGATGGCATCAGACCTCCGATGAAAAGTGGGCGCACGACTACTACTTTCCCCTCTCAAAAGAGGCTTATCCATCTTTCTTCCCTTCACTTGTTGCTCGGACAATGATGAAAGAGGTCAGCTGGAGAGAGAAATCAGAAATGAAGGACTTAGATCGTACAATACAGTTAAATTTGGTGACTATTTTGAAGTGATAACTAAGAGATGAGAAAATAGAAATGGTCAATAATCAATTTTTTAATGGTCAATAAATCGGTACGTGTTTTCTTTAAGTACTCCATCTGTCCGACAATACTTTTTACACTTTTCTTTTTCATCTATCACAGAATACTCTCTTTGGATATGACGCACTATTATTTTAATTCTTATAACTTTTAACCATTGACCCACATTATCTCTCCTTAAAATAAAATAATACTACTTTTACTAGCTACTAACTCCTATCACATCTACTTTCCAATAAAATAACAATTGATAACCAAATAACAACTTATAATCTAAAACTACGTGTCTTGATAAGTGTCAAGAGTATTCTGGGACGGATGGAGTAATCTTTATGAGAACTTATTATTTTGTCTAATTGTTTTAACTTATGATAGGGAATTATGGGAAGAATTAAGAAATTTAGCGGAATATAGGAAGAGTTTGGGAAGAGGGTAAGAAAAGTAGGATGTATTAGTTGTATTAGTGTTACTACCCTTATGTGTGCATAGTGCGTACGAAAGCGTATAGAAAATTAAATAAACTTTGCATTTTACTTTTTCAAAAAATTATTGTTCAGTTTAAATGTGGTACTTTTTTTTTCCTTTTTTGGTTTAAATGAATCATTTAGTTATCTCCTTTTTTCTTTTTTCTTTTTGTTCCTTTTTTTATTTTTTGGTGTCACATACTTGTTGTGATATATAATACAAAAGAACCTTACTGGACCAGCAACTCTTACAGGTCAGTTAGCTTAGCTACACAGATCAACGCTTGAGGGCAGAAAATATAAGGGAATCCCTATGCCCAAATACAAGCAGATAATGGAGTTTAAACTTAGTGACTTTAAAATCACCAAGCATGGTTAGTCAATGATCAATATGTTGCTCGAGGTCTTTTGGATTTGGTATGAAAATGTCATGTGATGTTACGAGTTACGACTTACGACTAATACTACATATTTTGACACTTGGAAAGGAATAGACTTTTCTTCTTTAGAGGGTTTTGTCGGTAAAGCAGAATATACGAGTACAATACGTGGATACTCAAATTTTTAGAGGGGGCAAGTGGAGAAGATAAAGAATTGAATATGCGAAGATTGCGATATTGTGGACCTGCTTTGGACATGGTTTGGTTGTGGAATTAATAAACCAATTTACTTTTTCTTTTTAAGGCTATAGACCAGTTAGTGGTACCAAGGAGTAAAAAGACTAAAGACATCTAAGATTGCATCTACAATTTACAAATAAACTGATTGTTTATTACAAAATCTGATCAGGGGCGGGGCAAATGTAATGGGGGCCCTATACAAATTTTTAAAATTGGGCCCTTGATTTGTAGTTTAAAGCAAATATAAGATTCTCAATTTTAATTAAAAAAAGTACTTTTGTATTTAAAATAAGAAAGTCAAGTTACATCATATTAAAAATAAAACATATCTACTTAAACAAAAGTGTTGCTCACTCACTGGATGATTTGAACAAACTAATATTGAAAGATGTATTAAAACAATTTAAAAGACATTCAATTAAAATATGAAAAACCAGTTGTAAGATAAATTGAAAAAAAATGGAGTGAAAGTAAATTACCCAAAATAACTCTGGATGAGCCGCTGCTTTTTTGCTCCAGTGGCATAGATTAGATTGGGTACTGCGTAGTTTAATTCGAGTTGGATGGTATATCTGGATCAATTGGACAATTGCTAATGGTTAAATCTTTATTTTCATGACATAATTGAAGATTAAACCATTTTATTGGAATTAAATTAATTGACCCATCTCTTCAACTTCTCTTGGAATGGTGGTTTAATTCGAGTTTTGGAATTAAAATTATTGGGAAAGAAAATGTAAATGCACCAATTGAAATTTTAGAATCTGGGAGAATAGGAGCCATTAATGAATAGGGTGAAGCTTCTTGGAGTTATAGTAGAAGGATGTGAAGAGTTATGTGTTTCATAAAGAGCAATGAAGACTAATAAAGGTAAAAAAAAAATAAGTGAACAAGTATGCGTGCAATACGCTTACAGCTATCATCCACAAGACCACAACTTTTCAATTCCCAAAAAACTCGAAAAGGCAAAATTTCATGGGTTAAGCAGATTTGATCCGCGTACCTAATGCATAATACACTCACGGTACTACCATTGCTCCATATCTTTTCCTTTTGTTGTACAATCAACAAAATAAATATATTTGGGGCCTCTATCTTTAGGGGGCCCTATGCGGTCGCCGTTGTAGAATGGGCCAAGAACCGCCCCTGAATCTGATAGCTGCATCTGCATGATGCACGTTACACCACTCCTCTATTTTGGTTTTCTTTTATACACTCTCCATTCCATATTAATTATTATATTTGGATAATAAATATAAATAAGGGAAAACACTTATATAGACCTAATCCACACTAAATTCAGTGTAAACTAATGCTAATATATGTGATTTTTTAAAAAAAAGGGTCACTGTATTAAAGATTATAGATATAAAGGAGTAGTAGTCATAAATTATAAAGGGTGACTATGTAACGAAAAAAGTTACTATGTTATAAAGTGTAATTTTCGTTGTAATAAACGAATGTAAGAAAAGGTGATTATATAGAAATAAACAGTCATTGTATTAAATTATGGTAGATTAGTGTATCTTCATATTATAAAAGGTGACTATATATGAAACAAGGGTCAGTATGTTACATTGGTGGCTTTGGTCCACATTAATATAAGTGTGGACTAGGTCCACACAAGACTAACTCTAAATAAGGGAACATCATTTGTTATGTTGTTCCTATTCATTACATTACTTTTGATCAATAGAAATTAAGTTTAGTGGAACATTTAATCCTTTTGTTGTTTATTATTGGAAACTTAGACAATTATTTTGGGATATTCAAATATGGAAAATTTTGACAAATAAAATTAGATAGAGAAAATAGAAAAAAAGAATAATATAAAGTGTCTTAAGCCATTTTTTAAGAATGACCCCCCACATTTGCTTCTTGTCTAATGTAACCCCGAATTTTAAAACTTGAATAAAATTAACAATATTGAATACAGATTTAGATAAATTGTAATTGATAATTTTTATATTTTCTAAATTCCACAATTTTTATTGTCATAGAAAATTCCAGTTGCTGGTACTTGTTGTTGACAAAGATCAACTGTAATCCCCCGTAATTTTATGAATTTTATAAATATATTTAAAGTATATTTATAAATGATTTTAATATTTTATGAGTCGAATTATTTTAATGTTTGACTATTTTGAGGAGTTAAAAGAGTTTTATGGTTTTTTATATCTTAAATTAATTAAATGTTTCATTAAGTGGAACTTTAATTCTTTAAAGAGTAGTATTTAAAGTATATTTAATTATTAAATTAAGCTTATGGGTTGAGGAGCCCAATTTGTAGCCTTTTGAGCCCATTTGAAAGCCCAAAGGAGTAATTCTTTTCCTAATAAGACTCTTATTCTTATGTACTCCTAATTCTACTAGGATTAGGGAAAGGGAACCTATAAATACTTCATTAAACCTCCCATGATTCATATTTCAGATTTGGCTTTTGTTTTCCACTAATTCTTCTTTCCTCTTTCCCTCCCTTCACTCATTTTTTCTCTCACCCGAATCTGATTGTCCAGATTTCTCATAGTTCCGTTTATTTTTAGCCAAAAATTCCTTCTGAGAAATTGTAGATCTCGAAAAGTTATTGAACTTACGCTCAAGAATCACTCGATTCCAATTATTATTCTATCAGTTATGGCCTCTGCAAGTTTCGCAATTTTGCTGCCATATTTCACTCGCGATTTCGGTATTTCACTCTTTTTCTCCCTTTTTCTTTTGATTCTTTTCCTCGTTTTCTTATATATTGATTTCATATATATTGATCTAATATTTCAAAGTATTATTTTGTTAAATTATTGTTTAAAGATTGTATCTTTAATTATTTCAGATTATATGTTTCATATTATTAAGCAAAAAAATTTCAGATTTAATATTTTATGTTCAAGGAGAGATTTAAATATTAAAGTCTTAATTTTTGAGGTTTTAAAAGCCTATTTTAGTAGTACCATATTTTAGGGTTTGAAATATTTAATCTTTGGTGTCAAAAGAATTTTAGAAAAGGTTTTGACACGTTTTTAATTGAAGTTTTATTGCTGTAAATTTATTAGTATATTGATATACCAATGCTTTGTATTTTGTTAGGCGGAGGTTATTCCCTAGGCAACTTTTAGAGTAGAAAAGTGGCCTCTCAATTTGTCTACACAAGGTACGTAGATACATGTGTGCTATGTGATATAGTATCATGATTTAAGAAGGAAAAGTTGTAGTATCATGTATAGGAACTTTATAAGTTCATATGTGATTTCTAGTATGATTGAATTTTACATGTTTTATGCCTGTGTGCAAGCATGTTAATTATGAGATTGATTATGAGTTAAAAATTTTCATGTTTGTATGGAATTATTGATGCAAGCATGTGGATGAGAACTTTATTTATTAATTCACATGGGGGAATTAATATATTATTGAGATTGAATCATGTTTATTCATGTGTTCCCTTATATTATTATTTTCACTACTTTATGAGGACTGTGGGCCTTATTTGGTAAGTTGATAAGTTATGCCTTTGAAAGGTAAGATTGGTTGTTGGCTAGGTTCAACAAAAAAGAAAGATTGGAATAAAAAGAAGTATTCTTGGATTGTAAGTTGTGTAATCGCTTATTAAATCCTAAGATAAAAAGAAGTTCAGTTGTGAATGTTTGAATTGATAGTTCTGTATTACTTGTGTGTCATAATAAGTAATAAATTGTAAATCACGTAAAGTGTAATTTGGATAGTAATAAACTTTAGACTGGTGCACGTCTGAAGTTGAACAATCAGGAGTTGGGGTACATGGTGAGCGTGCTATGGCTTTTTTCTGGGAATTGGATTGATCACCTTTCCTATTTTTTATTCAAAGGTTCCTCGATATCGCCGGCCATTATGGAATACAGAGTCGCGCCCGTATTTCGTCTTCCTAGGTGAAGGCTGGTTTTTAGTTAGACAACTCGGTCCAATAACTATTCCATTAAAGTGATAAAAAGATGATTAAAGTTCAGTTCAGTAGAAGTTATCTGCAGAATGTTATATTGTTATATCATTATTTATCCCTGCTTATTATTTATTAGTACCATGTTAGGATTGTTTACTTGTTTAGTATGTAGTACTCAGCTTTGCTGATTACATGCTTTTGTTGTGTATGTTGATCATGGCTTTGCCTTATTGATCCTGTGATGACCCATTTTGGTGAGCAGTCTCTAGGGATCAATAGTGCA
Source organism: Beta lomatogona (assembly GCA_947646795.1). Classification (NCBI taxonomy): domain Eukaryota; kingdom Viridiplantae; phylum Streptophyta; class Magnoliopsida; order Caryophyllales; family Amaranthaceae; genus Beta; species Beta lomatogona. The sequence goes on from CANSNZ010001473.1 coordinate 3,953,308, forward strand.
TAGTCCATCTAACAGGTTCGAAGATGATGCATCATTGGGGATCGGGATTTTTGGAGAGCTTGTGTAGTCTATTTACAGTACTTTTGAGTTTACTTTTCATAGTTGGTTTAATTTAGTTTAAAGGTGGACTTTGGTTTTTTTGGTTGGTTTTGGAGTTGACTTTATTGTTGACTAAATTTAATTATAAAGTTTATTATTATTGTTTTCCGCTACAAAATTCTGAATAAGCCGATACGTTTTCAAACGGGCGATAATACTTTGATAATTCTCTATTATTTACATTAAAAAGGTATTTTAGAAAAGAGAGAATTGTCGGGGTGTTACAAAGTGGTATCTGGGAGCTTTAGGTTTTTATTGGCCTTTCGTGCCAACTTTAAGTCTTTAGGCGCCTAACTAGCTAGTTACTTAAAATGAATTTCTTAGAATTGAACTCCTACTTATTCATGGTATTCAAATTGCATTCGAAAATTCTTTTTCACGATTGCAATTTCGCATTCGAATATTTTTCTAGGGTCCGAATTTTTTTTATGGAATTCGATTTTTTTTTTATTTTCCCTTATTATGTTCGAAATCTTCGAACCAGATTTTTTCGGTTCCTTCCAAATTCGAAAAAAAATTATTTATTTAAATTTTTTTCAATACTCTAGTTTATTTTATTATTTTATGAGAGATGGGTAGTATAGGAAGGGCATATAGGATAGAAATATCATATGTCTGCATTAAATAGTTAGTTCAGCATGATTATATTTTTCTTCCCTGCTAATTCCTATGCTTTATGTTGTTGGTTATTCTTACTTATTGTTTATTGTTGGGATTATACGTTAAGTGAGAGTACCAATTGCTTATAGAAGTTATATTTATTTATTATAGATTCCTAGCCATGTCTGATAAAGAAGATACTAGAGTAGGGAGCTACTACAACCCTATTGTGTTGAGTGATGATGAGTACCATGAATAAGTGATGATGTATTGTGTTGTGTTGTGTTGTGTTGTGAAAGTAAACATTCCTGATAGCAATGATGAGGTTATTCAGGAGTTTGATCATACTAGAGGGCAAACATGAAAGGACATCTATAGTATTACTTGGAGATCTTATCTGAGCGATGTGAGTGATTCAGAGTTGGATGAGGATGGTCATCAACCCAAAAGGATTCGAAGATCTACTAGACTTAGAAATCCAGGTTATTATTATTATTATAGTGGAGACTTTGGAGACTTTGAGGATGAAAGGTTTACTCCATAAAAGTATAAAGAAAATAAGGATAAGAATGATAATGTAACTCCATAGAGTATTTATTTATGTTCTAAGGTTAGTAGTTGAATAAGTAGCTAAGCTACAGTGGTTTAAATTTCCTACTTTAACATCTTGATATTGTCGAGGAATAAACATTCCTTCTTTAACAAGCGCAACAATGTTGGTAGGTTGCACTAGTACAGAAACGAGGATTTGCGTCGGATGCGAGCGCCCATTTGCGTCGGACATGGGTCCGACGACACAAGCCTCGACGCAGATCAGGATAAAGGATATGCGTTGGAGAACGATGCGACGCAGTTCATTAGCTATCTGCGTCGGACCCTACCTAACGTGCGACGCAGATGCCTCCTCCCCCTGTATACAGAGGTCATTTGTGTCTCCCATCTGCGTCGCATGCTGCACAACGTGCGATGCAAATTATCTCATATATGCATCGCACATTGCGCAACATGCGACGCAGATGAAACCCCTCATACTGCCCAGGCCTCACAACTTGGTTTTCACATTAAAAAGTAATTTGCGTTGGACATGTCACAACATCCGACGCAAATTACTGCTTTTTACAAAAAAATTATTTCAGAACCAGCACAACCCACAACAATAAAAACCAAAATAATAAAATTCATAAAATAAACAGCAAGAGATTGATTTTATACAGTAGAAGTGGTATTTTTACAAACCCTAGTTACAAAAAAAATACATAAATTACAGAATTAAAAATAAGAAAATCAACAAGAGTAAAAAAGTTCAATAGCCTAAACATAAAAATAAAAGAAATAACATTGGAGCATCGTACGTTGCAGAAAATCAAAAATAAATTACATCTCGATCTTCCTCTAAATTACAGAACAAGGATTACATAAAAAAAATGCATTTAAAGCATTTGAAGCCAATTACTTTGAAGCCAACGAAATTACAGAACAGGGATGGAAAAAAAATTGAATAAAAAAGAATATATTTGAAGCCAATGAAGCATAAAGTTCATCTGGACAAAGAAACAGACCATCGAAGAAAAATTGAATCAGTGATCTCCGTCTTCGTCTTCTCTCTCGATCCCAATCCTCGATCTCCGTCTTCGTCTTCCCACACTTTCAAACTCCGTTGTTGCGAATCCGGCTTCGCCTCGCTCCTCGCAACTCCTCGAAAACTTCACAAAGCCCAATCCGGCGTTCCTTCGTAGATTTGCGGACTCGATCGTTAAAGATATGCAGGTGGAAGGCAGGTGAGAGATGAGATGCGAAGGTGAGACGAGAAAGATGAAGGAAGGTGAGAGATGAGATGCGAAAGATGAGGAAGATGAGGTAGGTGAAAGAGATGAGATGAGGGAGATGAAGGTAGGTGAGAAGGAGAGAAACGGCTGGTGATAAATCATGTCTAAGATGAATAGAAGTGGGGTGTATTTATATTATAATGTGATTTGCGTGATTTGCATCGCACCTTTCCTTACATGCGACGCATATATATATTTTATGATTTGCATCGCACCTTTCCTTACATGCGACGCATATAGATATTTCAGATTTGCATCGCACCTTATTTCCATTCGACGCAAATCACTGATTTGCGTCAGCTGCAAGGCGAGATCCGACGCAAATTTATTTTTTGGTTTCTTGCTATAATTTATTTGCGTCGCGTGCGGATTAGAACACGATGCAATTTTCCTATTTGAGTCGTTTGTACTACTGTCCGACGCAAATCAGGGGACGCAAATCAACTTTTTTGTACTAGAGTGTTGGTAGCTCGAGTTTGACGGCTCCACCTTTTGTATTATATGTTTTTGTGTGTGTCCTTACATTACTCTATTACAAAGTACATATACTAGGGACCTCTCTCTAGGTTACATTCCCTAGGAGGATACTTACACATGATCCTAGATAAGGACAAAGTCTAGATATTATCTTTTACTAAGGTCATGTGCATATCACATGATATACACACCTATTTTCCTTTGCACTCCCTCTCAAGATGAGAGCGTGAAGGAGTGAACACTCCCATCTTGCTGAGAAGCCTGCCATACTGATGAGCTGGAAGAGCTTTAGTTAAGACATTAGCTATTTGCTCTCTTGATGGAAGATAGGAAGTCTAAATAGTGCCTTGTTTAATCTTCTCCCTTATAAAATGGCAGTCCACTTCTATATGCTTGGTCCTCTCATGGTAAACAGGATTGACAGCTATTGAAAGTGCTGCCTGATTGTCACTCTTCAGTGCAGCAGCAGGGAGTTTCTTGAGACCAAGATCCTTCAATAGAGACATTAGCCAAGTGATTTCACAAGTTGTTAGAGCCATTACTCTATATTCAGCTTCTGCAGATGATCTAGCTACAACAGTTTGCTTCTTGCTTTTCCATGAAATAAGAGAGGATCCTAATAAAACACAATAACCAGTTGTAGATCTTCTAGAGAAGGGACATGATGCCCAGTCAGAATCACATTATGCAGTGAGTTTAGCTGAGCTGTTGCTAGCTAAGAGAATACCCTGCTTAGGAGCTTGTTTGATATACCTTAGGACTCTTCTAGCAGCTTGCATATGAGTGGATGTAGGATGTTGCATGAACTGACTCTGAAGTTGAACTGAGAAGCTGATGTCTGGTCTAAATAGAGTAAGGTAGATAAGTTGACCAACTAGTCTCCTGTAAGGTTCAGGATTAGGAAGAGTTGCTCCCTTATCAGGTTCAAGTTTCATGTGAGTGTCTAAGGGAAGTTTCAGGCACTTTTGTTTGTCAACACCATACTCTTTCAGCAAATCAAGTGCATACTTTCTTTGAGAAATAAATATGCCTTGAGATGTTCTTGAGAATTCCATGCCTAAAAAATAACTTAGATCTCCCAGATCCTTCATGTGAAATTGAGCACTAAGCAATCTCTTGACCTTCTCTATCTGCTTGATATTATTCCCTGTGATGATTAAATCATCTACATAGATGAGTATTGCAAGGGATGTTGTATCTGTTTGTTCAATGAACAATGAATGATCTGCATGAGATTGAGTAAAGCCAAAGGACAACATTGCACTAGACAACTTGGCAAACCATTGTCTAGATGCCTGTTTCAGGCCATATAGAGCTTTCTTAAGTTTACACACTAGTGGCTTACACTCCTTCTGATCTGATACAGTATCAACAATGGAAGAAGGAGTATAACCAAGAGGTTTTTGCATATAAATATCTTCCTTCAGATCACCATGTAGAAAAGCGTTTTGCACATCCATTTGACAAGTATGCCAGTGATTCATGGCAGCAATTGCCAAGAGGGCCCTGATAGTGCTCATTTTGGCAACTGGGGCATATGTTTGAGTGTACTCAATGCCTTGTTTTTTACTACAGCCTTGTATAACCAACCTTGCTTTCTTCCTCTCTATACTTCCATCAGCCTTGTACTTGGTCTTATAGACCCATCTACACCCTATGGCTTTCCTGCCTGGTGGAAGGGGAGTGATCTCCCATATTTCATTTGCTTGAAGAGCTTATAGCTCTTTGTTCATAGCATCTACCCAACCAGAATGGGATGCTGCTTCATAGTAGGATGATGGTTCTTCACTCTCCACGACTTTGCTGACCATGTTAGCAAAATTAACATGAACACCTATAGTAACAATGGGATTGGCAGCTTCTACTTATTCAGTGTGCTGGTGAGTTTGAGTAGGTGTGACATAGTCTTTCAACCAGGTAGGAGGATGAGTTTGTCTTGTGGATTTTCTTAGAGTAGGTTGAGAGTGAGAAGATGCAGGGTCAGGTGTAGAAGTGTCTGGTATTACAGTGAAAGGATATGATAATCATCATCAGAAGGAATATTTTCAGGAGGGGATTCAATGTGGAGTTCAGTATTTGGATTAAGCTTAGAAAGATCAAAAGGAAGAGGGTTCATGAATGATTTAGGCTGATTAGACTGCATAGGAAACACATGTTCATAGAACTTCACATCTCTAGAAACAAATTGATGTTTGGTGAGGAGATTTTCAAGTTTGTAGCCTTTTTGTGATGTAGGGTACCCAAGAAAGATACAAGGAACAGCTTTGGTAGAAAATTTGTCCTTGTGTCTATCTGGATTATAGGCCATGGCTAAACATCCAAATGTCTTCAGATGAGTGTAGTTAGGCACCTTGTTAAACATCTTCTCATAGGGAGTTTTGTGTTCAAGAACACTTGAAGGAAGTCTATTGATGATATAGGCTGCTGCCATAACACAGTCTCCCTAATAAGTGAGAGAAAGACCAGCTCCAAACCTCAAAGCTCTGCTAATTTCAAGCAAATGTCTATGCTTTCTTTCCACCACACCATTTTATTGTGGTCTATCTACACAACTGGTTTGGTGTACTATGCCTTGCTCAGCAAATAGAGAAATGCACTCTTGATCTTTAAACTCCAAAGCATTATCAGATCTCACAATTTTTACAGTTCTATCAAGTTGATTCTTAGCATAAGCACAAAAGTTTTTAAGTGTGACAAATGAGTCAGACTTGTATTTCAGCAGATGGACCCAGGTTGCTCTAGTGAATTCATCTACTATTGTGAGAAAAAATCTGTATTTTCCTTTATATGAGACCTTACAAGGATCCCATATATCTATGTGAATTAAATCAAATGGTACTGCCACTATGGTGAAAGTGATAGGAAACGGTGTTTTTGTGAGCATGGCCATGGGACAAGAGAGACATATTTCTTTGTGAGCATCTTTGACATATTCTTTCAAGCAAGATATATGTTTTAATTTTTCAATTGATGTATGACCTAGTCTAACATGCCAAAGAGAGTAACCTGAAAGCTTTGAATTCATATAAAACATGTTACTACACAAAGTTTCACATTTCAAATCATTGCAAGAGTATTCAACAACATCAGTACAATTGTTATCAGTAGCAACAATATTTGATTCAAAAACATGGCTAACATTTGCCTTAGGTTTAGTAGAAGATATTTGTAGCTTGGGTTCTTGAGTTGTTTTGAGGCAGGTAGAAGGCTTTCGTGTATCTTGGTTGATGAGAGGGTGGTTGTGAAGATAATATAGACCACCAGTGGCAGTTCCAGTTGCTTTAGTGCTCTGTGTTGTGCAATCCTGCATAACACAAAAATCCTTATAAAATGTCACATAGAAATTATTGTGCTCATTCAGTTTTTGAACAGACAAAGGTTTTGTTTAAATTCAGGTACATAAAGCACATCTTTCAGTTCAATCCCATTTCTTAACAACATATTTCCCATGTGTGTTACATAAGTTGTGCCATCAGTTGGAAGGTTTATTTTAGGTCTATGAAACTATTGTTTCACATTCTTGAGTTTCTCAAGATTAGCAATCATGTGATTTGATGCTCCTGAATCAATGATCCAGGCATCAGTGGTGTTTTTTTTACAAAGTGACAAGAAATCATACTAGCAAAGTGATGATCTAGCTCCTCATCAGTATCATCTCCCTTTTTCACAGATGAGTTGCTTGAACTAGCACCTAGCTTAAGCATCTTCTGTAACTGTTGTGCAATGGCAGTGGCAAGATCTGCACTCCCTGCATTGAGCTGAGCATTGGAGGAATTCTTCTTTCTGAAATTATGTCCTCCAGCATTCCCTTGATACTTTCCCTTGTAACCATCACCTTTACCATCTTGATTGTGCTCAACATTCTTGAACCCTAACTTAGACTTGTTATGTCCAGTAGGAAAACCAACTTTGAACCAACACTTTTCTGCAACATGATTGTTCTTTTTCGCACACAGTACAAATTTTTTTCACATCATTCTTTGTGTAGAGAGCAGTGCCTACACATTCTTCTTTCACTTCTCCCAAGACATCCTTTTGTGATTCTTCTTGTTGAATCATTGACACAGCAGTATCAACAGAAGGTAAGGGGCTCATAAGAAGTATGCGACTTCTCTAACTGCCATACCCTAGGTCCAGTCCGTTTAAGAACTGAAACAGCTTTTGTTCTTCTTTTTGTTGATTAACAGCTTCCACAAATGCTGTAATCTCAACATTAACATTGGTAATGGTTGGGTAGTCAGTAAGAGCTTCTAGTTCTTCCCATAAAACTCTTAAATCAGTATAATATTCAGACACATGTCTTTCATTTTGTTTAACTTCATAAGTGTTCTTGTTAAGCCTATATTTCTTACTACCATTGCTCACAGTGAACCTAGTTTTCAGATTGAACCATATTTCCTTGGCAGATTTCATGTACATGACTGACCTTCTAAGGGTATCAACCATGTTATTCAGTAGCCAGGCTGTCACTAGTACAGAATAGACGATTTGCGTCGGATGCGAGGCGCTCATCTGCGTCGGACATGGGTCCGACGGCACAGGCCTCGTCGCAGATCAGGATACAGGATCTGCGTCGGATGTTGTCCGACGCAGTTGATTAGCCATCTGCGTCGCACTTTACTCTTCATGCGACGTAGATGACTCCTCGCCCGTCACAGCAGCAAGACTCATCTGCGTCGCATGAAGAGTAAAGTGAGACGCAGATGGCCAAGCCAGCAGCCCAGCTCACTCATGTGCGTCGCACATAACACTACATGCGACGCAAATGAAATTCATCTGCGTCGCATGTTATGCGATGTGCGACGCACATGAGGTCTAGACTCAACATACATTAGCCTATGACTACTACTTCCAAATGGGTGAGGAACTGTGTTATGTTGAACAATGATAATAGTTCAATTTAGTATCCAAACATAAAACCGAAACAAACAAAAAAGTATCCACAAGAAAATCGAGAAAGAAAAGATGAAAAGTAACTCAATTTCATTAAAAAAAAAAAAATGTAATTTACACATATTGATTACAAATTTTACCAGATCTAAAAAATAAATTGAAAGTAACTTATAAACTTCCTAAAAACTGAAAACTAAACCTAAATTCTGCTTGCTTGAAAATCTTATTCTTCAACTTTGCACTGCTATAGACTTCTTGAAAATCTGATACAAATAACAAGTAAACCCATAAGTTAACTAAAAAGAACTAAAATTTCTTGAAAATTAAATATTAGAGACAAACTCTACACTGCATGAACTAAGTCAATTTTTGTTTTTCAAATGCTAAAAAATCAGATATAAAAGTTCCTATTTTTCAGATCTGAAAATGAAAAAACGAATTTTCAGATTTGAAAACTAAAATAGAAAATCAGATCTAAAAAGAAAAAACGAAATTGAAAAACGCTGATGTACGTCAAACGAAATTCTAACCTGTCAAAGCGCTGTTCGTCGTTCGCCGTTCGCCGCTGAAGATTCTCTCACCGGAAATGGAAGCGAAGCAGCACGCATCACGAGGACTAGTGAAGGAAGGCTGCGATGCATCCTCCTCCTTTTTCTCTTTCTTCTTCTCTCTTTCTTGCAATTTTCGATTATCTCCATTAATGAAAATGAGAGGAGTTGGAGAGAGAGGGGCTATAAAACGGCTGATGAGAGGCTGAGAGAATGAGAGAATAAGGAAGTAGGTTTGAGGGCAAAATTAAAGTCCAAAAAATATAACACGGTGAAACAAGCGGGTTGGGCTTAGCAATATGCGTCGGCTCCTCAAGCCCATCCGACGCGCTTCTATATTTTGGCCCACGAATTTACAACTGCGTCGCACAGTGGGCTTCATGCGATGCGCATAACTTTTGTTATGTGCGTCGTATTTTTGGCCCATCAGACGCACATAGCTGTCTTGCGTCGCACTTTAGTTAAATACGACGCACATAGGTCGTCTTTTGCGTCGATTCCCTGTTGCATGCGACGCAAATGAGTCTTTTACGACGTTTGTCCTGTTGTGCGACGCAAATGGTGAGACGCAAATCGTCGTTTTTCTACTAGTGTGTAACCATGTTGTTACAGGCTTGCCAGGCTTCCTTCTTGAAATCATCTTCACTAGGCTTGGTCAAAGCACCAGTAACAAAGCCAAGTTTTCTCATTGTGGCAAGAGAAATTTCCATAGACCTCTTCCAAGGTCTATAGTCCGAGGTTCCTATTAACTGTGGGTCTACTTCTAGTGAGTTAGGCCCATCAGAATGATGCATATACAGGGGACTGTTGCATTCAATGGTAGTTTTTGAAGCTTCTCCACCAGCCATGCCTCAAACGCAGATGAAATATAGAAACTTTAAACTAATTTTACCACTATAAAGCTAGAAACTGTAACAGCAGATTCTCAATCACCTTTCACAAGCTCTGATACCATGTAAACAAATGAAGAATGAGGAAGGATGAGATAATCAGCTAGGTAACTAGCAGATATAGCGCATCAATGTTGGTAGGTTGGTAGCTCGAGTTTGACGGCTCCACCTTTTGTATTATATGTTTTTGTGTGTATCCTTACATTGCTCTATTACAAAGTATATATACTAGGGACAATCCCTAGGAGGATACTTACACATGATCCTAGATAAGGACAAAGTCTAGATATTAGCTTTTACTAAGGTCATGTGCATATTACATGATATACACACCTATTTTCCTTTACATTAGGCGTAGAGTAATCGATGAAGATTTTTGGGAAAGTCCACGATGTGTTGGCGCAAGTATGAAGAAGAATAGGTTGGATCAAACAAATATCTTTTTGGTTTAGAAATTTGCACGGTGAATTAGAGTAGGAAAGAAAGAAGTGATGATGATGATAATTAGTTCTTCGGTAGGCCTTAGATGATGATGAGAGATAATATCATCAGTTAGTGGTGTGGTTGTATGAAGGGGTTTAGTATATTAGGAGAGTTGTTGAGTGTGTATTGGGCATTTATAAGTGTGTTTCTAATGCATTTTATGGACTCTTTCAAGTTTATTTTGATCCTCTTTCTCCCCATTCTTCCCTCTTTCTTCTCCATTCCATCTTCTATTTCATTCACTTGATCATTCTTGATCATAGTGAAATTTTGCTAGATTTTTGGTTAATTTTTACCGGATTTCTAGTACATTACTTTTACTGTGCTTTGCCAGGTTTTGATTGTAGGTGTGACCATATTTGAGGTTGCAAGTTGGAAGAAACGACATGAAGCGAACGTGTTGAGGGCTTCATTGAAGATATGGTGCGTCCGCACCATATGGCCTTCTAGTCCGCACAAAACGAGAAGAAACAAGAAGAGTTGGACGATTGCTGAGGTACACCTGCACCGTTTTCTGAGGTGCGCCCGCACCATCTTCTCTGGTGCACAGAGAAGATGGGATCCCTGTACCCAGCCCTCTGAGCCAATCCTTTTCCCGAAGTTTTGGATCCATTTTACCAACTTCCCTTGCCTACATTGTTCCATCGACCAAAGGTTGTTCACCTTGGAGACCTAATGCGGTAATGAGTCTTGTTAGTGCAAGAATCAATAAGAATTGTTTTATGGCAAAAAGTTATGCCCAAAATACTTTCAGGTTCAATGAATGACACAACTGGTATGAAAAATCCGAGTTTATTTTTTCCCATTCTAACATGATTAAAATATTGAGCATGTAATAGTAACCACTGTTAGTGCAAGAATAAATCATAATTGTATTTTGCGCAAGAAATTATTCCCAAAATACTTTTCGGGTTCAATGTAGGTACAACTGGTACGAAAAATCCAACATTAGTTTTTTCACATTATGACATGACGAAGTTGTTGTTGATGTAAAAATAATAACATTAGGCGTAAGAATCAATCAGAATTATTTTCCGGCAAGAAATTATGCGCAAAATGCTTTTGGGTTCAATGAATGGCACAACTGGTATGAAAAATCCGAACTTAGTTTTTTCCCATTCTGACATGATGAAACTATTGAGCATGTAAAAATAACCACATTAGGTGCAAGAACAAATCATAATTGTATTCCGCGCAAGAAATTATGCTCAGAATACTTTTCGGGTTCAATGTAGAGCACAACTGGTACGAAAAATCCAACATTAGGTTTTTCACATTATGACATGACGAAGTTGTTGTTCAGGTAAAAATAATAAGATTAGGCGCAAGAATCAATCAGAATTGGTTCTGGTAAGAAGTTGTGCCCAAAATACTTTCGGGTTCAATGAATGGCACAACTGGTATGAAAAATCCGAACTTAGTTTTTTCCCATTCTGACATGATGAAACTATTGAACATTTAAAAATAACCACTTTAGGCCAAGAATAAATCATAATTGTTTTCCTGGAAAGAAGTTATGCCCAAAATACTTTTCGAGTTCAATGTAGCGCACAACACGTACCAAAAAACTGACATTAGTTTTTACACATTGAAACATGACGAAGTTGTTGCTCATGTAAAAATGACTATAATAGGCTCAAGAATCAATCAGAATTGTTTTCTGGAAAGAAGTTATGCTCAAAATACTTTTCGGGGTCAATGTGGGGCACAAGTGGTACGAAAAATCCGACATTTGTTTTTTCACATTCTGACATGATGAAGTCATTGAGCCTTTAAAAATAACCACATTAGGCACAAGAATCAATAAGAATTGTTTTCTGGCAAGAAGTTGTCCCCAAAATACTTTCGGGTTCAATGAATGACACAACTGGTATGAAAAATCCGAGTTTATTTTTTTCCTATTCTGACATGATGAAACTATTGAACATGTAATAATAACCACTGTTAGTGCAAGAATAAATCATAATTGTTTTTTGCGCAAGAAATTATTCCCAAAATACTTTTCGGGTTCAATGTAGGTAGAACTGGTACCAAAAATCCAACATTAGTTTTTTCACATTATGACATGACGAAGTTGTTGTTCATGTAAAAATAATAACATTAGGCACAAGAATCAATCAGAATTATTTTCCGGCAAGAAGTTATGCCCAAAATACTTTCGGGTTCAATGAATGGCACAACTGGTATGAAAAATCCGAACTTAGTTTTTTCCCATTCTGACATGATGAAACTATTGAGCATGTAAAAATAACCACTTTAGGCACAAAAATAAATCATATTTGTTTTCCTGGAAAGAAGTTATGCCCAAAATACTTTTCGGGTTCAATGTAGGGCACAACGAAAAACTGGCATTAGTTTTTACACATTCAAACATGACGAAGTTGTTGTTCATGTAAAAATTACTACACTAGGCGCAAGAATCAATCAGAATTGTTTTCTGGAAAGAATTTATGCTCAAAATACTTTTCGGGGTCAATGTGGGGCACAAGTGGTGTGAAAAATCCGACATTATTTTTTTCACATTCTGACATGACGCAGTTGTTGAGCCTTTAAAAATAACCATATTAGGCAGCAAGAATCAATTAGAATTGTTTTCCGACAAGAAGTTGTTCCCAAAATACTTTCGGGTTCAAAGAATGGCACAACTGGTATGAAAATTCCGAGTTTATTTTTCCCATTTTAACATGATGAAACTATTGAGCATGTTAAAATAACCACTTTAGGTGTAAGAATAAATCATAATTGTATATCGCGCAAGAAATTATGCCTAAAATAATTTCCGGGTTCAATGTAGGGCACAACTGATACGAAAAATCCAACATTAGTGTTTTAACATTATCACATGACGAAATTGTTGTTCATGTAAATAATAACATTAGGCGCAAGAATGAATCAGAATTGTTTTCCGGCAAGAATTAATGCCCAAAATACTTTCGAGTTCAATGAATGGCACAACTGGTATGAAAATCCAAACATAGTTTTTTCCCGTTCTCATATGATGAAACTATTGAGCATGTAAAAATAACCAATTTAGGTGCAAGAATAAATCATAATTGTATTCCGTGCAAGAAATTATGCCCAAAATACTTTTCGGGTTCAATGTGGGGCACAACTGGTACGAAAAATCCAACATTAGTTTTTTCACATTATGACTTGACAATGTTATTGTTCATGTAAAAATAATAACATTAGGTACAAGAATCAATCATAATTGTTTTCCGGCAAGAAGTTGTGCCCAAAATACTTTCGGGTTCAATGAATGGACAACTGGTATGAAAAATCCAAACTTAGTTTTTTCCCATTCTGACATGATGAAACTATTGAACATGTAAAACTAACACTTTAGGCGCATGAATAAATCATAATTGTTTTCCGGGAAAGAAGTTATGCCCAAAATACTTTTCGAGTTCAATGTAGGGCACAACAGGTTCGAAAAAGCTGACATTAGTTTTTACACATTCAAACATGACGAAGTTGTTGCTCATGTAAAAATGACTACGTCAGGCTCAAGAATCAATCAAAATTATTTTCTGGAAATAAGTTATGCTCAAAATACTTTTCGGGGTCAATGTGGGGCACAAGTGGTACGAAAAATCCGACATTAGTTTTTTCACATTCTGACATGACGAAGTCGTTGAGCCTTTAAAGATAACCACATTAGGCGCAATAATCAATAAGAATTGTTTTCTGGCAAGAAGTTGTGCCCAAAATACTTTTCGGGTTCAATGTAGGGCACAACTGGTTTTCTGCAGCGTGCCACGTTTTGATTGTAGGTGTGACCATATCTGAGGTTGCAAGTTGGAAGAAACGACATGAGTTGAGCGTGTTGAGGGCTTCATTGAAGATATGGTGTGTTCGCACCATATGACTAGCTTTTTAGCCCACACAAAACTAGAAGAAAGAAGAAGAGTTGGACAATTGCTGAGGTGCCCCTGCACCGTTTTCTGAGGTGCTCTCGCACCATCTTCTCTGGTGCACCTGCACCTTCCAGCAAATTTGAGAGCATTGGTGTCAGTGGCGTTGGTGCGATCGCACAAGCCAATGAGGTGCTCCTGCACCAAGCTAATGCGTCCACACCATTCACAAAGGTGAGCCCGCACCTTTCGATTATTGGCTAAAAAGCGACAAATATAACTTACAAAAAGTTTAGTCGCTAAAAAGCGAGAAATACAACTTTCGAAAAGTTATTTCGCTATTAAGTGAGAAATATAACTTCCGAAAAGTTCATTCGCTAAAAAGCGAGAAATATCTAGTTTTTGTTTTGTCCTTCTTAATAGCAATCCCATTCCTTTTGAGCAATTTCCCTTTACTAACCATAAAAACATCCTTATGTTCTTTTCTTGGTTTGTTAGGGATGTTACTCTAGACCTGAGTTAGCATTCCATGCAACTCTTGCAAGGGTGCTTCCTTTCCTTGGATGTAAAAGTTATTGAACTTTTTAGTTCTGAGAACGATTCTCATATTCCTTTCAATTGCAATGAAACATTCAGCATTCAGTTTGTCCTTCGAAAGGACGGAGCGCAAATTACAAGTAGAGTTGTTGTTGTTATTGTTACTAGACATGATTAATGCAACAGATAATAAAACAAGAATTCAATCAATATTTATCAAAAGCAGCAATTAAGCAAATTTTAATTAACTACTACCCTTTTATTCGAAAATGAAAGTCCCATATTGGATAAAGAAATAACCAAGATCCCTTCCCACTACAATCAAACGGACTTTGGCCCTGCCTTTAATGTATAGTAGTTGAGGTAAGTAAACACTTTATTAATTATAACTCTTGGTAGACAGGTTAACAACTCCTTGTTTACTCCTATCTCTTAGCTTCAAAACCCAAAACTTTGTCTTTTGATGATTTTTTTGAGTTAAAGCAAACATTAACATGTAAGTTTCAAAAAAACCTACCCTATTTTTCTCGAAATTGCGAGCAACACCTATTACTCATGATCTAAGGCTTTATAGGTGTTGTTTGGAAAAGCAATTAAAACCCAATATTACTTTTGGGGACCTAAGTTTACTAAGATGTTTTAATCAAAGGTGAACACATTAATTAACTAACCACATGTAAACTTAGAAGCAAGCATTTAAAATAAAATAAAATGCTAAATTTAATAAAAGCAATAATTAAAATGATCTAGTATGACCCATAAACTTAGGAAAACTAATATTCATGAATCTTCCCTCGAATCTCCATGGATCATCATCCTTGAAACTCCTTGAATCCTCATGCTTGATTACATAATTTGAACTTAAGTAATAACGAAAATGTTAACTTACAAAAATACAATCGATGCGTAGATCACTTTTATATTACATTCATATTTCACGATTCGCATATCGTATTTAATTTACATTCAAATTTAACAATTCGCGTCATACTGTACTAGTCATAACATGCAAAATATAATATCATATGCGTAGGCGTGTTTTTATTTCGCCTACGCGGTGTGAGCACGTATTAGATTTGACTACCCCACTATTAAGGATTTATTGAAAATTGTTTTGTATTGAAAGAAGTCGCCAACAATTCTTTTTAGGAAAAATCCTAAACCTAATTGGATATGGAAAAACCGTAGGGACAAATTATCCAATGTAGATTTCCCGTCTTGACTCCATAGATGGTCAAAATGAACCAAAGATTGAGTTCGGGGGTGAGGGTACAATACAGTCATGAACCATATTGCCCATTGCTGTCCTCTACTAAATATCGATTCATTACAGATTTTATGCCAAAGAATAATCATATAATATTTTTAAACACCCTAAAAATATTTAGTCTAAGTTGGTTCAGGAAACACATAAAAGACTAATTTTTAGTGATATGTTATTATGCAATCAAATTACAAGGTTCCTAACAGGTTGTCCAAATTAATCTGATTAATGTTAGAACAGTTCTTTAGGTCTTGATTAGCAAAAATAACATGTGGGTGATAAAACCAATAAAGCAAGGACAATCATATAATATGCATATAATAATCAGGCAAGTATAATAATGTACAAAAATAAATAAAAAGAAAGGAAAAAGGTTTAGAATATACAGTAGTAGAGCGATTTTACATTAAAGATCTACATTAGGAAAGAAAACTGTTAGTAACTTGAATATAAAATAATTGATTCAAGGATCCTCAGGTATTATACCTATGCGGCTTAGATTGAGGAGCGCAATGATCTTTAGGCGGAGCAATCGTGAAACCAAGAACGCAGTATGAAGAATTGATTGAAAGTCTTGGAGGTATTGAAAGTATTTGAGTGTTGAATGTTCGAAGTATGTTTCGGAGTATTCGAGAGAATTTTGTGTGCGTGAAATAATAATATGAAAAGCCCTCCTCGATTCGGGGAATCACAGAGTATTTATAGGAAAACAAACCTTGCGCCTCACGCAAGCCTTGCGCCAAGCGCACGCCTACTTAGCAGGCGTAATGCCACACGTCAGGCGCAATACCACGCGTCAGGCGCACGTTGGTGTGCCTGACGCAGCCAGCCCAATCAGGTTTAGGCACGTGTAAACGCGTTTTTGAAAAGATAGAAAAGAAAGTTGTTTAGGCAGGACTTTGTGTGAGTCACAAAATTTACGTGTCAGGCGCTCATTGGCACGCCTGATGCGATATGGCCAATGTGCTGGATGCACGTGGTGCGCTGAGCGCAGCCCCCGCGTCCGGCGCATATACTGGAATATTCGAGCATATTCCATTGCGCGTCTTTCGAAGATACTTTTCTATCCCTAAAATTCCAGAGATGGAATTTTACGGATCATAAATCTGATTTTTGATTGAAGATTATGAAAATGATTATGAAAAATATTTATTAAAATAATAAATATTTGATTGGGCTTTTAAAATGGATTTAAAACATTTTATGGGCTTAAAATACAATTAATCATCATGCACAATTAATTGGGCTTTTAGAATATCATTTCAAAACACATTTTGGATTGGTTCTTTGGGTCACGCCAACTAATACCGCGGTATGTTTCATCATTGAAATCTTAAATGGGGAGACACGATTATGTGTCTACAGAAGCCCCCACTTTGACTGAGGTTCAGGAAACCGATAGTCAAAGTATACGGTGTCGGGACGGAGAGCGATTCTAAACGCTCTGCAGTTTAGAACTGATCTATAACCGCCGGTCTCTGCAAAACAAATTTAGTAGTATATGTAGATCTGAATGTGTTTGTTTGTGTGTGTTTGTAGATTTGAAAAGTATGAGTTTTGTAGAGAGAATTCGTATGTATACTCGTAGAGTTCGAAGTGTAAAGTCGTATGAAAATTATATTAGAAAACGTCTGTTTAATTAGGAAAATCACGCCTATTTATAAGAAACCGGAATCCGCGCCATGCAAGGAGTGCGCCAGGCGCACGTCTCTGTGTGACGCACAATTACACGTGTCAGGCGCATATTGGTGCGCCTGACGCACCTTGTCCAATCAGCCTGCGTGTCGCACAGATGAGTGCGCCTGGCGTACGACTCTATGTGACACACAAGTCCACGTGTCAGACACATTGGTGTGCTTGACATAGCTTGGCTCGTGCGCTAGGCGCACCGCCTTGCTTTTGACACGTTTTGACAGCTTTTTTATAAAATTTGTTTTTAAGGTATTCTCTTATCTTTTAAATCCGGAAATCTGATTTTACAGAGATAAAATCCGATTTTAATTATAAAAATATCTTTGAAAATATTTATTTATTAAAATAAAATAATTAATTATTATTAAACAATTAATTGGGCTTTTTCAAAGAGTTGGGCTCCAAAAATAATTAATTATCATGAACAATTAAGTAGGCTTTAAAATACGATTCTGGATCATTAAAATACGCTTTAACACTTTAAAAAATAGTTTTGGCTCGGACTGCTCTGCCCTTGGGTCGGACCAATTAAGATCACGGTATGTTTCATCATTGGGCCCTTAATTGGGGAGACACAATTATGTGTCCACATAATCCCCCACTTTGATTGAGGTTCAGGAAACAGATAGTCAAAGTATACGGTGTCGGGGACGGAGAACGATTCTAAATGCTCTGCAGTTTAGAACTGATCTATAACTGTCGGTCTCTGCAAAACAAAGTTAGTATACAAGACAATAATTATAAGCAATTTGATTACCTACAGGGAAAGATGTTAGCAGATAGGTGCAAACAACTCCCATAATAGTGCACATAATGATGCAAAAATGCCAACTTAGACTCTCTAAGGATGCATGAGACGCTATGCAAGGATTAAGGTTATGCAATGCTAAGGAACATGACACGTCATGCAAGGTCAGGGTTATGCAAGACTAAAATGTATGTAATGCGATGCAAGGTCAGGGTTTTGCAAAGTTAGAAGATCTGGATATGTAGAGAGATAGAATGATCATAAATAGATAGAATGATTTTCGAAAATTGTTTCTTTTAGTAAATAATCGGGTTCTGTAAACGAGGTCCGCAGATTACAACTTTTCGGGAGTTTGATTTGATTTGGAGGAACCACCACATATATATGAAACTCCCACTTTGGGTAAGCTTGTCTTGAATTAGGCTTGAGCCTTGAAAATGTAGTTGATATGATATTAAGCGTTCAAAGTTTTCATTGGGGATTGTTCTTTGGGAAGTTGATTTAGGCAAAGTTAAATATTGTCAGAGACCATGGAATTGTCGGAGAGTCCCTCAGGGACAAGGAGAGCTTGGATTAAAAAATAAAAAAGTTTAAATTTGTAACTTAAATGAATGTAGGTGGGAAAAGCTTTAACGAGACTAGGTTCAGACTCGAGTCTATGTCGGGGTCTAGAAAGAATATGGTCCTGAATTGTAGAAAGTCAAATCATTAGACCTTGATTAATTTTATTTTTGGAAGCGGTCGGACCTCAGGTTGAGGATTCCTATGTATCCTTGCGGAATCAGACCATTTGTAGTTTTGAACCTGATTCTTTTTTTTGGATTTTTCACAAGGTACCCCTGAGTTTTACGAATATTCTCCGGGTACCCTCGCAGTTTCCAAAATGCACAAGGTGCTCTTGAGGTTTTTGAAAAATCATCAGAATACCCTTAATGACTAACGGTCGTCAACTCCGTTAGTCATTAAGGCTAAATCAACCCCTAACTAACCTAATTATTACTAATTAATCCTAATTAACTCTAATTAAACCTAATTAACTCTAATTGAACCTCATTAAACTTAGTTAATTAAATCCCCACCTCTCCTCACCTACCAGCCACCCCAACCATCGTCATGCCACCATACCAGCCACCACCACCCCGAAAAACTCCCCAGCCCCGAAAAACTCCCCAGCCCCGAAAACCTCCCCCTTCCCCTTCCCCAGCCCCAAAAACCTCCCCCTTCCCCTTCCCCAGCCCCGAAAACCTTCCCCCTCTCCTTCCCTCCAGCTTGTAAAAGCGATTTTCGGGAGTTGGAGGAAGGGGAAGGGGGCGATTTTCGGTGGTGGGGAAGGAGAGGGGGAAGGTTTTTCGGGTGGGCCGGGGAAGGGAAGGGGGGAGGTTTTCGGGACCTGGGGTAGGGGAGGGGGCAGGTTTTCGGGGCTAGGGAAGGGGAGGGGGTATGTTTTCGGCAGTGGGGAAGGGGATGGGGGCGGTTTTCGGTGGTGGGGAAGGGGAGGGGGAGTTTTCGGGAGCTGGGGGATAGGAGGAAGTGGTTTTCGGGGTGGTGGTGGCTGGATGGGAGGATAAGTAGGGGCTTTTAGGCCGTCGGTTGAGAATATGGCCTTTAGGACTAATGGAATTGACGGAAACTTAACGGCAGGGTCAAGTCATGTATTTTTCAAAACCTCAGGAGCACCTTGTGCATTTTGGAAACTACGAGGGTACCCGGTAAATATTCATAAAACTCAGGGGTATCTGGTGAAAAATCCGTTATTTTTTTGATGCCCTAACATTTACCTAGGCTTCCCTTTCGGGTTTTCAACCTAGCGGGCTTGGGCATACCTTGAAAAAGGAGTTAGGGTTGATGAAAGGTTGAAAGGTTTAAGACTTGAGGTTTTGATGAAGTATTAATTAGCTGGGCTAAGGTAGGATCATGGATTTGAATTATATGGTTAGGGTTTTGATTGACCGAGAGGATTTGAAACAAGGGGTTCAACTTGTGTGTAAGCCCCCTAGCTTGACTTTTTTATTTTTTTGCCTTGGGCATTTTTTTTTTTGCATTTTTTTCTTTTTGTCCTCTGCGTTTTTCTTTTGCTTTTTTGTCCTTTTTTCGCACTTTGAATTTTTTCACTTTTTTATTTATTTTTCCTGGCATTGATTTTTTTTTTTACATAGTGAGGCTTGCACACAAGTTTTTGTGGTTTGGGTATTTGAGGGCTTGAAGGATATTTTATGAAGCTTTGATTTTGAAGAGATTATTTGGCTAATGGAGATGATGGTTTAATGGATTTTTTTTTATTTTTTGTTGGTTGCATGAGGATGGTTTATTGAAGGTGATGGCTTATTGGAATGATTGGGGGGGGATAACTCTTAATCCAAATTATGTTCATTATTATTTTTTATTTCTTTTTTTATCTATTTATTAATCAAGGTCATTAGGTGATCATTAAATTAAAAGCATATATGATATGATGGAAGGCCAATGAAAATGAAAAAGAAAATGCGATTATTTTATTGATTAAATGAAACAAGGCTGATAAACATTATAGTCCTAAAGGACATAGACTCGACAGAAAGGAAATGAAGCAGCTAGGGGAGGGACTCTCCGACTCAACCTAGAAAACTCGCGTTAAATGAATATGCCCTGGCATTATTTAAGCACTGCCCAAGGGGTTGCTATTGTTGCTGATTTTTACTACAGGCGGAACTGGTAGTCTACCATCTTCAACCATATCTTGTAGAGCATTCTTTAAGGCCGAACACACGAATGTTGGATGTCCATTCCCTTGGTGATATAAGCATTAGGGTTCCACTTCTTGGGCCTATTCTCAAGTGTAGGGTCTAGAGTATAACCGATAGGGTAAATTGCTCATCTTTGATTAAGCCTATTGAAAGCTTCCTCTAAATTCATGACCATGGGAGTGAAGGTCCTTTGAGGCCTTTGATAACCTCCCTTTTCATTAGTGAGAGCATTGACATCATTGCTTTTGGAGCTAGAAGGGTTATTGTTACTCTTCTTGAAAGAGTTGTTGTTATTGGAACCCTTGTGCTCTGAGGCTTGTACTTCCTCTTTGATCAGTAGGTCTACCTTATAGAGTTTCGTGAAAGACTCTATAGGTTGAAATTTAATGTGATCTTCGTATTTGGGCTGCAAGTTACGGATCATTAGTCGGACTTGGTCCTTTTCAGTTGGCATTTTAGTCATTTGTGCGGCCTTTTCCCTCCATTTGTTGAGGAAGGTAATGAAGTCTTCGTTTGAGCTTTGTTAGTTAACTCCAACTCACGGAGACTAATGGGAAGCTGATTATTATATATGTATTGTTTGTGGAATTCTTCTTTGATGTAGTCCCAGTCATTCAGCTTGGTCTTATCCAGTGATCTGAACCACTTAGATGGATGTGTATTCAAGGTCAAGGGAAAGACATAAGCAAACAGGTCCTTGCTCATGCCCTTGAGAGCCATAGAGATGGAAAAGACTCTCAAATGATCATCTGGGTCTTCGACCCCCTTGACTTTTAGGAGGTCACCCAATGTTACCGTTTTAGGGAGCTTTTCCATCAAATCCGGATCAATGGTGTCATGGCCATGAGCCTGACCCTCGAGTACAGGAATTGACTGGATCAATTGCTCGAGTTTTTCAAACCTCAAATCTGTCTTGGACTTGATTGGAGGTCGTGCTGGTGGAGTGTCTTCTTCTTCACATTCCTCAGTTGTCACTTTTTCTCTCAGCGCCTTGATCTCTTTGTCTTGTTCCTCAACACGAGAGTTCATCAGTTGGAGCTGATCCATGATTGCATTGAGTTGTTTACTAGTGTCCCCCATCTCAGATGATGATTCAGAACTTTCGGAAGATTCGTCTGAAAAAGTGAGAATTCGTTTGACGAGTTTGGGAATAACCTCTCTGTCGGACGTTCCCAAGTTATAATCTCATGATATGTCCTGAACAGAAATCGAATGGACCTCGTAAATTTTAGGAAATGAATTTCGAAATGAGAAATGGAAATGAGGGATGGAGAAATGGGAAATGGGAGATGAGAAATGAAGAATGGAAATGGAAATGGAAATGAAAATGAGGAATGGAAATAGGAAATGGAGGATTATAAATGATTATAGGTTCTGGACTAATATGGGATTGACCATGATGCTGACATAGGCCTAACTATATGCATACACAGATATGGACTGGACTGGACTGAACTATGCAAGCAGACTAGACTAGACTTTGAACTTACTGGAGAGCATGCAGGCTAGGCTTAAGGGTATGAATTGATCTTTTATAGTCCGAAGACTTGACTAGGGCTTACATGGGATGCAAATTAGACCAAGGTCTAAAAATGAATGCAAATGGATTGGATTGATCGGATTGTATTGACTGAAGGTGTTTGGACTGGGCTTAGAATTTTCGAAATTCGTTTTTGTAAAGAACCCCTTGTTTTTTTATCTTTTGTTTGGAAAAGATGATGGATTAAATTTGAAAATATTTTTGTAAATGTCTTGTATGATGATGATTAGTAAATGCTTTTTGAAAAAAGGTAGAATAGACATGGGTGTAGGATTGACTTTGAAAGATGTAAGTTTTTTGAAATTGGTTGAATATGATTGGGTAGAATTGATAGGGAAGATTAGTTGGGTAGTAAGGAGAAGGTAGACATGCATGACATCTCTAACTCTACCATGACCACTTTTCTAGATGCACCTTTTTTTGAGGACAGACTCGACCTTGCATGAAAAGACTGATTTTTATTTTACTTGAATTAGGTAAGATCCCTAGAATGACCATGCTTTTACGCGGATGCAGACGGACCGAACATAGGATCAACCACCACGAGGACTAAATCGACGAAAAACCATACGATGTACAGACGGCGTGCCACGCAGCATTGCTGCGTGATAAGTCATTTTTACATATAGTTTTTAGGTGCATTTAGTTTGCATTTTAGAGCATTTAGCTTCATATTTAGGTACATTATTGCATTATATTCTTAAGTTATGTTATTCTACTTCTATTCGGTATGTTTTCTTGTTTTTGATGAATTTCAGGTAATGAGAACGTATTTGGAGTATAATTAGCTAAACATGAGGATTAGGAGCACTTGGGAAGAAGCTACAATGCATAAGGATCATATGGATATGTCATAGGACGAGTTTGAGAGAAAACGAAGCGGAAAATCATTAGAAGAAATGTGAAAAAGGAGTCATGTTTACTATTATGATCATAACTTTTGATTTGCTTCTTATAATCGAGTAATTTCAGCAGATTTGGAAACAAGACTTGAAGATTGCACTGTTTTTGCTGTAATCTGCCACGCGTACGCGCGGATCACTATTCCGCCCATTTGATTTATTCAAGACTTTCCTTATATTGTAATTTGTAAAATGACTTTCCTAGTCTTAGGAGGTTACCTAGTATTAGATATATGAGGTTTTCACTCTTCTCTCTTCTCTCTCCTCTTCTCCCTTCTCACTTTATTTTCATTCTTAGGTTTTATTTTAGTTTTATCTTCTTCCTTTTTTTTCTCTCTAGTTTTTTATGGCAAACCCTAGTTTCTCTTTTCTTCATTAATTCATGAGTTTATAATTTTCATCTCTTTTCTTTCATCGATTTCTTTGATTATGCTTTCCTTTGTAGATTTTAATTTCATTATTTGTTTCATGATTAAGTAGTCTTATTTTCTAGGGTTTGGGAATCCATGTTTATATGCTATGATTCTTGATTGATATTTATTGATGGTTTAATTAGTTATTGATATCTCTAATGATTAGTGTTTTTATTGTTAATCTTGCAATCTGATCAATTGTCTGATTAGATATTGCTAATAAGTGTTTGTATTGACCAAGATCTTAGTTTTAGAGGCTTGCCTACAATTAGCAAATCTGATTATGTTGAGCGATCGTACTAGCATATGTTGATTTGAGAGCGTTAAGACCCGACCGTAGGATTAACTTGTGCTCTAGATATCTGATTAATTAAACTATTGATGATATTTTGATAGATTATAAGTTATACATGGTGAACCTTTGCCCTAGATCTTTTTTGTTTGATTTTCATATTTTTATTAGTTTAGAGTTAATTATCATATTTCTGATCTTATTTAGTTTCTCTATACCTTAGAAGCTAGATTAGAACAACCATCTCTCTGTGGATTCGACCCTACTTACCCTACTATATTGTTAGAAGGTTTTGCAGCATTTATTTTTGACAGGTCTATCAAATTTTAGCGCCGTTGCCGGGGAGACGGTATAGTTTTATTTAGTTTTTATTGTTGGTGAGACTAAACTGTATATATTTTTTCCCCTTTTGTGAATAGTTTTAATTTTTTTTGTATTATGGAGTCATGCTATTTTGATGATGGGGATAATTCTTTTGCTAGGCAAAATAGTCATAATTCTTGGAATTCTCATGTTTACAGTTTTAATACATCATATCAAAATCCTCCCAATTTTTGCATGAGTTCTCCCAAATTACCTCATATGTTCTGTGAACCCCATGTACATGTTAGTAATTCTAGAGCAATTTTTCTTTTCCTCAGTATGAGAATGAAGCGTTATGGAAATACTATCATAGGCTTGGTGATTATATTAGTCCTAATCATGGAATTGAACTGTGGGATATGTGCCTAGTGATTTATGAGGGGTTAAATGAAGAAACTAGGATGGTGGTGGAATCTATGTCTAATGGAGGATTTCTATTTCAATCACCTGATTATTGTTGGGATTTAATTCCGTGGTTGGCTAGGGATACTTATGAGTGGGAGATGTCTTCATATGCTCTTTCACCCCAAACTTACATGACACCAACCCCTTATTGTTCAAATTGTCAGTCTACTTCACATGATTTTTCTTCGTGTGATGTGACATTAGTTTATGGTTTTAACCCCTCTTCCCAATATGAATGTCAATCTGCTCAAAATTCTAGCCCCAAACCGTTTATTTATGATGATGAGGAGGGTTGGATAATAAATGAGAGCTATTGGGATGATGAAAAGATTGAGAGAGAGACTAATATGATGGATGTTTTGCAGAAGCAAGAAACCATGGTTGAAGTAACCTCTTTGGAGGTAAGTGAAGTTGAGAGTGATGTGATTTATGAGTCTTTATCGGTACCAGCTATTGTTTTTGAGTCTCATGTTCCTTTCTCTCAAAAACTTGACCTTATTCCTTCTTCTCCTGTATTATATCCGCCATCGTTCCTTCTTTCTTCCCTTTTGAATGACTCGCATGATCATGTAACTAATGTACACTTAGTTTCTTTTCTTCCTTTTGAGTCATGTAAAAATACTAATGATTTCTCTTCTTCTTTCTCTTGTAAATGTAACTTCTCTTTTGATTTTTCTTTTTTGTAGTTTTCATAGATTTTTAGAACTAATTTTTTTCATCTTTCCTTTTTACTCATATATAATATGTTCTGAGATGTTTGCGGGAACATATGATAAATTTCTTAGAGCATTGAACTATTATGAGTGATATACTAATCTTAATATTTTTTTTATTGAATTCACTTGACTTCAATATTTTAAGGTTAGTTATTTTTATTTTTATTTCTTATTTTTTTGAATTCACTTGAATTCTCATTTTCTTATTTTAGTTAATTGATTTTCGTAATTTATTCTTTGTCTTTGGACTCACATGAATTCGCTTTTTTTTTTTTTTATTTGTTTTAGTCCACTAAAGAACTAATAAGATTTGTGAGTTGTGTCATCATGGTTTGAAAGCATATGCAGGTTGAAGTTGCGCGTTTGGACAATTTAGGCGTAATCACAAACTTGTCGAGATCTCGCTGCCCACCCATCGGGTCTCACACGCTGCAAAACCCAGCTCTCTGCCAACGCGCTGGTTGGTTAGCATAAGATGGTCTACCCAGCGCCCCTCTAGCCATTCCCAGTGACCAATAAGCCTCATTCCCTGTGCAACGCAAGTTTTCTGCTCAGCCAGATGGTCTGCCAGCGTTCGCTGGCTTGCTAAGTTAAAAAAAAAAGAAAGAAAAAAAGAAAGAAGAAATGCAGCACGCCATCGAGAAAGAATTCGCAGCACTGCCGCACAACTCTTCTTCACCGACGCGCACAGGAGACCACCGCACCACCTTCCCTTCTCCGACGACCTACCATCCTCACCGGACTCCTTCGCCGGCATCTAGCACCGACCACCGGTATTCCTCGCCGGCACTCACCTCTCCTCGCGACATCCTCCTGGTCTGGGCAGCAACCCAGCGCTCTCCCACATCGCCGGCCTCCTGCTCTCTCCCTTTACCGTGCCAGTGGCGACCCACGCCACCACCGTCCACCTGTGCCACACCTTCTCCGACCACCCACAGCAACAGCAGCGCACCTTCCTGATTCACGCACCCAAGCCTCCTTCCCCCCCGACTTCTCTTGACTTTCTTTCTTCTCTCTGTTCATTTTTTTTTCTTTTCGTTTTTTTAAAATTCCTTTTTCTTTTTAGTTTTCTTTTCTTATTCATTTTCTATTCTCTTAACATTTTTTTTTGTTTTGTTCTGTTTTGTTTAAGGGTTGTTATAGGAATTGTGCAAGTTGGCAATACAATGTTCCAAGTTGGTCTTCAAGAGGCAATGCAATGAGTTTTTTTTTTAGCTTAATCGATACTTCAATGGTATTGATTCTCTCAAATAGGCATCAAATTGGTTCAAGTTCGCCTTCGTGAAACATTATGACATGATTTTTGAGCATATTTGACTTTTCTCCCCAATTAATTGGGTAGTAAGCATCTTTTCTCACTTATACTTGTTAATGTTCATCTCCAATTTTTGCTTGGAATTTTGTTTTGATGCCATCTTGTTGAGAATCTTGCATATTGATTGAATTATTAGTTCATTGGATCGTTGGGATTTGTGTTTGGTTCTATTGGTGTTTTGTGGTTTTTGGTGGGCGACTTTGGTGATTTGGTGATCCCGTCGTTGGTTTTGGTTCCTTCTCTGAACTGGTTAATGAAGTGAGGACACTGCATATTCTAGCTTGGGGGAGGGATATTCTATCCTTTATTTGCTTTCTAGTGTAGATTTTATTGCTTTTGCAGGATGTTGCACGATTTGTACCGCTCACTAGGAGTGGGAGTTTACTTGTAACCAAAAAAATTGTATTGCTTTCGTAGTTGCATTAGCATATTTCATCTCATATTAGATTTCATGTCATCTTAGTTTGCAACTATGGGACTATTGCTGACACTTTTTGAGAACCTTGATGATATTTTACTACGATTCATAAGCATCACTCTTCTTGTTCATGATACTTTATAGCACGATTGCGATACATGACATGCTATGCGGCTTTGTTCGAGAATGTTTCGATGCTTGGTTTGTGTAGTGATTATATCTCTTGTGTTTTCAGTTGAGTGTTTAGCCCTGTTGTAGTCCTATATTATAGGTCGTCTTTCTTTTCCAATGTTTATGTCTTATTGCTTGGGGACAAGCAATGGTTTAGCTTGGGGGAGTTTGATAAGTCATTTTTACATATAGTTTTTAGGTGCATTTAGGTTGCATTTTAGAGCATTTAGATTCATATTTAGGTTCATTATTGCATTATATTCTTAAGTTACGTTATTCTACTCCTATTCGGTATGTTTTCTTGTTTTTGATGAATTTCAGGTAATGAAAACGTATTTGGAGTATAATTAGCTAAAATTGAGGATTAGGAGCACTTGGAAAGAAGCTAGCTACAATGCATAAGGATCGTATGGATATGTCATAGTACGAGTTTGAGCGAAAACGAAGCGGAAAATCATTAGAAGAAATGTGAAAAGGAGTCATGTTTACTATTCTGATCATAATTTTTGGTGTGCTTCCTAGAATCGAGTAATTTCAGATGATTTGGAAACTAGACTTGAAGAGCTTTCCAACGATAGGTGGCACGCCCCGAGGAGACTTTTAGTCAAGGAGTTATACCTTTCGGAAGATTGCACTGTTTCTACTGTAATCTGCCACGCGTACGCGCGGATCACTATTCAGCCCATTTGATTTATTCAAGACTTTCCTTATCTTGTAAAATGACTTTCTTAGTCTTAGGAGGTTACCTAGTATTATATATATGAGGTTTTCACTCTTCTCTCTCCTCTTCTCCCTTCTCACGTTATTTTCATTCTTAGGTTTTATTTTAGTTTTCTCTTCTTCCTTTTTTTCTCTCTAGTTTTTCATGGCAAACCCTAGTTTCTCTTTTCTTTACTAATTCATGAGTTTATAATTTTCATCTCTTTTCTTTCATCGATTTCTTTGATTATGCTTTCCTTTGTAGATTTTAATTTCATTATTTGTTTCATGATCAAGTAGTCTTATTTGTAGGGTTTGGGAATCCATGTTTATATGCTATGATTCTTGATTGATATTTATTGATGGTTTGATTAGTTATTGATATCTCTAATGATTAGTGTTTTTATTGTTAATCTTGCAATCTGATCAATTGTCTGATTAGATATTGCTAATAATTGTTTGTATTGACCAATATCTTACTTTTAGATGCTTGCCTACAATTAGCAAATCTGATTATGTTGAGCGATCGTACTAGCATATGTTGATTTGAGAGCGTTAAGGCCCGACCGTAGGATTAACTTGTGCTCTAGATATCCTATTAATTAAACTATTGATGATATTTTGATAGATTATATGTATAAACATGGTGAGCCATTGCCCTAGATCTTTTTAGTTTGATTTTCATATTTTATTAGTTTAGAGTTAATTATCATATTTCTGATCTTATTTAGTTTCTCTATACCTTAGAAGCTAGATTAGAACAACCATATCTCTGTGGATTCGACCCTACTTACCCTACTACATTGTTAGAAGGTTTTGCAGGAATTATTTTTGATAGGTCTACGACAGCCTATCAAATTTTGGCGCCGTTGCCGGGGAGACGGTATAGTTTTATTTAGTTTTTATTGTTGGTGAGACTAAACTGTATATATTTTTTCTCCTTTTGTGAATAGTTTTAATTTTTTTTTGTATTATGGAGTCATGCTATTTTGATGATGGGGATAATTCTTTTGCTAGGCAACATAGTCATAATTCTTGGAATTCTCATGTTTACAGTTTTAATACATCATATCAAAATCCTCCCAATTTTTGCATGAGTTCTCCCGAATTACCTCATATGTTATGTGAACCCCATGTACATGTTAGTAATTCTAGAGCAATTTTTTCTTTTCCTCAGTATGAGGATGAAGCGTTCTGGAAATACAATCATAGGCTTGGTGATTATATTAGTCCTAATCATGGAATTGAACTGTGGGATATGTGCCTAGTGATTTATGAGAGGTTAAATGAAGAAACTAGGATGGTGGTGGAATCTATATCTAATGGAGGATTTCTATTTCAATCACCTGATTATTGTTGGGATTTAATTGCGTGGTTGGCTAGGGATACTTATGAGTGGGAGATGTCTTCATATGCTCTTTCACCCCAAACTTACATGACACCAACCCCTTATTGTTCAAATTGTCAGTCTACTTCACATGATTTTTCTTCGTGTAATGTGACATTAGTTTATGGTTTTAACCCCTCTTCCCAATATGAATGTCAATCTGCTCAAAATTCTAGCCCCAAACCGTTTATTTATGATGAGGAGGAGGGTTGGATAATAAATGAGAGCTATTGGGATGATGAAAAGATTGAGAGAGATACTAATATGATGGATGTTTTGCAGAAGCAAGAAACCATGGTTGAAGTAACCTCTTTGGAGGTAAGTCAAGTTGAGAGTGATGTGATTTATGAGTCTTTATCGGTACCAGCTATTGTTTTTGAGTCTCATGTTCCTTTCTCTCAAAAACTTGACCTTATTCCTTCTTCTCCTTTATTATATTCGCCATCGTTCCTTCTTTCTTCCCTTTTGAATGACTCGCATGATCATGTAACTATTGTACACTTAGTTTCTTTTCTTCCTTTTGAGTCATGTAAAAATAGTAATGATTTATCTTCTTCTTTCTCTTGTAAATATAACTTCTCTTTTGATTTTTCTTTTTGTAGTTTTCATAGATTTTTAGAACTAATTTTTTTCATCTTTACTTTTTACTCATATATAATATGCTCTGAGATGTTTGCAGGAACATGTGATAAATTTCTTAGAGCATTGAACTATTATGAGTGATACACTAATCTGAATATTTTTTTTATTGAATTCACTGGACTTCAATATTTTAAGGTAAGTTATTTTTATTTTTTTGAATTCACTTGAATTCTCATTTTCTTATTTTAGTTAATTGATTTTCGTAATTTATTCTTTGTCTTTGGATTCACATGAATTCGCTTTTTTTATTATTTGTTTTAGTCCACTAACGAACTAATAAAATTTGTGAGTTGTGTCGTCATGGTTTGAAAGCATATGCATGTTGAAGTTGCGCGTTTGGACAATTTAGGCGTAATCACAAACTTGTCGAGAGCCCGCTGCCCACCCATCGGGTCTCACACGCTGCACAACCCAGCTCTCTGCCAACCCGCTGGTTGGTTAGCGTAAGATGGTCTACCCTACGCCCCTCTAGCCATTCCCAGTGACCAATGGGCCTCATTCCCTGTGCAACGCAAGTTTTCTGCTCAGCCAGATGGTCTGCCAGCGTTCGCTGGCTTGCTAAGTTAAGAAAAAAAGAAAGAAGAAAAGCAGCACGCCATCGAGAAAGAATTCGCAGCACTACCGCACAACTCTCCTTCACCAACGCGCACAGGAGACCACCGCACCACCTTCCCTTCTCCGACGAACTGCCATCCTCACCGGACTCCTTCGCCGGCATCTAGCACCGACCACCGGTATTCCTCGCCGGCACTCACCTCTCCTCGCGACATCCTCCTGGTCTGGGCAGCAACCCAGCGCTCTCCCACATCGCCGGCCTCCTGCTCTCTCCCTTTACCGCGCCAGTGGCGACCCACACCACCACCGTCCACCTGTGCCACACCTTCTCCTACCACCCACAGCAGCAGCAGCGCACCTTCCTGATTCACGCACCTAAGCCTCCTTCCCCCCCGGCTTCTCTTGACTTTCTTTCTTCTCTCTGTTCATTTTTTTTGCTTTTCGTTTTTTTAAATTCCTTTTTCTTTTTAGTTTTCTTTTCTTATTCATTTTCTATTCTCTTAACATTTTCTTTTTGTTTTGTTCTGTTTTGTTTAAAGGTTGTTATAGGAATTGTGCAAGTTGGCAATACAATGTTTCAAGTTGGTCTTCAAGAGGCAATGCAATGAGTTTTTTTTTTAGCTTAATCGATACTCCAATGGGATTGATTCTCTCAAATAGGCATCAAATTATGACATGATTTTTAAGAATATTTGACTCTTCTCCCCAATTAATTGGGTAGTAAGCATCTTTTCTCACTTATACTTGTTAATGTTGATCTCCAATTTTTGCTTGGAATTTTGTTTTGATGCCATCTTGTTGAGAATCTTGCATATTAATTAAATTATTAGTTCAATGGATCGTTGGGATTTGTGTTTGGTTCTATTGGTGTTTTGTGGTTTTTGGTGGGCGACTTTGGTGATTTGGTGATCCCGTCATTGGTTTTGGTTCCTTCTCCGAACTGGTTTATGCAGTGAGGACACTGCATATTCTAGCTTGGGGGAGGGATATTCTATCCTTTATTTGCTTTCTAGTGTAGATTTTATTGCTTTTGCTGGATGTTGCACGATTTGTACCGCTCACTAGGAGTGGGAGTTTACGTGTAACGAAAAAAATTGTATTGCTTTCGTAGTTTCATTAGCATATTTCATCTCATATTAGATTTCATGTCATCTTAGTTTGCAACTATGGGACTATTGCTGACACTTTTTGAGAACCTTTATGATATTTTACTACAATTCATAAGCGTCACTCTTCTTGTTCATGATACTTTATAGCACGATTGCGATACATGACATGCTATGCGGCTTTGTTCGAGAATGTTTCGATGCTTGGTTTGTGTAGTGATTATATCTCTTGTGTTTTCAGTTGAGTGTTTAGCCCTGTTGTAGTCCTATATTATAGGTCGTCTTTCTTTTCCAATGTTTATGTCTTATTGCTTGGGGACAAGCAATGGTTTAGCTTGGGGGAGTTTGATAAGTTATTTTTACCTATAGTTTTTAGGTGCATTTAGGTTTAATTTTAGAGCATTTAGATTCATATTTAGGTTCATTATTGCATTATATTCTTAAGTTACGTTATTCTACTCTTATTCGGTATGTTTTCTTGTTTTTGATAAATTTCAGGTAATGAGAACGTATTTGGAGTATAATTAGCTAAAATTGAGGATTAGGAGCACTTGGAAAGAAGCTACAATGCATAAGGATCGTATGGATATGTCATAGTACGAGTTTGAGCGAAAACGAAGCGGAAAATCATTAGAAGAAATGTGAAAAAGGAGTCATGTTTACTATTCTGATCATAATTTTTGGTGTGCTACCTAGAATCGAGTAATTTCAGAAGATTTGGAAACTAGACTTGAAGAGTTTTCCAACGATCGGTGGCACGCCCTGAGGAGACTTTTAGTCAAGGAGTTATGCCTTTCGGAAGATTGCACTGTTTCTGCTGTAATCTGCCACGCGTACGCGCGGATCACTATTCCGCCCATTTGATTTATTCAAGACTTTCCTTATCTTGTAAAATGACGTTCCTAGTCTTTGGAGGTTACCTAGTATTAGATATATGAGGTTTTCACTCTTCTCTCTTTTCTCTCCTCTTCTCCCTTCTCACGTTATTTTCATTCTTAGGTTTTATTTTAGTTTTCTCTTCTTCCTTTTTTTTTCTCTCTAGTTTTTCATGGCAAACGCTAGTTTCTCTTTTCTTCACTAATTCATGAGTTTATAATTTTCATCTCTTTTCTTTCATCGATTTCTTTGATTATGCTTTCCTTTGTAGATTTTAATTTCATTATTTGTTTCATGATCAAGTAGTCTTATTTTCTAGGGTTTGGGAAGCCATGTTTATATGCTATGATTCTTGATTGATATTTATTGATGGTTTGATTAGTAATTAATATCTCTAATGATTAGTGTTTTTATTGTTAATCTTGCAATCTGATCAATTGTTTGATCGGATATTGTTAATAATTGTTTGTATTGACCAATATCTTACTTTTAGAGGCTTGCCTACAAGTAGCAAATCTGATTATGTTGAGCGATCGTACTAGCATATGTTGATTTGAGAGCGTTAAGACCCGACCGTAGGATTAACTTGTGCTCTAGATATCTGATTAATTAAACTATTGATGATATTTTGATAGATTATAAGTATAAACATGGTGAACCATTGCCCTAGATCTTTTTAGTTTGATTTTCATATTTTTATTAGTTTAGAGTTAATTATCATATTTCCGACCCTACTACATTGTTAGAAGGTTTTGCAGGAATTATTTTTGACAGGTCTGCGACAGCCTATCAAATTTTGGCGCCGTTGCCGGGGAGACGGTATAGTTTTATTTAGTTTTTATTGTTGGTGAGACTAAACTGTGTATATTTTTTCCCTTTTTGTGAATAGTTTTAATTTTTTTTGTATTATGGAGTCATGCTATTTCGATGATGGGGATAATTCTTTTGCTAGGCAACATACTCATAATTCTTGGAATTCTCATGTTTACAGTTTTAATACATCATGTCAAAATCCTACCAATTTTTGCATGAGTTCTCCCAAATTACCTCATATGTTCTGTGAACCCCATGTACATGTTAGTAATTCTAGAGCAATTTTTTCTTTTCCTCAGTATGAGAATGAAGCGTTCTGGAAATACTATCATAGGCTTGGTGATTATATTAGTCCAAATCATGGAATTGAACTGTGGGATATGTGCCTAGTGATTTATGAGGGGTTAAATGAAGAAACTAGGATGGTGGTGGAATCTATGTCTAATGGAGGATTTCTATTTCAATCACCTGATTATTGTTGGGATTTAATTCCGTGGTTGGCTAGGGATACTTATGAGTGGGAGATGTCTTCATATGCTCTTTCACCCCAAACTCACATGACACCAACCCCTTATTGTTCAAATTGTCAGTCTACTTCACATGATTTTTCTTTGTGTGATGTGACATTAGTTTATGGTTTTAACCCCTCTTCCCAATATGAATGTCAATCTGCTCAAAATTCTAGCCCCAAACCGTTTATTTATGATGAGGAGGAGGGTCGGATAATAAATGAGAGCTATTGGGATGATGAAAAGATTGAGAGAGAGACAAATATGATGGATGTTTTGCAGAAGCAAGAAAGCATGGTTAAAGTTTCCTCTTTGGAGGTAAGTCAAGTTGAGAGTGATTTGATTTATGAGTCTTTATCGGTACCACCTATTATTTTTGAGTCTCATGTTCCTTTCTCTCAAAAACTTGACCTTATTCCTTCTTCTCCTTTATTATATCTGTCATCGTTCCTTCTTTCTTCCCTTTTGAATGACTTGCATGATCATGTAACTAATGTACCCTAGTTTCTTTTCTTCCTTTTGAGTCATGTAAAAATACTAATGATTTCTCTTCTTCTTTCTCTTGTAAATATAACTTCTCTTTTGATTTTTCTTTTTGTAGCTTTCATAGATTTTTAGAACTAATTTTTTTCATCTTTCCTTTTTACTCATATATAATATGCTCTGAGATGTTTGCAGGAATATATAAGAAATTTCTTAGAGCATTGAACTATTATGAGTGATACACTAATCTTAATATTTTTTTTATTAAATTCACTTGACTTCAATATTTTTAGGTTAGTTATTTTTATTTTTATATTTATTTCCTATTTTTTTGAATTCACTTGAATTCTCATTTTCTTATTTTAGTTAATTGATTTTCGTAATTTATTCTGTCTTTAGATTCACTTGAATTTGCTTTTTTTATAATTTGTTTTAGTCCACTAACGAACTAATAAAATTTGTGAGTTGTGTCGTCATGGTTTGAAAGCATATGCATGTTGAAGTTGCGCGTTTGGACAATTTAGGCGTAATCACAAACTTGTCGAGAGCCCGCTGCCCACCCATCGGGTCTCACACGCTGCACAACCCAGCTCTCTGCCAACCCGCTGGTTGGTTAGCGTAAGATGGTCTACCCAGCGCCCCTCTAGCCATTCCCCGTGACCAATGGGCCTCATTCCCTGTGCAACGCAAGTTTTCTACTCAGCCAGATGGTCTGCCAGCGTTCGCTGGCTTGCTAA
This sequence comes from Beta lomatogona, assembly GCA_947646795.1. Taxonomy (NCBI): domain Eukaryota; kingdom Viridiplantae; phylum Streptophyta; class Magnoliopsida; order Caryophyllales; family Amaranthaceae; genus Beta; species Beta lomatogona. The sequence goes on from CANSNZ010001473.1 coordinate 3,988,284, forward strand.
GTTAAAAAAAAAATAGAAAAAAAGAAAGAAGAAAAGCAGCACGCCATCGAGAAAGAATTCGCAGCACTACCGCACAACTCTCCTTCACCAACGCGCACAGGAGACCACCGCACCACCTTCCCTTCTCTGACGAACTGCCATCCTCACCGGACTCCTCTGCCGGCATCTAGCACCGACCGCCGGTATTCCTCGCCGGCACTCACCTCTCCTCGCGACATCCTCCTGGTTTGGGCAGCAACCCAGCGCTCTCCCACATCGCCGGCCTCCTGCTCTCTCCCAGTAACGCGCCAGTGGCGACCCACGCCACCACCGTCCACCTGTGCCACACCTTCTCCGCCCACCCACAGCAGCAGCAGCGCACCTTCCTGATTCACGCACCCAAGCCTCCTTCCCCCCCGGCTTCTCTTGACTTTCTTTCTTCTCTCTGTTCATTTTTTTTTCTTTTCGTTTTTTTTAATTCCTTTTTCTTTTTAGTTTTCTTTTCTTATTCATTTTCTATTCTCTTAACATTTTTTTTTTATTTTGTTCTGTTTTGTTTAAGGGTTGTTATAGGAATTGTGCAAGTTGGCAATACAATGTTTCAAGTTGGTCTTCAAGAGGCAATGCAATGAGTTTTTTTTTTTGACTTAATCGATACTTCAATGGGATTGATTCTCTCAAATAGGCATCAAATTGGTTCAAGTTCGCCTTCGTGAAGCATTATGACATGATTTTTGAGCATATTTGACTCTTCTTCCCAATTAATTGGGTAGTAAGCATCTTTTCTCACTTATACTTGTTAATGTTCATCTCCAATTTTTGCTTGGAATCTTGTTTTGATGCCATCTTGTTGAGAATCTTGCATATTGATTGAATTATTAGTTCAGTGGATCGTTGGGATTTGTGTTTGGTTCTATTGGTGTTTTGTGGCTTTTGGTGGGTGACTATGGTGATTTGGTGATCCCGTCGTTGGTTATGGTTCCATCTCCTAACTAGTTTATGCAGTGAGGACACTGCAGATTCTAGCTTGGGGGAAGGATATTCTATCCTTTATTTGCTTTCTAGTGTAGATTTTATTGCTTTTGCAGGATGTTGCACGATTTGTACCGCTCACTAGGAATGGGAGTTTACGTGTAAACAAAAAAATTGTATTGCTTTCGTAGTTGCATTAGCATATTTCATCTCATATTAGATTTCATGTCATCTTAGTTTGCATCTATGGGACTATTGCTGACACTTTTTGAGAACCTTGATGATATTTTACAACAATTCATAAGCGTCACTCATCTTGTTCATGATACTTTATAGCACGATTGCGATACATCACATGCTAAGCGGCTTTGTTCGAGAATGTTTCGATGCTTGGTTTGTGTAGTAATTATATCTCTTGTGTTTTCAGTTGAGTGTTTAGCCCTGTTGTAGTCCTATATTATAAGTCATCTTTCTTTTCCAATGTTTATGTCTTATTGCTTGGGGACAAGCAATGGTTTAGCTTGGGGGAGTTTGATAAGTCATTTTTACATATAGTTTTTAGGTGCATTTAGGTTGCATTTTAGAGCATTTAGATTCATATTTAGGTTCATTATTGCATTATATTCTTAAGTTACGTTATTCTACTCCTATTCGGTATGTTTTCTTGTTTTTGATGAATTTCAGGTAATGAGAACGTGTTTGGAGTATAATAAGCTAAACTTGAGGATTAGGAGCACTTGGAAAGAAGCTACAATGCATAAGGATCGTATGGATATGTCATAGTACGAGTTTGAGCGAAAACGAAGCGGAAAATCATTAGAAGAAATGTGAAAAAGGAGTCATGTTTACTATTCTGATCATAATTTTTGATGTGCTTTTTAGAATCGAGTAATTTCAGCAGATCTGGAAACTAGACTTGAAGAGCTTTCCAACGATAGGTGGCACGCCCCGAGGAGACTTCTAGTCAAGGAGTTATGCCTTTCGGAAGATTGCACTGTTTCTGCTGTAATCTGCCACGCGTACGCGCGGATCACTATTCAGCCCATTTGATTTATTCAAGACTTTCCTTATCTTGTAAAATGACTTTCCTAGTGTTAGGAGGTTACCTAGTATTAGATATATGAGGTTTTCACTCTTCTCTCTCCTCTTCTCCCTTCTCACGTTATTTTCATTCTTAGGTTTTATTTTAGTTTTCTCTTCTTCTCTTTTTTTTTTCTCTCTAGTTTTTCATGGCAAACCGTAGTTTCTCTTTTCTTTGATTATGCTTTCCTTTGTAGATTTTGATTTCATTATTTGTTTCATGATTAAGTAGTCTTATTTTCTAGGGTTTGGGAATCCATGTTTATATGCTATGATTCTTGATTGATATTTATTGATGGTTTGATTAGTTATTGATGGTTTGATTAGTTATTGATATCTCTAATGATTATGTGAATCTTGCAATCTGATCAATTGTCTGATTAAATATTACTAATAATTGTGTGTATTGACCAAGATCTTACTTTTAGAGGCTTGCCTACAATTAGCAAATCTGATTATGTTGAGCGATCGTACTAGCATATGTTGATTTAAGAGCGTTAAGGCCCGACCGTAGGATTAACCTGTGCTGTAGATATTTGATTAATTAAACTATTGATGATATTTTGATAGATTATAAGTATAAACATGGTGAACCATTGCCCTAGATCTTTTTAGTTTGATTTTCATATTTTTATTAGTTTAGAGTTAATTATCATATTTCTGATCTTATTTAGTTTCTCTATACCTTAGAAGCTAGATTTGAACAACCATCTCTCTGTGGATTCGACCCTACTTACCCTACTACATTGTTAGAAGGTTTTGCAGGAATTATTTTTGACAGGTCTACGACATCCTATCACTGCGCGCGGCACACAGCCGTGCGTCTGGCGTGGGAGCGGTGCACTAGGCGCGACTTAATGCGCTTGGCGTACTGCTCCCCCGACATGTTTTTCGGGGATTTAGGCGAGGTTTTGGCCAATTGATGATCTTTTTTTTGTTTTTAGACGCGATTTTAGTTACGACGCATAACAATGACAATTTGACAAGTTAATAACAGGCTAAATTGCAATCACGAGCAAATGTCATGTAACATGGATGCAAAAGTTCCAACCTATAGTCGAGTTATATGTTTGAAACTATGTTAAGGTTTAGGTTAGGTCTGAAAGGGTCCATGACTAAGAAATTGATCCCACGCTTCGTACCTCTGCTTAAATAGGTGGCCACGTGTAAGACGCACTCTAGTTCTCAAGTCAGGAACAAGAGAACAATGTCATGGTTGGGTAGGTTTGCTTATGACTAAGATCCAACACTATCGCTCAGGAAACTTTTTGGAAGGACAAAGCGCAAACCCCCGGGGCTGGCGTCACGCATAGAACATGCGCTAATAAGGCAAGGTAAATTGTCCTTATGGTGGCTTAAACAATAGCCATGCATGTGCAAAACTGTAATGTCATTCTAATGCATAAAAAGAGTATGAATCATATTTTTCGAGTTTTACCCACTCATTTAAAAAAATTATTTTTTTTAAAAATCCTCCCCAGTGAAGTCGCCAAATTGTAGGCGTGTTTTTATTTCACCTACGCGGTGTGAGCGCGTATTTGACTACCCCATTGTTAAGGTTTTATTGGAAAATGTTTTGAAGTCGCCAACAAACTGAATTGACACCTCTACATATAGGAAAGCCAATGTTTTGTTCCCCGAAGGTACAAAAGTATGCATTGAAACTACATCATATTCAAATTCAAAATAAGTCAAAAGCGAAACTTAATGAGGTTTAAAGATATTCAAAAGAACTGCTATCATATAGAAAGTGCGAATGAAAAGACACGGGATCTCTTTAACTTATATCACCTTTGTTTCTTTTTAATTGCACACTTTATATTCTGACACTATTCACATAATTTAATTTGAACATCGTTTGGTCATTTATATATGAGGAAATATAGTCATATTGAATTTTTCTCGACGTATAATTTTCAATATCAACTTTTCATAGTTTTACTTGTACGTAATTAGAGATATTAATTGACAAATGTGTTGACTTACAAGGAAAAAGGGAAAAAGAGATAGTACCTTACAAGAACGGAAATAAGGTAGTCTTAGAAAAGATGTCGACTCAAAGACCTGATTTGCTTCGCACAATTAATCAACATAAGTTAATGGACTATAGTATTTATTCTTTGTAGCATTAAAGACTTGGTCACCTAACATAGGAAAGTTAAATCATTATTAGTTCTCCTAAAGTCAAACAAAACCTAACGAAACCACGAAACCAAGTAGAGTGGCAAGCCAGAGTCAAACTTCATAAGAAGTAAGGAAATATCAATCAAGTCATTGAACGATAGCCTAGTTTAAAAATAAGTCGAAAGGCGTAAGCTACCAACTAAGGGCTATCATACTAAATTAGCTACCAAAGATCAAACAATATTAGTAACGACAAGCTACTCCATAATCATGAAATTAAATAAGCTACATCAAAAGCTATGAAGCCGCTAGAAGATGTCTTTTTTTTTTGGCAATAAGTACACACACCAAGCAGAAAGAAAAAAGACCAACCCTACAACACTGTACCTCTACTAGCAGTGAAAGCTAGTAAGGATCCGGGGACTCTTGACACAACAATTATTTTGATAATCTAAACCATTATTACAAGAGCATAAATCCCTAGACCAAGCAAGTTTCTTCTTCACGTGGTAGGAGGAATCCGACGAGGGAGGAGAGCTACTCTTCCTTTTTAAGCCAACTGAGCATAATACTTGGGCAAGCTTTGAACTCCTTCTCCGGACTCTTGCACGAGCAGTAAACTGATTAGTAGCTTTCCGACTTAGGAGGCTATTATGGTTGCTACCTTGTGCCTTCAATAGTCTTGAAGATTGTTCATCCGTACTGCATCTCCTCTTCACATTGTTGAGACTTCTTTCGTTTTTCTTTTTCAGCCTATCTTGAATCTAAACTTAGTCCTTCTTTCCCGTCCCATTAATCTTACCTTCACAAATTTTATCATCCTCCAAAGAAATAATAGGGACCTCTATCATAACAATTGATGCTTCTTTTGAACTCTCTTTGCATTGAGCATTATTCATGATATGAACAACATCAAAAGGACTTTCTTTCTCAATGGGAACATTCTCAAAAACCTCCGCACTCCTTGAAACATGACTTAGGGAGGCATTTGCCAATATAGTTGAACTAGCAGGATTAGACGTGTAGGATCGAACCTTTAGAACTGACAAAGAACGGGGATGATACATCTGAACTTCACATCCTTTCCTTATCTTGTTTGCATTGTACGGGAAACGTACAAACGCATGAAGGGTTTTCTTCTGTTAATGAACACGACCTTATCATTTTGGGAAGATTTAAGCCTTTCCTCATTGTCAACCATCATGCGGTCAACTCTTACATCCACATCTCGATGAGCCGGAACATCACTTTGCTTTGAAATAGGGATGGAAACCTCACTCTTCATAGTATCCCTATTAATAACAACATCCTTGGTTGAAATATTTTTTGGGAGGATCTTAGATGGAGGTAATTCGGAACCAAGGCCAATAGAAATAATTGAATCACCTGTTTCGTCTCCTTGAGACTTTCCTTCACTCTCGGACTTCACTTGCGCCTCCTACAACTAGACCTGGCAAAGTTAGTCCTGATCCGAAAATCCGGTCCGAAATATCCGATCCGTGGTCCGATCTGGGCTCGAACCAGACGGTCCGAACCTTGGTCCGAATTCGAAACGATCCGGTCCGGTCTGAAATAATCTTGATCAGAAACTCATCTGAAATCCGAATGATCAGATATGATCTTGCTCGATCCGAAATCAATCCGATCCAAAGGTAACCCGATCCCAAAGCAATCAGAAATTATTGGCTTCCATTAGTCTTTGATACGAAGTACCCGAAGTTAACCCGTTTTAAAAAAAAAATGATTATCACAACTACTATTTGGCACAAGTTCTGACTATGCAAATTAATTATATATACCTTTAGAAAGCACGAAGAGTAGCAGTTCCATATATACATAACAAAAGCTCATAGTTAAAGAAACCATCAGACCAAAAAGAGTAACAACTCCATACATAATAAAGATGAGACAATTCACCATCCGATCCACAACCGTTTGATCCGAAAAGCATCCCAATCCGATGATGATCCGAAACATAATCCGAAATTTGGTCCGATCCGAAACGGTATGGTCCGGTCCGAATCGAATATAACTTGATCCGAAAATGGTATGATTTGAATTGGTCCAGTCCGAATCCGATCTGATTAGTCCGATTGCCAGATCTACCTACAACTTAGGTCTTGATTTTAGGGCCTCAAGCTTTCCTTGAGCTCGAACTCCTGAGCTCCCACACCTTATGACCTTAAGCAAATTGTCGTCGCCTTCAGTTTGAAATATTGTACATAGGGCTTGCTCCAAACTAGCAACCTCTGTGCTTATCTCCTTGTTCTTTGGTTCCAACTCCTTAGCTTTTGAAAAGTCCTCATAAGCCTTTTCCAAATAGCCAGATTTCTTAAATGCAACCCCTCTTCTAAACAATGCCTTCACATTCTTCTTATCAACCCCCAAGATTAATGAGCACACCTCAATAACATTGTTCAACTTATTCAACTTTAAATCACAAGCTGCAAGATTCAAATGCAGAGAAATAACTAGATCCTTAGATGAGGGTCATCGTTACATAAATTGAAGTCCTCACAAATTGCGGTGATCACAACACACAATGATTTGATAGCTTTCTCATACTTAGCAAAAACATTGCTAAAAGCCTAAACAGATGATTTCCTTCTTCTTTCAGAGAAGACACAAAAGGAATTACTTCCTCAGGAGCTGAATTCTCAAACAGCTCCTCTATATCTTTATCCTCATACTCTAAAACAGATAGATGATGCTGGATAATAGCAGAGAATGTGCAAGAACTTCCCAATTCTTCAAACACAACCATACTTAAGAAAAAACACCACTAGGCAAAACAACCCAACATGACAGCAAAAAAACAAGTAAAAAAATATAGCAAAACCAGCGGCGATCCAACACCAATCACCCACAACTAGCACAAAAGGAGAAAAGGAAGAGAGAAGACCCCCTAAACTTGCATACCAGAAATGAAGGACCCAGACAATGACAGTAAAAAGTCGAATCACCAAAACAACAATTCACGGACCAACCCAAAATGGAAGACCTTAGACAAGCTTTGATAAATAGAAGAAATTCGAACCTGGAAATCAAAGAAACCGAAAATTAAAGTGAAAATAATGCTCGCCGGAAAGATTAATGACTCACCTGCGACTGAGAAGGACGCAGCCACCGGCGAGACGAAGGAAGCTTCAGGTTCGCAGCTTGAGGGTTTTGAGGAGGAATTTTCTAAAGAGCAATCCTATAATCTCTTCGCTAGAAGCTGTCAATGCTATGTTTGTAGACCAATCAAGCCTCCCATGTCTTATAGTGCATATTTTCTTCTCCTTATTGATTTATTACTTCACAAGTACATAGTTGTGTGATTTGTAGAATGAACCTCACATTCTCGTGCTTGAGCAAAAGATCAAATAACTAGTATAGGGATATTATCTCGCTTTGAAGAAAGTTCACTAGAATACAATATCAGCACAAAGGAGAGCCTTGAATCATTAATCAAACAGATAAGATGTCACACTTAACTTGATACGTATCATAGAAATCAAGCAACACAAAGGAGAAAATCCAAATTGAAGATTTAACGAGCTACAAGCAGAATTTAAGAGACAATCTCACATAATAAAATAGTAAGACTGTCACAATCCTTCAAGCAGTCTGGAACTAGGTCACAAATATACAATAATCTTGGACTTCTAAATCCAAATGCAACCAAATACCGTGCATATCATATTAGACTTTATTATAAACATGGATAGAGAATACAACCGCAATGATAATAGATGCAGTTGCACAAGACCAAGATTGATATTCTTATTACCAGCTTCGTTGAGAACTCCCTGAGGAGTGCCCATTCAACCTGTCAAGCACAGCATTGAAATCCACAGCTTGCCCACTTTCCTCCAGCCTTTGAATCACACTCACAACATGATCACCCCTGTAACCCATGCTCACCAGTTTATCAATGAGCTCGTTGTAAGGATGATTGCGCACATATTGTTGGGGGCCAGGGTTACGAATCATAAGACTGCTACTGCCTGGGGCTGGCAGGTTTGGAAGTGAAGGATTAGCTGGAGGATAGACACCCTGAGAGTAGTGAGTTGGCTGAGGAGGGTGATGAGACCGGCCTCCTTCATTGTCATATAGCATGTATGTCCCTGCAGAAGAGACTGGTGGGTGGGATCCACCAGTAGCATATCCATCACCTGGCTGAGATGGGAAACCACCCTTCATATGTGGAGGAGAAGGCTGTGGTTGAGCAGGTCTACTGGGCCCACCATACCCATAAGGCATTCCTTCTGGACGGCTCACTCCTGATTGTGGCATTCCTGGAAATGGCATCTGCATCGACATGCTGCTTGGTACTGTCTCTGGAGGCGAATTGGCAGGTTGACTAGTCATCATGTATGGAGGATAGATATTTGACTGGGGAGTTGGAGCTCTGATCTGAGTCTGTGATTGAATTGGTTGTTGCTGGGAGTGTTGTATTGGTTGTTGCTGGGAGTGTTGTATTGGTTGTTGCTGGGTTGGTTGTACTGTTGGTTGCTGTGGCGGTTGATGGGGCCACTGTTGATACTGAGGGAATTGTTGGGTCTGTGGAGTCTGATTCACCTGAGTTTGGGATGGTTGAGGGGCTTGTGGTGCTAACTGTGGCACTCGAAACTGGCCATCAGCTGCAAGATATGAAGGATGTGATTGCACTTGAGGGTTTGGTAACTGATTAGAAGGCAAGTAATAAGGCTGCATCTGGCTATGAGTCTGTGATGAAGGTTGCGGGGGGGCAATAGATTGCTGCTGCACAGTAGGGTGAGAAGGTTGTTGGGTGATTTGACTAGGCAAGGCCAGAGCCAATTGGGTGTTAGGAGTATCTGATACATCATCATTTTTCTTTTGCTCGGAGGCAGATACCGTAGCTCTCTCATCTGGAGATGCTGACGAGGACTCTTTCTGCGCAAGCTGAAGTTTAGCAAGTTCTTTTTGAGTTTCGGCTAATTCTTGCTTGTCCCTAAGTATCTGGACTGATCTGTGAACCTGGAATTGAAATGACAGACAAAGATATGTTATGTAATGTGTTGCATGAAAAAAAGAGCTCACACACTCTAACCCACCCCGATAATCTGACCTGAAATTATTGAGGGAATCCGAACCCTACCTGAACTGAACCAAAATAACACGAATTCTCATATTTTATATACATATTGACTTTTACATTATTCGGAAACTGATTTGAGAACAATAAAAATTGACCCAAACCAAACCTGAACTCCACCGTTGACCCAACACCTCTAATAAAGACCATAAATGGAGAGACACAACAGGCAAACAGCTAAAGGAATAGAATGGTTGACTAGTTTGGACAGGCACGCATAAAAACATCAAACCACACAAACCCCCAGGCTCTGCTTCAGAAGCACCGCATGTTGGATAAAATCTAAGAATGTAGCAAATAGCTATAATCAAGGCCTGGAAATAAAAGAGCCTTCAATATATGTAATTGCCCGAATGACTTAGTAGAGCACAAATACTAACAAGATATTAATCCCTCTCTCAGCAACACTTCCCTTCTTCCGAGTTCGGTTTCTCTGGCATCTTGATGTATTTACTCCAGAAGTATGTTTACAAGGCAATACCAGTAAAGCAGGCTTGGGAAGGAAACATATTCATTACAAAGGTGGTAATTGCTACTGGCAATTTTGGTATCAAAACTTCTCTAATTTTTTAGCTTTGTTTGACACCAAATTTTTAGGTCGCAGGCATGGTGTCAAAACAAGGCCGCATCGTATCGTCTCGCCCGTGTCGTAAAGGTTTTCAAATCTACCGAACCGATATTACCCGCATCGTAAAGGTGTAAAAAAAACCGCATTTTAGGCGGGTTTTAGGGATATTTCATGGTGCAACTCGATATTTGGTGGTACGACAACTGCATCATCCCCGTTCCCGCATCACTACGACCGTTACCGCAATCGTGACCGAAACCGCATTTTCGAACTATGGTCGCAGGTAAAGGTTAGACTAGGTCAAAATACTACTTTGAAGAAAAAAATGAGTGTTTGGCAACGTAGTGGTTCTAATAGTGGGTAGAGGTTGGAGAAAGCTTGAAGTATTAGCATTTCATGTGTGGAATAGCGGTGCAAATGCAACACTTCCAAAAATAATTTTTCTTTCTTCTTTCTTAATAAATATTCCCATTACATTCACCTGCTAGTGCTAACAAGCACTCTAATTTGGAAAAGCTTCTCTAATGGTAATGATGCAAAATGAAAAGCACCAAATATAAATTGAGTTGCAAATTTGCACCTCCTGAAAAAGGAAAAGTCAATAAGTCCCCTGAAATGGAAGAAACTTTCTAGAATTCTGCTGCCCATTCGGCTTTCACCACTGCTAATTATTGGTGTGGTACTAGTGAAATTAGTTAATAGATCCTAAATATGCAACTAAGTTAGGAATATCGTGTATAGCATATTTCCTGAACATTAATTCTAACTATCGAACTAATCAATCAAATTGTTGTACTACCTATGTTAAACAATAAACTTTCAACTTTTCTTTGAACCATAATAAGAATGAGGATATAGATACATAGAAAAAATATGAACCGATGTAATAGGAGAAAGAAAGAGATAAAACAAACCCAAATAATGTAAAATAAAGTGTTGAACCCATGTAACAAAAAATGGTAAGTGTCAAGGCTAGTGTGAAAATCCAATCTAAGTGTTGAACTTATTAAAAAAAACATATGGAACAGTACATTTCATGATTAAACACGTACTTTATTGTCTTTTAAGATTCAAACAACTACTTTTTCCATACTTCAAACATAAATTATGAACGCTAATCCCTAGCAGTTACTAGTCAACTGCAACAACTAAATTTGCCAAAAAAATAGCATAATCAAAATGGATTATAAAGCATGCACACGTTTTCCGAGATGAGCTAAATTACATGAAGTTGAAATTACCACGTTATTCTTTTACTATTTTCTTTCACGTATTACAGAATTTTCAAGCATAAAATGGATATCTACCATGACATACAAGACATAGGCCCAAGTGATATCCAGCCAGAATGTCAAATGAAAATAACTTACTTCTTGAAGATGCTTCTCTAGAAATTTTAGCTTCGAATCTGCTTCACTGTGATCACGGACTAAATCAGAACGCATTTCCCCAATTGACTTGTCAAGGTTGTAGCAATACAATTCCAACTGTGATAGACGGGAACTAATTCCCTCTAGGAAGCGCATGAGATTGTCAGCATACTTTTTCATGGTCCTTTCAACTGCTGATATCAGTTCTTGACTCAAGGGTTCCTCCAGCTGACTGTAGGCATTAGTTGCAGGGAACACTGATGACCTTGAGATTCTGCTTTTCTGAAAATCCTGCTCAACAAAGATCAGAATCAGAAATTTAATTAACAGAAAAAAGAGATCTTCATTAACCAAAACAGGTGAAATAACAACAATAAAAAAAGGGCAATGGAACAGCAAGGGAACTATAAGCTACAATAGCTCCACTCCTACACCAATTTTGCATCAAACATTGTTGCAGCAAATGAAATACTACATATGACACAGATATAGATAACTATTCACTTCCTCTCGGACCAACCAGAGAAAATTTTTCTTTTTTTTTTATTTTTGGGGGGGGGGAGAAGGTCACAGGGGTAGAACTATATTTAGACTAACAATAAGTTATATCATTTTACACACAACAACCACTATTAAGGTCATGTCTACAAGCAGATAAAAGAAGGCTACCACCACCACCAAGTTGGGTCGAACATGTCTAGATGTGTGAAGCTTAAGACTCCATACCTACCTACCCTAACACGTGAAGATTAAGGGAGGGGTAGTTACCAAGATTTCAAAGCAAAGCCTCAGATTAGGTTTACTTTTACCTAATGGAAAAAAAAACCTCAAATCTCTACTCATAAACCACAACTTTGTCAAGTTTCACAAGTCCCTGCAGCATTTTCATCTTCAGCATAAAAAATTTGAAATTCAGACCCAAATTGGTTGCCAGCTCGAAAAGCATACATCAAAAACTCAAATTCAGACCATCAAGCATGCAGCTTTATCTAATGATAGAATTGTACGCAATCAACAGCTGTTATAATTTAGCTTGCTCAATTTCAGAACAGAATTTTCAATTATTTCATCTAGAACATCAACCAGATTGCAAAATGTGAATTCACTCGTATCTTTACCTGGTGATAAGACTTGTATCAAAAATCGGTTCAACAATAAAGAAAAGAACATATACTATATACAAGACACCTCAACACCAGGAACAATATTGCTTAAGAAGCACCAACATCCCCAATGAAACCCTCCATTCTAACTGAAAATATCTATGTTAATCACTCCTCAAATTAATTACCCATATATTTAAGCACAAATGTGCCACAGACTAAATCCCATACAACTACAAAACATAGTAAGCAAATGCACCAACATAGATTAACCAATGGAGGGAAACATTAGAAAAGATTAAAGCAACAATTTGGCTAAAAATCCTCAATTTTGAACCTGGGTCAACAAATAAGAATTCCAAATAAAACTAACTTAATCTTATTCTACAACTTCAAAAGCATTACAAATCCATAAATCATCATAATTCCTGAGCTTATTTATCACCCGACTCGAAACTCCTCTAATTCGACCACAATCCTGATAAATAATCACCACAAAACTACTTCCAAAGTGCTACAATTACATTCACAACACAGTTCACTCCCAATAAAAAAGTATAAGTGACTAAACCACCGGAATCAACCACAACACCAAACCCGAAGATAAGAGATTTTCACATACAACACAAAAAAAAAGTCAACCACTTCATTAGATCCTAATCTAAGAGGATCTGATCAAAACCATAGCTCACCAATCAAAAATCCCAAAACAAAAGAATCATCAACTCAAAAAAAACCCAGAAACAGTCCAAAAATGTTAAATATTCAAGAAATACCTTGCCAGAATTAGCTCCGAGAGACGGATCGGAGTGACCTCCATTAGCGGATTCTTGGTTAGCGAAGTCTTCATAAGAGCAGAGTATATCATCGGAAGCAAAATCGAAGCCTTTGGAACCCGAGCTAGGTCGACCGGAAGATCCAGACGCCATGAAAACACAAAAGAAAAGCTCGAATTGGGGAAGAATGAATTAATTACTGGAGAAGGAAAAATGGTTGAGGCGAAAGTTAGGGTTTGCAGATAAGGCGGAAAAAGGAAGGTGGCAGAAGACGGAAGATAACTTCAGCTTGGGAGCTCCAAAAGATGCCTTGAATGAAATCGGTTTTATAAATGATGACACGGGTTTTTTTAATGGATCAACAAAGTGATAAACGCACGCATAAATGCATTAGGCGTCAAATTAGAATTAAAAAAAAAAAATTAAGGTAGGAAGAAAAAACATTAGGAGACCTCTTGCACGAAGGAAGCTCCTAATTAGGGTCATCTAATGGCCTGTGCAAACAGAGCATCAGTATAGGGCTTCCAAATTTTGAGGTCCAAAAATATTGAAGCCCGGCCTTTTATAAAAAAAACTAATAAAAATATGTATTCTCTTCTCAAACTGAAACATGCAGTGCCAATTGAGCATTTCATCATCAACTCTCTAACTTTCCCTACTTTCTCGGTCCATATTATTCGCAACAACAACTCACACACAATTTTCCAAAATTTGTTATCTTTTGAAAATCTTCCATATTCTTAATTTTTCAATTTCTCTTAACTTCCCAAAATTCTCTCACTCATTCCTTATCAACGGATATGAAGAATATGGAAAAATCAATTCTAATTTCATTAGATTTTCAATAAACAGCTAACTTGTTTTACTCTTTATATATTTCTACCCGATCTCTATTTTTTCATCAATTATCAACTTATTCTGAGACAAAAGAAATTATGTTGTATTTTGAGTTCTGGGATTTTGGGGAAGAAGAAACCTGAAAATAGTAGGAGGCTAGGAGCAAGGGAAGACGAAAAAACAGGGAATTTGGGGAACTTAGGGAATTTCACTTTTGTTTCTTCATTGTCAATCTCAGCCTCGCGTCTTTATTTCTTTGTTCTCACTCATTCACTCAGGGAGTCAGGGGAATTGACGAATTGAGTGAAGAAGGTTGAAGAAAGCAGATGAAAGGTAAGTTCTAAATATTTTCACTAATACTGTAATACATTATCATGTCTAGTTGTCTACTAGTTATTTAATTGTGTTTATTAAATTAATTAGTTTTTTTATTTAAATTTTTAGATTGAAATTGTTGCCTAGTCAGTAACCTAATTGCGGCATTGTGAGAAGAAGATGACAGGTAACTCACTCAGTGGCAATTTGTAAATAATGTAAAATAGTAGTTTAAGGCTTAGAGGCATTGTGTATGATATCCATCAATTGAATTTATTAAATTAATGAGAATTTTATATTTAATTTTTTAGGTTGAAATTATTGGTTTGTAATTGACTATTTGGGGCAGATTTATCACAAATTGGACTATTCTTAATTGCCAGGTTGTTTTACTCTTTTTTTTCACTTTCACTTATGTCTTAAGTTATTGATTGCGTGATTTACACCTTAGTATATTTCCCTATGCCTCCTAAAACTAGAAAGTATGAATCTGGATATGAGAAATGTAAGGAAAAAAAAGACTTGAAGGGCTAACTTAATCCCAAAGAGGAGCTCTTGATAATTTTATTATAAAAGAGCCACATATCCATGCTGATAATCAAAATGTTGAGAATGTAAATAATGAAATTATTGAAATGAGGTTACTAACGAGAATGTTGATATGGAGAATCATAATGTTAATTCCGAAAATAGATGTGATGTGCCCATTGAAAATGATAATGATAATTCGAATAATTAAAATGTTGTTTTTGACAATGACCATGATGATGATGACTTGGAGGATAATAGTAATGATAATGAAGAGCAAGAAAACACATTTGAACCTTTGTTTAATATATTTAATCCAAGAAACTAGGATGCCATTGACTCTAAAGTGATCGATGTATTAGTAATGAAAGGTCCTAAAAGAGATATTTCTATTGTGAAGGGTCCTAAAGATAAATTTTCTAGACGATTTACTGCTAATTTATACATTAGAGTTTAATTTAATGGAGAGAAGTGCGATAGAGATTGGCTTGTCTATTCAAAAGAGGTTGATAAAGTATTTTGTTTTCCTTGTAAGGTTTTTAAAAGAGGGATTAGTAGAGGCCAATTGACGAATGAGGGATTCAGCGATTGGGAACATATTGGTGAAAGACTTAGAGAGCAAGAGACATGCATAGAACATATTAATAATATGGCCATTTGGTATGAGCTGCGTTTGAGGCTAAAAAAGAAGAAACAATAGATAAAATAGCTCAAAAACTAATTGAAAAAGAGAAAGAGCACTGGAAGAATGTTTTGAAAAGAATCATTTCAATAATAAAATTCCTTGCTAAACATAGTTTGGCCTTTCGAAGTTCTAAAAAAAAATTGTACCATAGCAATAGTAACTTTTTGCGCTTAATTGAAATGTTACATGTAACAAATAATGATGTTCACTTTCATGATCTTGGCCATAACATCCAAAACGAGTTAATACTTTTGCTTGCTTGTGCAATTAAAACGAAAATCAAAAAAAAAATTAAACAACGAAGATATTTATCGGTGATACTCGACTGTACACCTGATGTTAGCCACCAAGAGATATTGTCTTTGATAATAAGATATGTTGATGTTTCTTCAAATTCTACTAGAATGGAGGAATCTTTTTAGAGTTTTGAAATGTGAATTTACAATTGGCCAAGGACTTTTTAATGTTTTACAAAGTAAGCTGAAATATCTTGATCTTAACATATTTGATGCATGAGGACAAGGATATGATAATGGCTCAAATATGAAAGGAAAATATCAAGGTGTTCAAAACAAATTTTTAGACATAAATATGAGAGCCTTTTATACTCCTTATGGTCGTCATAGTCTTAATTTGGCATTGTGTGATATGGCTAACTCATGCGGTTGAGGTAAAGATTTTTTTTGGAGTACGCATTAATAATTTTTGCATATTCTACTAAAATATGGCAAATTTTGAAAGATAATGTAAAAGGATTGACTCCAAAATCATTGTTATCCACTCGTTGGGAGAGTCGTGTAGATAGTGTTAAAGCTATAAGATTTCAAATGCTAGATTTAGAGAAGCTTTACTTGAAGTATCAGAAAATGATCTTGATTCTAACATAAAAAGTAAAGCTAAATCCTTAGCGACAAATTAGTTTGGTGATTTTGAGTTCTTAATGGCAATAGTTATTTGGTAAGAGATATTATCTGCAATTAATTTGGTTGGCAAGCTCTTACAATTAAAAGATATGCTTATTGATGTTGCTATGGAAAAAATAAAGTCTTATGCTTATTGATGTTGCTATGGAAAAAATAAAGTGGTTAATATCATTTTTGGAAGGATATAGAGAAACTAGTTTTTATAATGCATTGGATAATCCATGGACTGGCCCCATTGAAAATTAAGCCAAGATCTCAAGGTGCTGATATCAGTCAAATCATGAGTTGGCAACCGTGCAGCACGACTAACTTGGTCCATCAGAAATCCCTGGACAGACTCCAAACGGACACAGCACACATCGCAAACTCGTTGTGGATCTGAAGAACGGAAATTCACAGGCAATAGGCTCCTTCCTTTGAGCATTCACTGCAGAACAATCCCCCACAAAAGCGACAGTGATGCCTGGAGCAAATGATAGGATGGAAACGCACACTACAAAGCATACAAGCTGATGCAGAACTGTCAGGAAGCCAACGTGGAGGCTCTGCCTCCAAAATCTCCTACACATTCACCATAGTTGCTCTGATAACCAGGAGAGCTGTAGTTGATGAACATACTACAAAACATATTTCCATGCTTTCGAAATGATTAGAAAGTTGGTATCTTAAATAAGCTATAATAGCGTCGAACTTCATCCTTTTTGTTCTTATTTCAAGGATAGGTATTCAAATAAGCTAAACATACTACAAAACACATTTCCATGCTTTCTAAATTAGTAACTTTCATTACTACAGTGTCTACCACTTCAAATTCTCGTTGATTAACGGCTGGATCGAAAGTTCGAACTTCGAACAGTCAAGAGAAAACACTATAAGTTTCTACTTTAGCAACTTCACGTAAGAGAGTAATGGAAGAAGTGGCTAAATAAAACAATTCTCATTCTATCCAACAAGCAAATAATATCAAATTCCAAGATGATCACAATTTTCAGTCTTCTCTATACAACTACTAGTCATTCTCTAAAAAAAAACTACTAATCAATTAGAGATGATATGAAAACATCAAATACATTATAAATCAGCAACACTTTACAAATTCCTAAACAGAATGATCAAAACAAAAACCTAGAAAACATAATTCTACACTATAATTCAACTTAAAACAGCAAATTCCGATCACACCATCAATTAATCAATCAAACAGTAGATTACGTCGAATCAAACAACGAATTGCATAATTCAAGTAAAAACAAAAAAAAAATCAACAACAAATTTCAATTACATGTTGAGGAAACACGCGAGGTTCATAATCATGGAGTTCAATATTCGGGTATCGAAGATTCCTCTCAACTGAAGAAGAAGAAGACTCGTATGTTTCTGCCATGGAAGAATCAATCAAAAAAGATGATAAACCACCATGAAAGAGAAATTTAAGAAGAAAGAGTACGAATCAATTCTATAAATTTGCTTATTCTTCTAATTAGTAGTAGTAATTGAATTTTAAGTAATAAGGTATTTGTGATTATAGTTTGAGTTTGATTAGATGTGTTAAAGTTGTTGAAATTTTGAGTGATTATACAATTTAGGGGAAATTTTGAGAGAGAGAATTGGAGTTGAAGAAGGGAGAATTTGGAGTAATTTTAATGGTGGAAGGAAGCAAAAAATAATTGGCAGAAGGCAAAGAGCGCAAACCCTAAATTCTCTCAAATGCTCACAAGATCGATCCCTAAAAACCCTAACCTCGCTATAATCAACCTACTCATCACAAAAACCCTAAATTCTGCGAAATCCGACACAAATCAGTAAAACACGATTCAATTGCGACAAAAGCAACATGGAATTCAAAATTTGAATCATCAAAAAAGCAAAAAAAAACGAAGTACGAACCTGAAATACTGCGAGAGCAACGGGCTTCTCAAGCTCGAGAGTAAGCTGATGCCAGAGCTTTTTCTGATACAGATCTGCTAGAGTATTGTACCATTCTGAGAGCTCTGGATGAGAGTTTCTCTGTGTCTTGTGAACCGGATCAGATTTTAGAAATCGGATTTTAATGATTTTCGGATGCGGTTTTGTAAAAACATAATCTGTTACTAAGTGACAGATAAGGTTTTTTCCACTAGTGAATAAGTTGATACGTTATCACACGGGCGATAATGCTTTGATAATTCTCCAAGTTTTATATTAAAAGGTATTTTGGAAAAGAGAGAATTGTCGGGATGTTACATGATGACTCCCTGACTTCCAAAGAGATGGATGATGATTCTAAACTCAATGGACCAAGAACACTCACAAAAACACTTTTAAACGCTCGAAACAAGGCTAGTGACCAAATCACAAGAACACACTTAATGATTTGGGATTTTAGGCCAGAGATAAGACTCACTCGATCTCTCCTAAGCTTATCACTCAAGACCAACTCAAAGTAATAAGGGTTAGTTTAAACGGTTTTTTTCACTATATACCCCTGACAAATTTTTTTTTGCACCATATACCCTTGCAAGTTTTGAAATACACCATATACCTCTCACTAACAGTACAATAGCATTTATTGCCCTTTTCTGTGACAGACGTTAACTCGCCGTTAGCTTTTTATTAGAAGTTTGCCATTAAGTTATGGCGCCATTATAATTGAACAGTTTGCAAAAAAAAAAAGAAACCACGCCCATCACCTTCTCAACTTCTTCCCCTCTGTTTTCCAAGAGCTTAGACTTCCATGGAAACCTAAAATCTCTAACCCATTTTGAGAAATTTGCACACTAGTTTTGTGTAATTGATGGAGAAACACTGCTGGTGAAAAATTTGTACCTGGGTCTTCTTGAGGAGGGAAAAAACGAGGACTTGCTGAATTGCGAAAGTTGGTTTAAGGTTCAAAAATATCGGGGCTCCTAATTTTCATTCCAAGTAAGTTCTTTCTCCCTATATTTGTGTTGTTCACAATTGTTGCTTTTCAAATTTTTTGGTTAGCGTTTTGTGCGTATTAGGATTTCTTTATTTCGTTTTTTATGGCAGTTTGTCTTGAGTTCATCATAGCAAAATTTTCAATTTTTTTCCTTTCATTGAAATGTACTATGCTTATTTGTGCTGGAAATTTATTGGTTTTGTTCTTGATTTGGTTAGAATGGCATCTGTTTGGTTACTTTTACACTATAACAATAAGGATTTTGATGTGAGGGTTGAAGACATTGACTTATATCACTTACTGGGATTGTGTGAGGATGTTACGGAGGAATCAGTTGAACAGGATGTGTATCTCCCTAAGGCATTCAGGTTAGTTGTCCATAATCCTAGGACTAATAGGAAAATGGATATTGAGAGTGATGTGGACTTGGGTAAGGTGTGGTGTTTTGGAAGGGGTACAAACACCATAGACATGTGGGTGGAGGAAACAAACAACCCTGGGATAGTTTTTAGGTCATATGTTCAATTAAGGGAACAAGTTGATAAGGAGAAACTGGAAAATATAAAGAGAGTGCAAGAGATACTAAGGAAAGAGGCAGAAGAGGAAGAAAGGAGGCAAGTAGAGGAAGAGGAGAGAAGAAGGAAAGAAGAGGAAGAGGAGAGGGAAGTTGAGGAGGCAAGGAGGTTGTTCGTTGCTATAGAAGTGCTTGTCCTCTCTGTGGATGATGTGAAGATATGTGAGTACATGAGGGTGTGCTCAATTGAGGGGGTTGATTAGTGTTGTCCTGGGGATTCTCAACCTCTAAAAGAACCCACACCCACTGCCTCACCTACCAAACAACCTACAACACCACCTCATTCACCTCCAACAGACCATACACCACCTCATTCACCTCCCAAACAACCTACACCACATCCTTCACCACCCAGAAACCTTACACCACCACCTCACTCACCTCTAACACAACCTACACCACCTCCTTCACCACCCAGAGACCATACACCACCACCTCACTCACCTACCCCAACCAAAAAAAAGAAAAGGGTGAAAATCACCGTACCCCAATTAGGAGACCCGAAACAAGACAATAAACACAGAGCCCTGTCCACTTTGAACCACCTGTCTCACATACACAACAACCTCTAGTTACTAAGCAACACACACTTACACCACCAGTTCCTGAGCAAGACACCTAACTAATACCATAAAACCAACAACAGCTTGACATTCCTACTTCTTCTAAGCCTAAAAAGGCAGCAAGAACAGGACCCGAGGGATTTAGGGGTGCCTAAGAGCACAACAAAGAAGTTTGGGACCTATGTACCCACAGAGAAGAGCACTAGTAGGAAGGGTACAGAGAGAAAGAAGGTCCAAGTTCATGTGTCTTTGAGTGAGGAGACTGCTGACGAGGATGGTGATGAATCATCTGATGGGACCTACTGTGAGTCTGATGAAGGGATAACTAATGATGAAGATATTTTGAGGAGTGATTTCATTGTAAAGGAGGATGACATTGAAGCTGAGGATGCAAGCTATGAAAAGGGTTTTGAGGACTGTCTTGATGGTAGTTCTAGGTTGGATAGGGTGTACCAAAATGGGAAGGTTTGGGTTGAAGCCCCTTTTGGGTCTATCAAGCTAGATACATGGTTAATTTTCCCAACCAAAGCACTTTTTTTGGAAGTGCCTAGAGATTATTGCAATCAAGAGGGATTTGCAATAACTGTGGAGAAGACTGACTCCAAGAGGTTCACAACATGTTGTGTAATGGAGACATGCAATTGGAGGATACATGCCTCTGTGATTGCTGATAAAATTAGCAGGGCAATGAAGATATTGAAGGGGGAGCATAAGGTATGTGGGAGATTAGAGGAAAATCCTATGGTGAACGCTGTGTGGCTGTGTAAACACCTTGCTAATCATATTTCTACAAACCCAGATGTACCAGTGGAGGGCCTAAAGAAATTAGCATGGGAGAGGTATATGGTGAAGGTCAAAATAAGGTTGTTCTACAAGGTGAAAGTCATGTCAAAGGAGTTCATTTATGAGGGGGTTTGGAGACTCATATTCCTTGTTGCCAAAATATGCAGAGATGATCAAGGAGACCAACCCTAGATTTTATGCCCTAATCACCTGGACAGGGAACACTGCAAATGTTGCCCCTAAGTTTGTTGATTGTTTCTTCTATTTTGCTGCACAGTTCAGGGGTTTTTTAAGAGGGTATAGGCCTATTATAGGCATTGATGGGGCTCACCTAAATGTGTATTTTAAGGGAATTTTGTTGTCAGCATTAGGCATTGATGGAAACAATGAAATCTTCTTGATTGCTTATGGCATTGTGGACACTAAGAGCATTGAAAGTTGGACCTACTTCTTCAGAAACCTTCAGATTGTGTTTCAACAAGAAGGATGTGCAAGAGATGATTGGACCTTCATTAGTGATAGGATGATGGTAAGGTTTTTGTGTTCCATGTCTACTTATTTCATTCTTACTAATTTTGTGCATTTGCTAATTCATTGATTATTTCCTTGGTCAAGGTGTTGAGAAGTCTTTGCATTATGTCTTCCCTAGGGAAACAAGGAGAGTTTGTTGCCAACATTTGTATATGAATTGCAAAAATGCTAGCTACAGTGGTACATCCTTCCTCAAACTCTTTTGGGCAACAACAAATGCATACAACAAATATGTCTTCAACAAGGCTATGAAGGAAATTCAAGCCTATGATGCCAAAGCTGTGGAGTATTTGGATTCTACCACAGAACAATGGAGCAGGCATGTGGTTTACCCCAAAGTTTGTTGTGACCATAGCACAACAAACTTTGTGGAGAGCTTCAATGCATGCACCAAGCCTTAAAGGGATCTCCCTGTCCTGACATTATTTGAAGGTTTGTGATCCTTCTCTTTTTTGCTGATTATGTTTTCATTCTTGCAATAGGGAACTAATTATTTTTTTCTGTTTGTCATTTTATTAAGGAATGGTTAATGAAGAGAATTGGGGCTAGGTTTTCTAAGACTGATGGCATGGGTGCAACTCAATTGACTGAGTATGCACAAAAAAAATTTAGCAACTAGGGCTGATGAATCCAAGTTCTGTTATGAAACAGCTTGTGGGGGTGGTGAATTTGAGGTCAGAGATGGCCATGTGTATTTTCCATGCAAGCTCACAGATAGGACATATGAATGTCGTAAATGGCAAGGGTGTGGCATTCCTTGTAATCATTCAATAAGGGTGATGTTCAATGAGAGGCTTGACCCTCTGATTTTGTGTCCCCTTACTTCAAGGGTGAAGCTTATAAACTGACATATGGGGTGCACATTCACCCTATGTCTGACCCAACCCATTGGCCAGACTACAATCTGCGAGCCATTACCCCCTTCTATCAAGAGAGGTGATGGGAGACCTCTCAAACAGAGGAGGAGAGGGGTAAATGAAGCTAAGAAGGGTAAAAGGCACAACACTGTTAAGTGCAGCAAATGCAAAGAGGTGCATGGGACATAATGCAAGGACTTGTGGAGGTGGTTCCACTGCAAAAGCAAGGAAGGACAAAGCCTCCACTTCAACTGCCTAAGGATCTCAGCCTCAATAGAAAAAAAGAAAGGCAACTGAAGCTACCAGTACTTCAAAGCAGCAACCAAAAGGGAAGGAGAATAAGAAGAAGTGAAGCTGCATACATTGAAGGGTTCCAAGATGCTCCTTGCATGCTTTTTTTTTTTTTGTGAATTGGGGCATTTAACTTTTTGTAAAGCTACTTAGTGAATTGAAAGCCACTGTTTTTGCCAAGCACAATTATATGATCATTAAGAAGAAAGTTTTTGTAAAGCTAAATTAGTAATTAGGTATTTTGAACTACTTAAATTAGTTCACTTAAATATTAAAAATATCAGGATGACAAACATGAGTACTCCTACTTTTAATTTTACAGTTCTAATTTTTGTTGTTGCTTCAATTTTTTCTTCAATTGCTTGAGTTCTTCCTTCATTTTGGTGTTCTTTGAGCTTTCCCTCTTCCCTGTTGTCTTCATTTTGCTTCAAGCCCCTTCTGTTTGAGTCTCTATAGCTGCTACTACCTTGCTCATAACTTCCTTTACACCATCTGAAACTGTTGCATGTATCACATTTGTAGTACAACCTTTGAGGATTTATTGCAGTTTCAGAACTTCTTATTGCATATTTTCTCCTACAAATGCAATAAGAGTTAGGGACGCTTATGTATGCAAACTCGTAGTTTGAGGAGTATGTATTTGAATGACAACTCATGCTTCATGTTAAGGGATTGATTTAAGGCAGAAATGGCTTTATAAAGGAAGCTGACAGGCCTTTAATCTTCCTAACGGGTAGTTTTTTAAACTGGAAAAGTAGCAGTTGTAACTGTAACATAATTTAGGGGTATATAGTGCATAAAGTTATGTATTACGGGTATATCATGAATTAAGTTTAACACTAACAACAAAAAGGGTAAATGGATGTATTTTTTAAAAAGTGGGGGGTATATGGTGAATTTCAAAACTTGCAAGGATATATGGTGCAAAAAAAATTTGTCAGGGGTATATGGTGAAAAAAACCGTAGTTTAAACTTGAGACAAACTCAAAGCAAAACTATGAAACACACAAGGTTTTAGTTTAAAACTCACAAAATTGATTTTCTACTTATCATTAGCTCCATATATATAAGAAGTATAGGCAGCAAAGGAATTCACTCCCCTATTAAACCCTAAAACTGTTCATATGCAACGGTTACAAAATACTAATCACTCCTTAATTCACTCCCCTATTAATGCTTCATCAATTGGCTGCTACATGACAACAAAAGATGAGCTTAATTCCAACCTAAACACACACTAAACCCATGTCCATTTTGAGGGCCTTATTACAAAACATTTAAACAAAATAAACTAAAGCAAATAAAAGAGGCCCAAATAGAACTTGGCCTAAAAAACACACATGCCATCTTCTTTATGTAATCTAAGTACAAATCCGGGGTTAAAATCAACACTAAAACACTACTTCCAACCTTGAATTGTAAGATTATCCAAATCCATAAATTGGAAAGATCCTCTAAATTGAATATTTTGAGTCACCTTGACGCACATGTATCATTCTCTCTTTATTTGAAAAATATTCGACCATGAATTTGGACAATTTGGAAAAGCATAAACTGATCAAAAGAAATGAGATTCTTATCAAATAGCGTACATTGCACCACGGAACCCAAACACATTTCAAAAGAAATTCTTGGAGCATCATCTTGAACATTGACTTGATGATCATGGTCATGATCAATATTGTTCTCATCAACTGCAAAAGTGTTATTTAACCAAGCCGGAGGGGTTTCAAAAATAGTACCAAAATTTTCACAAAAACTTTGTTTTGCGAGTTGCAAACACTAGAGTTATTGGTTGACTCTGTACCAACATCAATCATCAAATTAGGAACCACCAAATTTCCTTCATCTCCTCCTTTTCATTTGTCTCTTGAATGTGTTCAACAACGATATTATCATCAATAGTATGGTGGATTGAATCATAAACATCCTTATTTTCGTGTGTGATATTTGGTTGAGGTAAAGCACCGAGAACTAGTTGTTGATAAATTTTCACGTCTTCTTTTATCTCACAAAAATTTGATCGAATATTTTCAGATTTCCTACGGATTGGAGTCTCATAATTTTTTAGAAAACTCAGTTTTCTGGTTACTTGAAAAGCCATTTCGGCTATAACATTCCATCTTTTGTCTTGTATTTTTTCTCCTCCTCATTCTCCGCTGGTTTTTTCTCCAAGTTCTCTAATTTTTGAGTGATAACCTCTAACCGCTAAAGTAACCACCTCGAACCTTTTTTGATCATCATACCATTTGTAGTAAAAAAAAACATGATAAATCCTTCTAACCCAATCTTGGAAAATTTCTAAATCAGCATCTCCACTAAATTCCAGCAAATCAAGTTTTAAACTTCAATATGCTTTGTCATAAACCCTACTTCTCCCAAGTGGATGTCAAACTGAATGCTCTGATTGGTCGTCATGATCAGATTCATAAAAGCATCATTAGGCCCTTTCTCCGATGCACCATGTTTGCAAGAATAGTGATTCTTTGGTCAGCTTGTTGTTGGCGCTCTTCCAACTCTCCTTTTGCTTATGATTGCACTTAGTAAGTGCATCAGAATGAGCATGTATCTTAACAAAATTAGCATTGATATCACTTAAGGTCTTATACCACTCTTCACCACCTGCCATCCCAATTCCTACGCAAGCAGTTTGCAGCAAGAAACTGAAGGAAAACAAATCACAACACCATAAACTTGCTTCCCAAGAAAATTATCACAAGCGTATGAAAATACCTCTAAATTCAATGGAATTTTGTCATGACCTAGCATTATATGTTTCCAACATTCGACCAAAATTTCGCTAAAAAACGCAAGTATATCAACCGCAACAAGCAATTTATCACAGCCGTGCCAGTATCTATCGAAAACAGAACAACGAACAAAATCCGTCTCGAAACTATACGAAACGATCTTTAAAACTTATGAAAATTTATGACAGTAAACTAAACATTTATTAGTCCAGTTTAGGCTCAAAAACACCCAAAAATTAGTTTCCAACTAGGAGAAAACAAAACGCGCTTGGAAACTATTTGAATCTGGACAAACGCACTGCAAGTTTTTTCAACTTTCTTTCAACCAGCTTTGATACCAATTTGATGTGGATGTACTTTTTTTTTACGGAATTCTAATAAACTTGAAAGAAAGATAGGATCTTTAAGGTTTTCTTTAAGTATAAAGGATAGAATGATTCGGTCAAACATAAAGTAATTCACGAATTGGGTCTTGATTCACTCTCAAACACAAAGTAATTGAGAAATCAATCTTATATCTCAAAACACAAAGTAATTGAGCAATCAATCTTTTATCTCAAACATAAAATAATTGATTCAAGGTTTAGAAATCACAAAGAAGTCCGAAAATTTTCACAAAGAAAATTAAAACTCTAATTTAATCTCATAAAATTATTCTTAATAGTGCCGAAAACCAGCTACTCCATCCGTCCCATAATATTCTTTACACTTTCCTTTTTCATCTGTCCCATAATACTCTTTACATTTCTATTTTTGCATATGACCTACAATTATTTTAAACCTTCTACCTTTTAACCATTGGCCCACACTCTCTCTCCTCCAAATAAAATAATATCATTCCTCTACCTATCAACTCTATCCATTGACCCACTGTGGTACCTGATTTTTTACTGTCTTGATTAACCGTCTGAATCCCACAAAAGTCCCTCATTGGACTATGAGTTTTAGAAAACTTTGAAGTCGCCACCCTATTAGTAACTGAATAGTGAAAAATTTATTTAATAAATCGTTTTAAAATCAATTTAAAGAAATATCATTTAAAACGATAATGACTTCATATAGATAAGGCTTTTTTTGGAAATTGGTCTTTTATACCATGAGATAGGTTCGGGGTTTAGGTTAAGAGTGCGAACATCTCGAGCTCGTCTCCTTTTCCGTTCTACGGAATGGGCTCTTACTAAATGCGTTATTTTCCATTTCGAGTAATCATGGCTATTTAAAAGAAAGAATATCACATAATTTGCACATATACACATCAATAATTTTTTTAAGAGGGCCAATATATCATTTATACATGGTAGGTTTGAGCACTGAAGTTGCACTACCTACCAGTCGTTGTGGGATTGGAATCCACTCATGGATCAAAACTGTCGTAGTTCGATCTTATGTGTCACCCTAAATGGCCAATTCCATTGGGGATGTAAAAGAAATAGATCATGAATAACTCAACTTTAGAATTAAACAAATCTATTAGAAATGAAGTAATTATTCCAATTAGTGATTGAAATGGAATTAAAATAATCACCGTAATTAGTGATTTAAAATGAAGGTCAATATAATCACCTTAATTAGTGATTGAAATAAAGGTTAAGATACTCACCTTTAATTAGTGATTAAACTTGAAGGTTAAAATACTCACCCTAATTAGTGATTAAACAAGGTTTAGAATAATCACCCTAATTAGTAATTAAATGAATAAGTTAAAGTAATCACCCTAATTAATGATTGACCAAGGTTTAAGATAATCACTCTAATTAGCGATTAAAAATGAGGGTTAAGATAAGCACCTTAATTAGTGATTAAATGAAAAGTTTGAGTTAATCACCCTAATTAGTGATTAACCAATGATTGAAGTAATCACCTTAATTAGTGATTAAATTAATGATTTTTCAAGAGGTCTTAGAAAAAAAGGTTTGCTTCCTAATTTAAGGCTTTTGGATGGTTATTGAAGATTATTAAGTCATTTTTAGTAAAGACCTCAATTTGAGATGGAATTTGGAGATTGTGTTTGGCTACTCAGAATTTGACCATTTAAAATGAGACACGTGAAACGGCCTAAAATCAATTAGGAGATCATAATTACCTATCTAATTATGTCAGATTATATAATTTATCCATTTGAAGATGGAGAACAATTTTAAAATATAAGATTGATCATCATACAATTTAACTTAGTTAGATTTGCAATTTTTCCTCTACATTCAGATTGGGTCATTTAATTCATATACTATTGGTTGCAATATGGGTCATTTAATTGAGATTGGGCCCAACATGCAATATTTATAATATTGGTTGCTGATTTTATTCAAAACAAAAAGAATTGTTGAATTATTTATGAAAATTATGCATAAACATCTCCATATTTTTCATTAATTGAGTGATGTAATAACTATTTACAAAGAAACTATTATTACAATAAAAATGTACAAATTATATGATCTAAACAAGTCTTCAATCTTGATCTTCACCATGATATTCCTTGATCTTTATCTCCTTGAATGGGCTTTGGAATTCATGTTTATTTGAAAACTTGTGAAAATTAGAGATTAATTAACCTCTTTAATTTAATTTTTATTTACACAATAAAAATGAGTCATTTTAAGAAGAACTTAATATTTAATGAGTTTTAATTATCATTTTCGTATGAAAAGAAAATAATTTTTTATGAAAATTGAGTTAATCACTTTATTTAAATTTTCCATATTACACTTTTGTTCTTTTACTAACTTTTATGGTTCATAAATTTATGTACAACACGTGAAATTGCGCATATGATATGCCTATGGATAGGTCAGTGAGTTTTTTTTTGTGTTGTGTCAAAATTTGACATGCTTTTAGTGATAGCTCAAATGATGGTGTTGTACTAAAACCGGTCAAAACATAATCTTTATCCAATTTGTTCTTTGAAATGCAACTTAATGAACTTAGTTTGAAGTGAATTTTGGTATGAGCATTCTAGACACTTTGAAGGACTAAACTAGAAATTTTCACTTGAATAGGACATCTTTAAGACCTTTTTATTTTATTTATTTCACTAAAGAGAAAATCAGTGTTCTGGAACTTGGTGATTTGCATGAACTTATTTGTAAAAATGAGATAAAATTGTCCAAAATTCATATGAACATCATTTTTATGTTGTTGGAAAGCTACTGATGTTAACTTCATTGTTTCTTTTTTAGTTGTAACAAAATGAGTTTAGTTTGAACTTTTGAAAAAACAAACTTATATGGTACTGGATAAGATCAGTTTTTCACAACTATTTTGTACTCCCTCCGTCCTAGAAAGATCTGAATACTTGTTGGGACACGTAGTTTAAGGTGATAAGTTGTAGTGTGGTTATCAAATGTTATTTTATTTAAAAAGTAAATGTGATAGGAGTAGGTGGGGTATTTTTTATTAGAGGAGAGAGAAAGTTGAGTAACTTTTTATTGATAAAAGGTAGAGTGTGGGACCAAAGATGTGTAAATGAAATAATATATTAATAGTGGGACCATGCCAAAAATAGAAGTGTTCAAACTAATTTGGGACAAACATAAAAGGAAAGTGTTCAGACTATTCTGGGACGGAGGGAGTATGAATTTAAATTAACTGTAAAAAATTCGGTTTTTAGAAATTCCAAAGCCCAGATGCTGAAAATGCCTTGAAATTCATAGGAAAAATATTACATCCTATAAATATATTTACACAATACAGACAAAAATGAGATTAAGTATGAAATTGAAACTAACTATAATTACAATTTACAGAATCACATTTTCTTTTTTATGGAAATGTTTAAGCACAATTCTACTTAAGCCTTTTATGAAAAATATTTCTGGTGATTAACAAAAATTTGGTTAAGAATAATCGCATAAACACATACTACCTCCATTTCAAACTAATCTACACGCTTCACTCTGGGGGAGATCAAAGGAGAAAGTGCAAAAGTATAAGAGATAAACTAAAAAGGTGGAGAGAGAAACTGAAAAGTGAGAGAGAGAAACTAAAAAGTTGGTTAAAATATTAAAAGTGGATGACATGGGTGGAAAAAGAGGAGAAAGTAAATGTGACATGTTACCAAAAATAGAAAAAGCAACAGTGTGTAGATTAAAAAAAAACAGACCAAAAAGGAAATTGTGTAAATTAAAAAGAAACAGAGATAGTATTTCTTAAGAGTCTCCCTATTAGAATTGACTATTTTAGGTGGGAAGATTTAATGTTGGGAACCTATTAGGACTTCCACATACCTAAATCACTCCAAAAATTAAAAAATTAATAAGAGAAAACAAAGAAAAAGTTAGTATGTGATTAAATAGATAATTATAAAAATAAAAAGAACATAATTTTACCTTGCTAACTCAATGATCGACTTCCTTTGTAAAAGATTCTACTTTTTTAAATTTTTTCTGAATTTCTAAGTGAGTTTTTAAATTCACATAATTACTGTATGGGATCGCATAACTTCCCTACCGGTTTAGTTAGACCGTCATTGACCGTCATGGTCATCTCAGCCAAAAGAAGCCATATCTCAGCTAGATGCCGGTATATTATACATACCTTACTGGTATTCATCATATGGGCCATTGCCAAATGGGCCTAGATTGATCCAGTACTTACTCAATGCGCTTATGGGCCTAAAGATAAGTATCAGAAGAGGATAGACATGTATCCAACCAATAGGAGTAGAGTCCTACCTGGCTAAGGACACTGCCGGCTCCAATAAATACCCCCCATGATCTGAGTCCTACCTGGCTAAGGACACTGCCGGCTCCTATAAATACCCCCATGATCTGAGTCCTAAGGTACGTTCAGATATACTAATACACTCTACTTGAGACATCCCGTCTTTATCCTTTACTGACTTAGGCATCGGAGGGGCGTTCCTCGGATCAACCCCCGAGGTTAGTTTACGTGTTCTGTCTTGCTGGACATTCAACCGGCTTACTAATCAAGGGAGATACCGGTTCACTCCCTACCATTTATTCCATACCGGAACAATTGGCGCTAGAAGGAGGGGAGAACTATACTTTGGTCTTAAGCCGCGATCGATCCAGCCTACTTATTCGCCTCATGGATCCTAAGCAGACCTTCGGGATGCCGGAAACGGACGAGAACAATGCCGTTGCGGGGGGTGGACCTCCTGGTTTCAACACTCCTTAACCGGTGATTGGGTCCTCCCAACCACCAGCCGACAAGGGAAAGAGGGCCACTGAGACCCCTCAACCTAGCATATTCGTAACTTTGCAACATATGTCCAGCCCTGAACAGCTTCGGAGTGCTGCCGAAGTCTTCCAGGCCATGGCGAGTCAAACTCCACCGACCGGTCATGTTGGTAAGCGTTCCCTGAGCAGGCCACACAGTCCCGTGAGAAAGATGCGTTCTCTCGCAACTGGCCGACAGGGTATCCTAAGCTGGCATGATCCGGATCAGGGGGAGAACTCAAAGACTCCCACAGAGCCCATGGGGGAAGAGGATGAAGAAGATCACCAAGACACTGAGATCCAGCAGTCATCCCGGTACAGGAGAGAAAGTGAGTTTGCTCGACGCAGAGTGCCGGTATCACTTTGGAATTCTCCATTCTCCACAGCCATACTACAGGAGCCTATGGAAAAGATTAAAATGCCGACTTGCAAGTATGACGGGAAATCCGACCCTGAGGACCACATCTCTGCATATGAAGGACACATGCTACTATACACCGACATTGATTCCGTGTGGTGTAAGGTGTTCCCTTCAACCCTAGCGGGCTTGGCACAAACGTGGTATAAAAGCATACCACCGGCAACTATTTTTGATTTTCGACAGCTCAAGTCCATGTTTGTGACACACTTCGTTAGCAATAAGCGAAGGGAGAAAACTACCGGCGAGCTGATGTCCATCAAGCAGGGAGAGAAGGAGAGCCTGAGGGATTACATTGGTCGTTTCGACTCTGAAGTCGTTACAATCCCTAGCCTGCAGCAAGAGGTCGCAGTATTAGCACTGATGACATGATTGAAAGAGGGAACTGCATTTAGAAGTTACCTAGGCCGCAAGAAGTTGACCAGTCTGACCGAAGTCCTTGGAAAAGCTATTGAATTTATCCGGGGAGAGGAGTTCGATAAGGCGGCGACCTCGAAGAGGTCTGAAGGGGATGGCAAGGAGAAGAAGAGAGAGAAAGAGAAAGAGAAAGAGAAAGATAAAAACAGGAGAGATCGGAAGTCTGACAACTTCGGAAAAAGGGAGGAGAGCAACTCGGTCAAGAAGGGCCAGGAAGCACGGCCAGACCACTATCACAACTACACTTCCCTAACAATGTCCAGGGCCGAGATATATGAGTTGCACAAACAGGATGACAAGTCGCAGCGACCCAGGAAGATGTATTACAAAGGCCGTGATAGATCCAAGTGGTGTGACTTCCACAAAGATCACGGTCATGTTACCGAAGATTGTAAGGACCTAAGAGACGGGATCGAAGACCTGATACGGAGAGGCTACTTCAAGCAGTATCAGGCGAAAACGAACCACCGTGAATGGTCCCCCAAAGAAGAAGACGGTAAGAGAAAGTCCGTTAAAGAAAGAATGACGGAGATACACGTTATCTCAGGCGGCCCGGTCCATGGCGGAAGTATCCACGGTGCCAAAGCCAGTCTTAAGGAGGTGAGGCACCAAGTGAATTATCACAACACTGGCAAGTGGCCAGCGCCGCCACTCATGCCATCCGTCTCGTTCACAGCTGAGGACGCCAAGGGGATTATCTACCCTCATGATGATCCGCTGGTAGTATCTCTTCAGATTTCAACGGCGATGGTCCATCGCATTCTGGTAGATGGCGGCAGCTCTGCCAATATTCTCTTCATGCTTACATTCGAGAAGATAGGGTTAGGGAGATCTTGTCTCAAGCCGGTCTCGTACCCGGTAATCGGTTTTACCGGAGCATCGGTCGTCCCTGAGGGCACCATTAAGCTACCGGTTAAGCTGGGGGAAGGATCTCATTCTCGAGATCTCTTGGTGGAGTTCCTGGTAGTTGATGTACTAGCAGCCTACAATGCCATTATTGGGCGACCACTGATCCACGACGCTCAGGCCGTAGTGTCAACATATCACCTGGCGATGATCTACACGTCAAACAGTGGAAAGCCAGAGAGGCTGAAGGGGAACCAAGAATCAGCCAGAGCCTGCTATTTGATGGCTCTTAAGAATTCTAATCATAAGCGGCCGGCAGAGTCCCCACCATCAGAGAGAAAAAGGCGAAGGGCAGAGAATAAAGCAAACAAAGACTTGTCTATGGAGAATTTTGAGGGAAGGCCGGCAGATTTGCCGAGACCTAGCCCAGAAGGAGAGACCGAGGAGGTCAGCCTGGAGCTAGAGAGGCCAGAAAGGACGGTTAAAATTGGAGTCGACTTGGCCGACAATGTCAAGGTCAATTTAATCAGTTTACTGCGAAACAATGCTGACGTCTTCGCATTTTCAGCGGATGAAATGCCGGGAATAGATCCCGTGTTTATGGAACGCCGGCTAAACGTCAATGAGGAAGTAAGGCCGGTAAAACAGAAGAAGCGGAACTTCTCTGCCGAGAAGAACGCAGCCATCAAGGAAGAGGTGGACAAGTTATTAGCGGCCAACTTCATTGAGCCCTGTGACTATCCGGAGTGGCTGGCAAATGTGGTCATGGTGAAGAAAGCCAATGGGTCCTGGCGGATGTGTGTGGACTTTACCGACCTCAACAAGGCCTGCCCAAAAGATTGCTATCCATTGCCTAGGATCGACCAACTGGTTGACTCTACTAGCGGTCATGCGCTGCTAAGCTTCATGGATGCCTTCTCTGGATACCATCAGATTAGCCTCCTGGAGGCGGATAGGAACAAGGCGACATTCATAACTGACGCAGGGGTATACGCATACAAGGCCATGCCATTCGGCCTGAAGAATGCAGGAGCTACCTACCAAAAGTTAGTGGACAAGATATTCGCACATCAGAAAGGCCGGAATGTCGAAGTCTATGTCGACGATAGCATCGTCAAAAGCTTGACGGAGGAAGCCCACATAACGGACCTCGAGGAAACCTTCGCCACTTTGCGCAGGTACCAAATGAAGCTCAACCCTAAGAAATGCGTATTTGGGGTAAGATCGGGTAAGTTCCTTGGCTTCATGGTTAGTGAGAGGGGAATAGACGCTAACCCTGACAAGATCAGGGCAATAAGCGAGCTACCTGAACCCAAGAGTATCCGGGACAGCCAGAAGCTGACCGGCAAGATGGCTGCATTAACAAGGTTCGTATCCAAGTCGGCTGAAAAGGCCCTGCCGTTCTTCAAGGTTCTGAGAGATAACAAGAAGTTTGAGTAGGGGGATGAGCAGAGACAGGCCTTTGAGGCCGTTAAAGAACATTTCAAGAAGTTACCAACTATTACCCGACCCGAGATGGGGGATAAGCTGCAGTTATACGTCTCGATGTCTGCTAAAACGGTAGCAGCAGTACTGCTGGTAGTAGGGGTGTTCATTTCGGATATCCGATCCGAAATTTTGGATATCCGAAAATTTCGGATCGGGGAAAATACTATCCGAATCGGATCCGAAAAATTTCGGATAGGAACGGATCGGATATCCGAAATTTCGGATCGGATCATCGAATATCCAAAAACTAAAAAAATTGAAATTTTCAAAGGAAAAGTTCATAAAATATGTTTCGGATCATCGGATATTTCGGATATCCGGCCTTGAAAACGGATATTTCGGATCGGATATCTGAAAATATTCGAAAAAAACTGAAAATTTTCCATGAAAAAGCCGGTCCGTATCTGATCCGAAAATTTTCGGATATCCGATCCGAAATATCCGAAAACTAAAAAAGCGGATCGGATATCCGAAAAATCGGATCGGATCGACCGGATCACGGATCGGATCGCACGGATCGGATATTTATGAACACCCCTAGCTGGTAGAAAAGGATAAGTAGCAACATCCTATCTACTTTGTGAGCCACGTCTTGGCGGGGGCAGAGCAGAAGATGGCATATGCCGTGCTGATAGCGGCAAGAAAACTCCGACCATACTTTGATTCACACACCATCCAGGTGCTCACAAATCAATCGCTAGAAAAGGCGCTCCATAAGCTAGATACAACAGGCAGGTTGCTGAAATGGGCAATAGAGCTGTCCGAGTTTGATATCGAGTATCGGCCGCGAACAGCTATCAAGGCACAAGCCTTGGCCGACTTCATAGTCGAGACCACATGCGAGGAAGTTGAGGGATCGGCCGGCACCTGGCAAATATCTGTGGACGGCTCAGAAGCCCAAACAGGGGTAGGCGCCGGGGTGGTCATGACGTCTCCCGAAGGAGACACTTTCGAGTATGCCGTCCGCTTTGGGTTCAAAGCATCCAACAATGAAGCAGAGTACGAAGCTGCAATAGCGGGGATCAGTTTATGCATAGCGTCCGGAGCAAAGAAAATACGAATGACAACGGGTTCCCAGCTCATATCAAGCCAGATTGAGGGTACCTATGAAGCAAGGGAGCCGGTAATGCAGAAGTACTTAGAAAAGGTGAAACAGATAATGGCCGCATTGCAGAGCTTCGAAGTGGTACTGGTACCTCGAACTGAGAATATGGCAGCTGATGCTCTGTCAAAGCTTGCAAGCTCTAGCACGACAGATCTCAAGCGCAGCGTTATGGTGGAAATGCTGCCGGAAAGGAGCATAGAGACCGCCAGGATGGAGGTGAACGAAGTCACTCGAAAGAAGGAATGGTACGACGACATATTGGCGTATAAGATGACCGAAAGTTTGCCCACCGACAAGATGAAGGCAAAAAAGCTGAAAAGAGAGGCCCTCTGGTTCCGTGTTTTCCAGGGCCAACTGTACAAGAAACGTTTTTCACTCCCACTCCTAAGGTGCGTAACGGCCCACGAGGCCACGAAAGTAATCGAAGAAATACACGAAGGGGTGTGTGGAAATCATATCGGTGGAAAGACGCTTGCATTGAAGGCCCTAAGAGCCGGTTTCTACTGGCCGACAATGTTGATGGACGCGCAGGCGTATGTAAGGAAATGCGACAAATGCCAAAGGTGCGCACCAGTCATTCATCAGCCGGCAAACGATTTGCAGCCGATCCTGAATCCAATCCCTTTTGCTTAGTGGGGATGGATATCATAGGACCATTCGCACCGGCATCTGGAGGAAGGAAGTTCCTGATAGTTGGAATTGACTACTTCACAAAGTGGATTGAAGCCGAACCGACCGCAAAGATAACGGCTAGTTAGGTAAGAAAGTTCATCTGGTAAAACCTCATCACAAGGTTTGGAATTTCCATGGGAATAGTCATGGACCACGGCGTCCAGTTTGATTGCGAGCCGATAAAGAACTTCTTGAACCCATACGGCATCAAGTTTGCATACTCATCCGTGTGCCACCCCAGAGTAATGGCCAGGCTGAAGCCTCCAATAAACAAATTCTCAACGCACTCAAGAAGAAGCTAGATGATTTGAAGGGTGCCTGGGTCGACTTGGTTCCAGCGGTACTATGGTCCAACAGGACCACGGAAAAGGAAGCAACAAGGGAGACCCCGTTCAGATTGGCATTCGGGGCCGAAGCGGTGTTACCGGTCGAAGTAGGGCTGCCAAACTGGCGGATCTTGAACTACGACCCGGAACTGAACGACAAACTGCACCGGGAGGACCTTGACCTCTTGCCAGAAGTCAGGCTCATGGCAGAACTCAAGTCGGCAGCATATAAGGATCGGATAAGCAAGGCCTACAACAAAAGAGTAAGTAGCCGGCCGATTGAAAAAGGGGACCTAGTGCTCAGGCGCACAGCAACCACCGGGAAAGCTCATGTCGAGGGAAAACTGACGGCCAATTGGGAGGGACCATACCTTGTGAAAGAAGAAATAGTCCCAGGTGCTTACCGGCTGGAAGACATGTCGGGCAAACAACTCAAGAACAGCTGGAATGCCAGCGTACTCAAGAAGTATTTCGTTTAAGCATTTTTTTTTTCATTAGCAGGTGTTACATAGCAAGAATAATACGGTATTGTTGCCAATTAAGCTTTACTTGTAATAGTGATTGTTCATTTTCAATAAGACGGAAGTTCATTAGAATTATTACGTATACAAGTTATTCTTATAACCCTTGACGATAAATGACCCCC
This sequence comes from Beta lomatogona, assembly GCA_947646795.1. Lineage (NCBI taxonomy): Eukaryota > Viridiplantae > Streptophyta > Magnoliopsida > Caryophyllales > Amaranthaceae > Beta > Beta lomatogona. The sequence goes on from CANSNZ010001473.1 coordinate 4,024,991, forward strand.
GTAGGTCTGCCATTAAGAAATAATGAAGCAATTCATAATGGAAACCCTGACAGTCAACGACCTTAGTGGATCTGCTGCCAGTGGGGGTGTTAAGTCCTTTGACGGTCAATGACCTACGTGGATCTGCCGTCAAAGGTATAAGTATAAAGGTTCCTCGCGGTCAATGACCTTAGTGGATCTGCCGCCGGGGTAAACCAAGCAAGAAGGAAACTTGGGGATGGCCAATGACCCTCGAGGATCTGCCAACCCAGGGCATAAACTGTCGGCCAACGACCCTCGAGGATCTGCCGACCCAAGGTATACACTGCTGGCAGGAGAATATCCTACCTCATAATCGGTCAATGACCCTAGTGGATCTGTCGGGATAAAATAGTAGGATAAGACTATTTGCCGGTCTATGAACTCTAGTGGATCTGCCGGAATAAAGGAAGTAAAGGAAAAACGTAAAAAGTAATACAATTGAATTGACCGACACAAGTGTTGGTAAAATATATTGCATTAATGTCAAAGTATAATTTACATCCTAGCCTAACCTAGGAATGAAAAAAGAAAGGAAGTTCAAAATATAGCTCCTATCAAGGATGACGACATCATCAGTCGAAACATTCTTGGAACCCAGGTCGGCTTGTTCTTCGGCAGCCTCCGGCTCCTCCTCCTCAAACTCAGCACGAGGGTCGGCGTTGGCTATATCAGCCTCCGTCACCCCAAGATCAAGCTCTTCTTTATCCACCGGGATCTCGAACTCCCGGCGTTCATGGGCCTCTTCCACTTTGCTCCAGTCTAAATCCGGAAAGGTATGCCGGGTGCACCGCATAGCGGCGGCCCAACCCCCAATGTACCGGTTAGCTAAGTGGTGGACGAAGTCAATAGACCGCCCTTTGACTCCTGAAGCTGCTCCCTTAGTTTCTGAAGCTCAACGTCCTTATTCTTTAAAGTAATACTGTTAGCCTTGTTAAGGACGTTGGCAGAATGCAAGTCACCCCGGGCCTTGTCCAGGTGGGCCTTTACATTCTTCAGCTGATCCCGCTCAGTGACGGCAGCTGAAAGCTCGGCCACCTTAGCGGCCAGTGCCTCCCGGGTAGTTTTGTGGCTATCTACCTCGCCGACGTAGGCGGCCTGGTAATATCGGTAGAGGTCACAAAGCTCCTTCCCAGAGTGTGCAGTCTGAAATGGATATGTAAAATGTTAGGGAAACGAAAGCATAAAAAAAAAGCACCGGGATATAACTTAGTCTAGAAAACTTACCACAGCTAAGTTGTGTGCATGCACAGCGGCAACAGCATGGACCTGTTCCACCGGCATGTCAAATTTCAGTTGAAAGCCTTTTAATAGCCGGTGGCCCAGCTTACCGCCTTCCAGAGGGCGGTCGAGCAGCAAGGACTCATCGTCCAGGACGTTGAGCTTGGGTTTGTATAGCTCGCCGTCCCATACTGGCGACCGGGTCCATCACTTCCGGAGAATTTCCGGTATGTCTACATCAGGGTGCTCGATAAACCCCTTCTTGCTCGCATCAGCAAATTTCCGGAGCTCCGGAATCATGTTGGGCAGGGTTTGTTGCTTGTAGATCTTCGGTCACAAGGACGAGGTCTCGACCGCCGCCACACGCCCCTGGGGCTCCTTGTCACCCCCATGTATTACTGGACTGGTAGTCTCTTTGGCAGCTTCTTTGGGAGGAGCCCTCTTTCGTGGCTCCTTATCAGCTTGGACCTCCGCTTTCCTCTTCCGAGGAATAGCTGGAGGTTGCTTGCCAGCTGATGGAGGCACCTTCTCCGCCACATGGCCGCCATCTCCACCATCGCCACGACCGGATCCTCTGCCAGTCTTACCACCCCGGCCTCCAATGCTGGGGGGAATACAAGTGTACTTCTTAAGAAGCTTTGGAGGCATGTTGGATATCGGAATGTAGTTCTGGTTGAGATGAAGAGCTTGCCGAATTAAATGCTCACGGCCTGAAATCAGAAAAACAAAAACATGTCAGCAATAAATACAAGGACAATATGCAAAATAACTACCGGTATCATACTTCATTACCAGTGGGTTCGGATTGGAAAAAGCCTAAAGCAGAAAGAGGCGCGTTGCGTAAAATGTAATTGGCATGAGGAAGCCAATTGAGAGGCACTGGAACAGGTTTCCCCCCTTTGGGACTCGGCTTTGAAGAGGCCTCGAAGAAGTTGAAAGCCTCCAATTCCCGGCGTGTCAAACGCTTATCAGGGAGGTGTTCCATCCTTGGGCGAGGTTTTGTCCAGTACTGGCGCAAAGGAAAATTGTCCGGCACCCGAACCCAGAAGAAGCGGGGCTGCCAGTTTTTTAGAGACGTTAATTTTGGGTACATCGTTAGCTTTTTGGGCCTGGTGTACATAGACATCCATCCACCTTGGCCAAGTTCCCTTTCGGCCTGTGACTTTTTCATCTTGCCTTTCCCCTTGCCCTTCGCAGAACCGTCTTCTTTAATCCAATGCAGCTTCCGAAAGAGGTTCAAGGTCTCCGAAAATCTTTTATACCGGACGGTCCAGGCGTAGCATATGAGATTACGCTAGGATATCGGTGTTAGCTGGGACAAGCAAATGTTCCAGGCCTTGAGGATCTTTACTATAAAAGGGTCCAGGGGAAACCTCAGCCCAAAGTCTAGCATATGGGCATAGACCGCCACATGACCAGGCGGGCAATCTGTCACCCGGCACCCCTCGGACGGCATCACCAATCCATATTCATCTGGAAAGGCGAAGTATTCGGCTCCCTTCCGGCAGAAGTCGCTATTCAATGCCGTCCTTCCCCAGTTTTTGTCAATCTGTACGAAGGATGGACTGCCGGCCTCGCAGGGAGGCATGTACAGGTCGTCTAGCGTTTCGTCATCGTCCTCCGGGATGATCTCTGGAGGTTCTTCGTCAGAGTCGGCTTCCAAGGATACCGACTCCACATCTGACATCATGTCGCGCACAACACTAGCGACGTCTTCTGAGGCAACAGAGGATGCTTCATCCTCCAAGCCGGCATCATCATCCCCATAGCTACCAGACGAGATGGAGTGGGGTGCATTCTCCCCTAGCATCTCTGTCGGCATAGGAGGTAAGGGTTCATTGAGGGGACCTTAGAGGTGCCGGCTACAGACGGGAATAGTAGAGATGAGCGTTCTGCTATCCCCAGCATGGTACCGTATTGGCCAGATACCGGCACCCCTACGGCTTCTCCAAAAGCCCTAATGGCGGTGAGGGGAGAAACAGGTAGTGTTGGCTCTTCAAGGACCCTACCGGAAGTACTACAGTCATAACCAGATTTACTCCTACGTTCATTGGGAAGATTTACTACCGGTGAGTTATTGGATATGGTGGGACTAGCGGATTTGCTATCAGAATTAAAGTCGCTATCGGTCAAAGATTGGGGACTTTCAGAAATATTTTGTGAATCAGAATGAGAAGACATGATTAAAGGCAGAAATTGAGTAAGAAGAAGTTTGGTGAAATACCTGGAAAGAAGGAAAAGAGCAGAAGCTGGCACCGAAAGTAACCGGTAAGAGAGTTTGGTCACAGCTCGGAATGTCACGACGAAAGGCAGGTAACCGGATGATGCTAAGACTCAGAGAAAGTGCTGGGAATAGGCGCTGGAGAGTGTGAGCAGTATGAAAGTGTGAAAATGACTTTGGCCAAGCGCTATTTATAAAGGGCTCCATGGCTTGGATCAAGCTACGTTTCTTCTTCCCGTCCCGATTACGCCACGTGTATCTTGAGCTCGGAAACAGCTGTGAGCAACTACTGACATTCTTGTCAAGTCATCACAAAGACCGAGGCGACGTTTCGCATTCTGTTAACTAATTCCCTCTCTAGAAGCTTCTAAATGGTTTCAGGAAGAAAGCACGATTTTCAACCATAACGGCTCAATGCTGAACGAGCAGGATATCCCTGTACCAGACATACGGGCTTAGGGGCTAGTTGTATGGGATCGTATAACTTCCCTACCGGTCTAGTTAGACTGTCATTGACCGTCATGGTCATCTCAGCCAAAAGAAGCCATATCTCAGCTAGATGCCGGTATATTATACATACCTTACCGGTATTCATTATATGGGCCATTGCCAAATGGGCCTGGATTGATCCAGTACTTACTCAATGCGCTTATGGGCCTAAAGATAAGTATCAGAAGAGGATAGAAATGTATCCAACAAATAGGAGTAGAGTCCTAGCTGGCTAAGGACACCGCCAGCTCCCATAAATACCCCCATGATCTGAGTCCTAAGGTACGTTCAGATATACTAATACACTCTATTTGAGACATCCTGTCTTTATTCTTTACTGACTTAGGCATCGAAGGGGCGTTCCTCGGATCAACCCCTGAGGTTAGTTTACGTGTTCTGTCTTGCAGGACATTCAACCGGCTTACTAATCAAGGGAGATACCGGTTCACTCCCTACCATTTATTCCATACCGGAACAATTACTACACTAAATCCCCTTTTTTGTGTTTTTCTTTGATGAACTTCTTACTTACTTTTATGGAGAATAAAGTGGAATTCTAGTTGTTTTAGGTGGGATTGAAGTTGTTGTTTGAAAAGAAAAGAAATGGAGGTATTTATAGGAAAAATGAAGTGGGAATTAGGGTTTGAAGGAGGTAGAAAATCAGATTTTATAGGATGTAATATTTTATAGGATGTAATATTATTTCAATTTTCCAGATTACACTTTTGTTCTTTTACTGAGTTCCAAAATTGATAACTGTTGTGTTTGAACTTTGAAAATTTTGATGATGATAAACACCCTATGCTATAACATGAATATATGTAACAGTGATCGAGCTATCAAGATTGAATGATGTGAAGACAAAGAAGCTTAGGTCTAGTTTTATTAATTCATGTGTATGCAATGTAATTAACATAGTAGAACTTTGTGCTAAAATTAGAAAGGGAGAGTTTTGATAAAACAAGATCTTCGAAAAACAGTTTTAATAAGAAAAGGATTTTTATTTTCGAAAATCAAGTTTAAAAAGAAAAAGATGTTGATTTTCGAAAAACAGTTTTAAAGAGAAAAAGAGTTTTCATTTTTCGAAAATCAGTTTTTGATAAAAGATAAAAGTTTTTTTTATTGTCGAAAAACATCATAAAAAACGGTTTTATTGATTTTTAATAAAAAAGGAGAAAACTGATTTTAAAGTTGTGATAAAGTTTGTTTGATAAAAACTGATTCAAGATATGATTTAGAGTTGATATAAGATATGGAGAAATCCTTATCTTATAAGAAAAGAAGGAAATCAGTTTTTATAAAAGATAAAATTGGTTTTTGAATAGGAAAAGAATTCTATCCTTTTATTTTAGGAATAAAAATTGTTCAAAAAGATAATACATCTTGGAGAAGGATTCTTATTCATTTGACTGAATTATATAAGGGATAGAAATCATTATAGCAAACCACGTTTTTAGATTTGGCGAAATTAATAATTGAGAGCTGAAAACGATCTCCTTGAGCACATTGTATGGCACAGAGTTATAGTAAGTTAAGGTCTCTTAACAAAGTTTGTAACGATCCTCTAATTGCTTGAATAAGAAGCACGCTTTTGAAGAATCATTCTTTCTGTAATTTTTCATATTATAGAGAGTAGCAACACTTAGGGTTAAGTGTTGGGGGGCACTACTAGAGTTGATAGTGGGAGAATCGAATTGTATCAAGGGTTTGGTATTTTACGATTCAAATAATAAAAGAGTAGTTTGTGTGGAAGTAGATCTCAGAGGTGAGATTGAACCACGTTAAATTCCTGTGTCTTATTATTTGATGTCATTGTTTTATAGTTTGATACAATTTCGTTTGAGCAAAAACATAAATCGGAGAGTTTACGAGTGAATAACACAGTGCACGACACTGTGCTATAAGAGTGTTTTGGCGAAAATCGATTAGTTTTAGACACTCAATTCAACCCCCCCTTATTGAGTGTCACCTTGTGTTGCAACAAGTGGTATCAGAGTAGGCTATTCTCGAAAGGCTTATCCCTAGAGAATAGAAGTCATGAACATGCAAGATAACTCTCGAGATAAACACACCAAGTGTCCGATTTTCAATGGAAAAGACCAAGTGTCCGATTTTCAATGGAAAAGACTACGTATGGTGGAAGGCTAGGATGAGGATCTACATCCAAGGATCGGATTATGAATGCTGGAAAGTCATTAGAAAAGGACCAATCCTTATCCAAGGAAAAAATGCTGAAGGAAAGATGATCGACAAGGATGAAGATGAATACGATTCAGTCGACTATGCAAAAGTCGAAAAGAACTATAAAGCTATGAGTATTCTCCAATATGGAATTGGACCTGATGAATACTCAAGGATCTCCGCTTGCACTACAGCAAAAGAAATATGGGACACGCTGGAATTGGCCCATGAAGGTACGAATGAGGTAAAGCAATCTCGAATAATTTTACTTATGCAACAATATGAATTGTTTACAATGAATAAGGAAGAATCTATTAAGGAGATGTTCACCCGATTTACACTAATCACTAATGAATTGCATTCTCTAGGCAAAACATATACTTCTGAAGAGTTATTGAGAAATGTGTTAAGAAGTTCAACAAATCGTTGGCTCCTTAACATAACCGATATTCAAGAAGCTATATATTTGACTAAACTCTCACTAGAACAACTTATTAGATCATTAATGACTCATGAACTTGTGTTAGATTCTAAAACTAATGAACCAAAAAATAAAGGTCTAGCCAGAACTGAATTGGAAATTGAAGATAGTGATAATGATAGTGATGATGATGTTGCACTTCTTACTAGGAGATTTCAAAATTTTCTCAAAAAGAACAAATTTAACAATCCTAGAAAAAGTGGAAATTTCAAAGGTAAAAGTAGGGGTGTTAACGAGCCGAACCGAGACCGAACATGTTTAGGCTCGGCTCGGCTCGAGAATGATTGAGGATCGGCTCGGCTCGAGCTCGAAGCTCGTCGAGCCTCCAATATTTGGGCTCGGCTCGAGCTCGAGAGGACAAAGTCCAAGCTCGGCTCGAGGCTCGGCTCGAAACTTGGCTCGAAAAAGTTGGGCTTAGGCCCAACCGAGTAGGCCCAAGTCAATATCTAAAGCTTCACTTAGGCGGTATGCCCAACCGTATAGGCCAAGTATGCCCAAGAAAGTAGGTGAGCTTGTTCACTCACCCACCATATGCTTTTATAACTTGGTTTCCCTCTTAGCATTGCTAAGATTTCAATGTGGGACTCCATGGTTTGTTGAAGAAAAACAAACTCATCCTACCCATGCTTTTATAACTTGGTTTCCCTCTTAGCATGGCTAAGTTTTCAATGTGGGACTCCATGTTTTGTTTAACTCATCCTACCCATGTTTTTATAACTTGGTTTCCCTCTTAGCATTGCTAAAATTTCAATGTGGAACTCCAGCTTTTGTTTAAGAAAAAAACTCACTCTACATATTCTTTTATAACTTGGTTTTCCTCTTAACTTCACTAGAGTTTCAATGTGGGACTTCATGTTTTATTTAAAAACTTCCAACCTTGTAACAACAAGACTCTAAGTGCATTTAAATAATCAATTATTAAATAGTTTAATTATTAAATAATCAAATATTTTAATATATACTTCATTCCTTTTGTGAAGAAAATGGAGTATAAAGTTTGTTTTCCAACCAAGGAGGTACGAAATCAAACTCTAAGTTGAGGCAAGGAGTAGTAGCTATTTATAAAGAAAATAAGATTGGTGCTTGTTTTCTTAACCAATGTGGGACTTTAGTGCCTAGTGGAGTACTATTTAAGGTCCAAGTTGGATTACATATTAAAATATAAATAGTAATGTAAATTTTATCGAACGTGTTTGCGAGCTTTCGAGCCGAACTCTATTACGCTCAGGCTCGGCTCGTTAAGGTCTCGAGCCGATCCCGAACTCGAATCGAGCCCCTCCGAGCCGAGCTTTGACCGAGCCGAATTCGAATAGTTTGCGAGCCGTCCTGGCTCGTTAGCACCCCTAGGTAAAAGCACTACCTCTAACTCTAAGAAAAGTGCTACTAACTCCGGTTGTTTCAAGTGTGGAGAGTTCAATCACAGGATTAAGGAATGTCCCTTATGGGATGATGAGAAGCCCAAAGAAAGAAGGGAGCAATCCAAGAAAGAATTCAAAAAGGCTATGATAGCTGCCATTTGGGGAGATTCGGATTCTGATGAAGAACAGTTAGAGGCAATGTGCCATGAAGCAAAATTATGTCAGAATGCTATACAAACATCACAGAAAAGGGCACAGTGCCAGGACGACTCTCACTTGTGTCGAATGGCGAAAAGTTCGAATTCCCAAGATGAAACGGAAGACAGTGAGGTAAGTCGTATCTCTCTAAAACCTTCAATACATCTTCTTTCAAAAAACCAACTTGTTACTTTGCTTAGTAATGTCATTGATGATTGTCAAGAGATGAATGATAATTTTTCAAACATGAAAAAAGAAGTGAAAATTTTAACTAAGCAAAAGATCGGGTTGGAATTAGAATATAAGGATTTATTAAAGGACTGTAAAGAACTGTAAAGAACTGATGAAAAAGAATGGTGAACTTGAAAAAACTGTCGAAGAAAAAAATGTTGAATTAAGTGTGACAGGCTAAAGTCGTATCACCTTATCAAAAATAACCTAAGGTCCACTAACAAGTAGTCAGGGAAGTCAGGATCGAATCCACAGGGAGAAAGTTATATTATTGTATCTGAATTCTAATATTATACTAACTAAATCAGTTGAAAATGGGTGTGTGACTAAACTAATAGGCAAATGATAGAACTAAATATGAAGGTAAGAATCAATTAATAAAGAACTAGGACTATGGATCACTATGCATACAATTCGGGAAATCAGAGATGAATAATAATCACCCAATAAATCAATTTATCTAGGGCACATGTAATTTCTCTCGAACATTACCTCCCTCAAAGATCACCTAGCCGCTCTCGCATGGTCAAGGATCACTATACCTAATGATTAAAGGCCTATACGAAATCTCTCCTCTCGAAGTAGATTCAATATTACGATAATAGAAATATAAATCAGGCCTAATTCATAAATCTAGCATGGACGATTCAATCACAGGAAACAATTGAAATAAAGGGTAATTATACTAATCTATCAATCCCTCATTGCATACATAGATCCCCACAATCCTAGAAATAAAACTACTCACTCATGTTTAAGAATCCAATAACAAATTTAATATAAAAATCCATGCTTTGAACTATTGCAAATAACTAAGAAACTAATCGAATAAATAATAGAGAAAGCAAATAAATATGAAGAGAATAAAGAAGAAGATTACCAAATTAAAGAACTATATTGAACTTGAGAATTATCCAAAGTTTCGATCTTGAATCCACAATGAAAAGCAATAAACTAGGGTTCTTGAATAACTCTCTAGAGAAAACTATGAAAAATAAGGGCTAAAACAAAGATGATTAATAAATGTTCTAACTTTCCTATTTATACTAAGTGGCCTGAAAATCATTAAATGAACGCGCGGAGTGAAACGCCCGATCGGGCCAAGTCAGCCCGATCAAATCGGGCGCAAAAGGAGCAGCTGGGCCTCAAAACTAGACCCCGCCCGATGTCATCGGGCGGCACACCAACTCAGCAGCACAATCCCACACACGCCCGATGATATCGGGCCGAACCGCCCGATCGGGCTCCTTAGCGTACAAACGACCGGGCAACAGAGCCCGATCGGGCCCGCAACAACTTGTTCCCAAAGGCAATTAACGCCCGATCGGGCGTAATGGTCCCGATGTCATCGGGCTGGAGCCCGATGCTTCCTTCCTTGGCTTCAGACGCCAAGGCTTCACTTCTTCTTTTGTCCAAGGCCTCGGAAAGTATTCTCGGGACCCCGGAACTCATCATAAATGCCTTCGAACTTCTCCATTCGATTGTAATGGTCGGATAATAGCGAAAAATAGGGAGATAACTCCCTAAAACCTGCAATCAGACACAGAACAGAAAACCACAACTAGATGGAGAGAGTTAGCATAAAATGGCTCCTAAGAGCACCATTGATACACATTTTAGCTCAAATACAGGGGGAAAAACACTATATAAAACCATAACATCAAAGTGCCTTAAGGTACGAAAAGTCTCTCGCAAAAGAAGTTGTTGACAACACTGTGCCATACAATGTGCTAGAAGCGAAAAATTCGAATCTTGAAAACCAAATTGAATCTTTAAAACTTGAGTTAACTGAATTGAAAGAGTCTAGACAAAGATCCAGAATTGTTCCACTTATGCAGCCTCATAATTCTAAGTTAAGTGATGAACTTGATAAAGTTAAAAGAGATTTGGATATTTCGAGAAAAAGAAATAGCGATCTAAACACTTCTGTTGAATTCTTAAAATCACAATTGACTATTGCTCGGAAAATGTATGAAAAATGGTTAGATGGTCAAAAAGCCCTAGACTATATCTCTAGTACAACTAGCAATCGAAACATAATTGGTTTAGGATAAACAGACCAGAGGCATAGTGCCAAAAATTATGAAAGAGACTTTTGTAAAAGAAATTATGTCGACCTACCTGAGTATTTGATTTGCAACTTCTGTGGAAAGAATGGACACATTATGGATAACTGTAATGTCAAGAAAAAGAGTGTTACAAAATATGTTAAGTATGTAAATCAAATATGGGTTAGAAAAGATTTGTTAGAGGCTCAACGAAAGAAAAAGGGACCCAAGCAAATTTGGGTTCCTAAAACTAACAAGTGATCGTTTTGCAGGCCAATGTGAGAGGAAGCATTCTATGGTATCTCGACAGTGGCTGCTCAAGACATATGACTGGTGATAAATCTCAATTCCTCTCACTAGTAGCCCACCATGGAGGGTGTGTTACATTTGGCAATAACAAAAAGGGAGAAATAATCGGTATTGGAAATGTCGGCAAATCCCTAGCACACTCCATAGAGAATGTAATGTTGGTAAATGGTTTGAAACACAATTTGTTAAGTATTTCACAATTGTGTGATCGAGGTAATATTGTTGAATTTCATGCTGATATTTGCAAAATCATTAACAAGGATTCTCATGAATTGTTATTGGAAGGGAAGAGGGTAAATAATGTCTACTTAACATGTTTAACATCTTACCTAACAATACTATTTCATGCATGAATGTGTTGCAAGATAATCCTTTACTTGGACATGTAAGCTCGAGATTGCTTAACAAATTCAGAAAAATGGATTTAGTTGATGGTTTACCATCAATAAATTTTGATTGGGAAACAATTTGTAAAGCATGTGCTAGATGTAAACATGTTCGATCCTCTTTTAAGTCAAAGAAATTTGTTAGCACCTCTAAACCTTTGGAGCTAATTCATATGGACCTTTGTGGTCCTATGCGAGTAAGGAGTAGAGGTGGTAGCAAATATCTACTAGTACTTGTTGATGATTTTTCTAGATTTGTATGGACTCTATTTATTGGTGGAAAAGATGAAACTTTTGAAGTATTTCTAGTCCACATTCATAAAGTCCAAAATCAAACAAATTGCAAATTGCTGTCTGTCAGAACAGATCATGGCACTGAGTTTGAAAATACTGAGCTTGAAATGTTTTGCAATGAAAATGGAATTGATCATAACTTCTCCGCTCCAAGAACTCCACAGCAAAATGGAGTGGTAGAAAGAATGAACCGTACTTTGGAAGACATGTCACGAACTATGCTCTTACATAGTGGCTTACCTAGAAATTTTTGGGCCGAGGCCGTAAGTCCCGCATGTTACATTTATAATAGGACTAAAGTACGGTCCATTTTGAATAAAACTCCTTATGAACTTGTTAAAGGAAGAAAACCAAATATTTCTCACCTTAGATGCTTTGGATGTACTTGTTATGTTCATAATAATGGTAAGGATAATCTGGGTAAATTTGATCCAAGGAGTGACGAAGCGGTGTTTATAGGATACACTCCTCATAGCAAAGCATATAAAGTGTATAACAAAAGAACAATGCGTATGGAAGAGAGTATCCATGTTATATTTGATGAAACTAACAGAAATTCTCAAAAAGTGCAGGTAGATGATGATGAAGACTTCTCTATTGGACTAATTAGAGACACATCAAATTCACTAGAGGACCGTTATGCTGAAAAAAGGTTGGAAACACCTTCTGTAACACAGTCCGTGGCACAGTATGGAGAACAAATTGAAAATTCCAATGAAAGAGATCTTAGTGAAAGACTGGAAGAAGTTGCAATGGTAGATGAAGAAAGACCACAAGAAGAATCCTCAGCTGATTGTCGTACCCCAAGAATTGAACATGCTAGCAACAGCTCAGAGAACAACACTGTGCTACAGAACGTGCCCTTCACTCCAAAGAAGTGGAAACATCAGAGTTCATACCCTACTGACCTTATTCTTACTGATATTGCCAAGGGGGTACAAACTCGTTCATCACTTCATAATTTTTGTGCTTTCAATGCTTTTATATCTGAAATTGAACCTCCAAATTATTAAATTGCATTGACTGATCCTGATTGGATTCTTGCTATGCAAGTTGAGCTTGATCAATTTAAAAGAAATGAAGTTTGGCATTTGGAACCTCGTCCCACTATTCAATCAGTTATTGGCACAAAATGGGATGATTGTTCGAAATAAAGCCAGACTTGTATGTTAAGGGTTTCAATAAGCAGGAGGGAATTGATTTTGATGAAACTTTTGCTCCTGTGGCTCGATTGGAAGCTATTAGAATTTTGATAGCTTTTGCTTCATTTAAGAATATTAAGCTGTATCAAATGGATGTTAAGACTGCATTTCTTAATGGCTATTTGAAAGAAACTGTATATGTAGAGCAGCCCCCCGGCTTTGTTGATCCTGATTTTCCTAACCATGTTTTTAAACTTGATAAGCCTCTTTATGGTTTAAAATAGTATGAACGCTTATCTATCTTTTTAATGGAAAATGGATATAAACGAGGCTCAGTCAATAGGACATTGTTTCTAAAACTAAGGTGGTAATATTGTTGATTGTCCAAATCTATGTTGATGATATTATCTTTTGGGCGACCACCGAATTGTTGTGTCATCGGGCGGCACACCAACTCAGCAGCACAATCCCACACACGCCCGATCGGGCTCCTTAGCGTACAAACGACCGGGCGACAGAGCCCGATCGGGCCCGCAACAACTTGTTCCCAAAGGCAATTAACGCCCGATCGGGCGTAATGGGCCCGATGTCATCGGGCTGGAGCACGATGCTTCCTTACTTGGCTTCAGACGCCAAGGCTTCACTTCTTCTTTTGTCCAAGGCCTCGGAAAGTATTCTCGGGACCCCGAAACTCATCATAAATGCCTTCGAACTTCTCCTTTCGATTGTAATGGTCGGATAATAGCGGAAAATAGGGAGATAACTCCCTAAAACCTGCAATCAGACACATAACAGAAAACCACAACTAGATGGAGAGAGTTAGCATAAAATGGCTCCTAAGAGCACCATTGATACACATTTTAGCTCAAATACAGGGGGAAAAACACTATATAAAACCATAACATCAAACTCCCCCAAGCTAAACCTTTGCTTGTCCTCAAGCAAAGCACAACATGAATAAGAATAGGATTGCTTCACCCCTCAAATGGAAAAGTTTAAACTCAATTATTTCCAACTCAAAATCATTCAAGCAAGCAAAATTCAAGTTCAGTTGCTCAGATCACCTGACTACCAATCACTTAAGTAAACCATCAAACGCAGTTGCCCTACATATCATGCAAATCTTGAAAAGGTGCTCACCGAGGTGTCACTCCTCTCAATTTTGTGGCAGGCAAAATATGTGCCCGATCGCTCACCAACCCAACCATAGTAGCCCTTCCCACTCACACTCTCATGTGTTTAAAAAGGTATAATATCGCTCATCCTAATCAGGTCGACTCAAATAACAAACTTAATCTTCAACTTTGGCATATTGACTCAGTATTATTCCAATATACAATCAAACATGAGCTGAAAAGGTCTTTCTCAGGGTTGTAATGGGGCTCGGGTAAAGGTACGGAAATTATTTAGGAAATGTGGTGGAAAAGCCAAGAAAGGGGAGCAAAAAACACTAGTAGGACTAGGTGTGGTAGAAACAACTCCCATGGCATCAACAACTTAACCAAGATAATAACCAACTCTTGAAGTTTCACGAACCAACCAATAATTGTCATTCTCAACATAATTTCCAACACTTTTGAAAGTTAACGAGTGAAGATCATAGAAATTTTTCAGATTTTTCACTATCAAATTTTTTTCTTTCTTTCTTTCACTTTATTTTTCTTTTTCTTTCTTTTCTTTGTACAAACATATCATTATTTTCCAACCGCTCTATAGAATCAACCACACAATAGGATATAAACCTAACAAATGCTCCCCCAAGCTAGGCTTTGGACAATAGTCATTGCAAAGGCTCAAGGTGTGTAATGTGGTTTAATATGGATCCAAAAAGAAGTCATTAGGCTCAGCGGGGCTAGGGGAAAAATTCATTAAACAACTCTGAGGCTTAAAATTAAACAAATGAACGCCTCTATCACAGCACATGCCTAAAGTTACCAGAACTCAACGAGTACAATGCCAAAACCAAGATAAGAATGCTACGAGGAACTAACACACAAGAATAGATCGGATATAGAGATAAATCCGAGGGCTAGAATGAATCCTCACAATCTAACCAATTCAAGCATGCAGTTAAAATAGGCACTTTATCATCAAAATTCACTCAAGATCAAGGCAATCATAGATTACATCACAACATCCCAATCTCAAATGCCCAACTATCCAGTATAATGAGTTATAACATTTTTTTCAAAGCAAAGTTCGGGGCACAGGGAAGCAATCAAACTATTCGAATTCAACTCGTATTTTTGTGTTTTTTCAGCAATATTTCATTTTTTTTTTGTGATTTTTCATTTTTTCAAAGAAAATAACCTACCTTAACTATCCTAAAATGCAGTAAAAACAAAAAGAAAAATAATATTAATACTTACAGAATTCCTCCCCCAAGCTAAACTTAGCAATGGCCTCAGTGCAACAAGGGAAAGGAACGCATGGATATCAGCCATCCATAGAAATGTCCTCACCATCATCATCCGCATCTCCATCATCCTCACCTCCATCATCCTCACCTCCGCCACCCCTACTCTTGGACCCCGGGCCGGCTGTAATTCGGGTTCCAAGTGTACCGGGATGGGTGGGCATATGTTTCGCAATTGTATGCTTGTATGCGGTAGTCATCGTACAGGGGATACAGAGCTAGGTGTTGATCATTGGCCAATGTATCAACACGCTGGCTGAGGCTCTGGAGAAGGACTGAGTTGGCATCAACCTGCTGACCAATGGTCTGAATAGCGGTAGAGTTGGCAGTGATACCAGACTCCATCCGCTGGAGCATGCTGATCATTCCCTGAAAATCAAAAGAAGGAGGGGGAGCAGCAGAATATGGGGGAGGGGGAGCATCAGAAGTAGAAGCAATATCATCAGAACGAGGGGGACGGCGGTGAAATGTGCGCTGGGGAATCTCGGGGATAGGGGTGGGAAAGTCGGAACCAGCTATGGGAAGGTGGTAATGGGGCTGCCCTGGTCGAATTTTGGTTAAGGGACTAGGCAACTCAATAGAGCGCCTCCCGTTGATGCGCCATTGATATTTATCCCCAGCCCTCTCTAACCAATGGAGGCGATCGAAGAAAGCATAATCCAGGAGGGTGGGTCCTAGGGCCGGCTGGTAGCGAGACTCATCAAAACCAGGAATTTTCCTAGCAAAAAGAGTCACTAACCCCCCCCATTTACAATAGCCCAAGAGGTCAAGGTACCGTCCGCTCTCCTCTTGGGGTAAGTGGTAGCAATACGCTCCATCTGGAGTGCAACATGATGATGGATGTTATAGTGAAAATGGTCGGGCGTCCCTTTAAGCATGTAGCTGCCAATTAGGTACAGTTCATCCCCCCTTATTAATTGTCCTTCCACCCTCCCAAATAGTGTCTGCGACATAAATCGAACCCACATTTTA
Organism: Beta lomatogona; assembly: GCA_947646795.1. Taxonomy (NCBI): domain Eukaryota; kingdom Viridiplantae; phylum Streptophyta; class Magnoliopsida; order Caryophyllales; family Amaranthaceae; genus Beta; species Beta lomatogona. The sequence continues at coordinate 4,040,956 of CANSNZ010001473.1, forward strand.
AAGATGGGTTGGTGGATGTATTTGCCCTTGCAGTGTTGTAGGGTGAAGTCATTACCATCACCTGTGATGGCAAAGTACGTGCTACGATGGTGGTAGTTAGGAGGGTGCCCAATCTCCCCACCACCTTGTACTCAAAGTACCCGTGCAAACTCCGGCAAAGTGAGGTGGAAATCCTGATTGAGCAGTCTAAAGGATACATGTGATACAGGTCCAGTTCGGGGTTTGGTAACCTTAAGATCGCTATAAAATTCATAGACCCAAGAGGATAGGTATTAACATGGACGGAAAAGAAAGATTCCATGCCGATTATTTTCATGAAATCTTTGAACTCAGAAGCAATACCCAATTTATTTAAAAATTCAATATCAAGGAAATGGGTAGGACTCACCTCGCGCCCTTTTAGGCGCTGAAACCGTTCACGTTGCTCCGGCGACGAAAAGATGACATCCGGAAAAGTCTCGTCCCGTGGTGGTGGTGGTGGTGGTGGTTGTGGTGGCCCAGTGCCGGATCCGCGACGCCTCCTTGAAGTCATGATGCTTGAAAAAATGTAGAGATGTCACACTCACTTTAATGGGGATGTTGTGAAAGGGGCTTGTCTCTTACTTCAATGGTGGAATGAATGTGGAAGAGGATGGATGAGAGAGATGGAGTGAAAGAAAAAAAAATGAAGAGGATGTAGTGGGTAATTGGTAGGGAAGATGAGAGGATTGATTTTTGTGGAGAGCCAAGTAGCTTGGATTGGAGGTTGTTAATGGTGGATGGAGAATTTAGGGAAGAAGATGAGAGAGTTGGGGTTAGGGCTTGAAAAGGAGAGAGAAAGAGATTGGGAGTGAATGAGGAAAAGGAGTGGGGAAATCCCGTGTTTAATGAGAGTCCGGTACGAAGCCCGATCGGGAGTGAATTTTTTTCTTCAGGGTCAGATTTCCAGTTGCGGGCTCGATCTGGCGCGACTGCCCGATTTCATCGGGCGATGATTTTTCGCTGACGGTGGACTGCCCGATCGGGCGAAATAACCCGATTGGATCGGGCGTTCTTTTTTGCTTTTGCCCAACTCCCTGTTGCGGGCCCAATCGGGTGAAGTAGCCCGAGTCCATCGGGCGGTTTTCTTTTTTGATTCCTGTCATGGGTTCTTCGCGGGCCCGATCGGGCGGAGGAGCCCGATCTCATCGGGCGAATGCCGAAACTTCCACTTTTCGGGATTTTGCAATATTTTCCATGAAAAACGAGCCTCGCTATCATCTGAAACCAAAAAGCCTGCACACATATAACCTCAATGTAATGATCAATACCCTCTCACTCTCTCACCTAAACTACAAAACTAGAAAAACTAAAAAACAAAACTATACTAAAAAGAAGAAAAGGAAAGGGAAAATCGGGTTGCCTCCCGATTAGCGCTGGTTTATGAGGGTCCCGCACGACCATAATGCCGCATCCCTTAAACAGAAGGGGAAGGGGGTTGGAGGTATAATTCCTCCACAGATCCAGCAAGAGCTCCTGTATGATAAAGCTTTAAGCGTTGGCCATTAACCTTGAATTTTTCACCTGTTGCATTCATCACCTCAATAGAACCAAACTTGTTAACATTAGTGACAGAAAATGGACCAGACCATCTAGACTTCAACTTACCAGGAAAAAGTTTTAATCTAGAGTTGTACAATAAGACCTTGTCACCAATTGAGAACTCTCTACTCAAAATTTTCTTATAAGCATTCAGCCGGTGTTCATCAAGTTCATTAATCTGCAAAAGGCGTTTTTCTCCTGCTAACTTAGCATCAAAATTCAGCTCCTTAACAGCCCAAAAAGCCTTGTACTCTAGCTCAACAGGTAGGTGACATGCTTTCCCATAAACTAACCTGTAAGGGGTGGTGCCAATAGGGGTCTTAAATGCAGTTCTGTAAGCCCATAAGGTGTCATCTAATTTGTCACTCCAATCCTTCCTAGATTTAGCTACCACTTTCTCCAAAATAGTCTTTATCTCACGATTAGACACTTCTACCTGCCCACTTGTCTGAGGGTGATAAGCTAGGCCAGTCCTATGGTAGACACCATACTTCTTAAGCAGAGCCTCGAAAGTGCGTTTGTGAAAATGAGATCCACCATCACTTATGACAACCCTTGGTACCCCAAACCTTGGAAATATAATCTTTTTAAACATTTTCATAACGACTTTAGAGTCGTTAGTTGGTGATGCAAGGGCTTCTACCCACTTAGACACATAATCAACAGCAACAAGTATGAAATTATTGCCAGATGAAGAGGGAAAGGGGCCCATAAAATCAATACCCCATACATCAAATAATTCAACTTCCAAAATGGGGGTTTGAGGCATCTCATGTCTTCGGGAAATATTTCCCGTTCGTTGGCATGCATCACGGGACTTAATAAAGGTACTAGCATCATGAAATAAAGTAGGCCGGTAAAAACCAGATTGAAGTACCTTAGCAACAGTTTTGGAGGGCCCAAGCATCGCCTCCACATGGCGAGGGAGTGGGAGTGCTTCGGAATGTCATGCACCTCCCATTTCTGGAATACATCGCCTATAGATGGTGTCAGCGCAAAGCTTGTACAGTAGAGGGTCGTCCCAGAAATACTTTTTAGCCTCATGGAGGAATTTCTACCTCTGCTGGTAACTCAGCTCTGGGGGAGTCTGGCCACTTACACAAAAGTTGGCGAAGTCGGCATACCACGGGGTGACGAAGTGATCGCCGGGAGCTTATCATCGGGAAATGAGTCATCAATGGGTAGACCTTCTTCCATGTCTTCATACTTGCAATCCGGACAGATGATCGCCCACTACATTTTCTGCTCCTTTTTTTGTCTCTGATCTCTAAATCGAATTCTTGGAGCAGCAAAATCCACCGAATGAGTCTAGGTTTGGCCTCCTTTTTGGCTAGGAGATACTTCAATGCAGCATGGTCGGTATAAACAATGACCTTAGACCCCAACAAATAAGTTCGAACTTGTCCAGGTGCATAGACCACAGCTAGAAGCTCTTTCTCAGTTGTGGCATAGTTAACTTGAGCTTCATCTAGGGTCTTACTAGCGTAGTATATCGCATGGAGAATGTTGCCCTTCCTCTGACCAAGCACAGCTCCCACAGCATAGTCGCTAGCATCACACATAATCTCGAAAGGAAGGTTCCAATCCGGAGATCAAATGATCGGAGCAGTAATCAAAGCTTGCTTGATCCTGTTGAAAGATATAAGACAGGTTATCGAAACTAGAACGGGGCATCCTTGAGGAGCAACCGAGTAAGTGGTTTAGCAATTTTAGAGAAATCGTTGATGAAGCGGCGATAAAACCCCGCATGACCAAGGAAACCTCGCACCCCTTTTACATTCACGGGGGAGGGGTAATTGCTCAATCACTTGAATTTTTGCTTTATCCACCTGGATGCCACGTTCGAGAGATAATATGACCAAGTACCACTCCTTCAGTAACCATGAAGTGGCACTTCTCCCGATTCGAGGACAAGATTGACATCTTCACACCTTTTCAAAACTTTAGCCGATTTAGCAAACATGCATCAAAATCAATTCCATACACGCTAAAGTCATCCATAAACACTTCCATAATGGACTCAATGAACTCAGAAAAAATGGCCATCATACAACGTTGGAAGGTGGCGGGGGCATTGTATAATCCAAATGGCATCCTTCGATAGGGAAAGGTACCATAAGGGCAGGTAAATGTGGTCTTCTCCTGGTCATCTGGGTGGATAGGGATTTGGAATAAATCGGAATACCCATCTAGATAACAGAAATAAGAATGACAAGCTAGCCTTTCCAACATTTGGTCAATGAAGGGGAGGGGAAAGTGATCCTTCTTGGTGGCAACATTTAATTTCCTATAGTCAATGCACATACGCCAACCAGTTACTACTCTTGTAGCAATTAATTCATTTTTTTCATTTTTAACAACAGTAGTACCTCCCTTTTTAGGAACCACTTGAACTGGACTCACCCACTTAGAATCAGCAATGGGGTAGATGATTCCAGCATCAAGCAATTTCATGACCTCTTTCTTAACCACTTCCTGCATATTGGGGTTCAAACGACGTTGGCCTTGTATACTAGGACGATGATCATCCTCTAAGTGAATTCTATGCATGCAGAAGTCAGGGCTTATGCCTTTCAAATCATCAATATTATATCCAATGGCTTGTTTATGTTTTTTCAAAACAGACAAAAGTTGAGACATTTGACCATCATTCAATGAAGCACTAACAATCACAGGATAGTTTTCGGATTCATCCAGAAAAGCATAGCGCAGAGAAGAGGGAAGGGGTTTCAGTTCAGGTTTCTTTACCTCTACCGGTTGAGTATCATATACTAACCGTTCCTTGTCATGAGTGGTAATACCGTCAAGCTCTTCACATGCTAGAACCGCTTCCCAGTCATCCGCGGCAGCACTCAAGGGATTACCATCACCTGTAGAAGATGCAAAACAAAGCAAAGCCTCCGGGAGGATCCCTGCGAAGGGATTGAGGCATGTCATCGTTAACTAGCACATCAATGACATTAATTCTATAACGAGGCTTCCTCTAGCATGGGACTTTTCAAGGCATTGGTTAAACTAAAGGTCACCTTGTCATCCCCCACGGTCAAAGTTAATTTACCATTCTTGACATCTATGACAGCTCCAGGAGTATGAAGAAATGTCCCCCTAAAAATGTTGGGATCCTGAGTATCCTCTTCCATGTCAAGCACAACAAAATCCACAGGAATAAAAAATTTACCTACTCTCACAGGGACGTCCTCTAAGATACCTAAGGGGTATTTGACAGAACGGTCAGCCATTTGAAGAGTAATATTGGTACATTTTAAATCTCCCATGTCAAGCTTTTTGCATACAGTAAGGGGCATGACACTAACACTAGCACCCAAATCACATAAAGCCTTATCGATAAAAATGGTGCCAATGTTACAAGGGATAGAGAAACTCCCCGAGTCTTTCAATTTAGGTGGGGATTGGTTTTGCAAAAGAGCACTACATTCTTCAGTGAAAGCTACAGTCTCAATTTCATTAAAGGCTCTTTTCCTAGTCAGAATTTCTTTCAAAAATTTAGCATATGCAGGAACTTGAGTAATAAGTTCAGTAAAAGGAACAGTTACCTGCAGATGTTTCACTATCTCCAAAAACTTACCGAGCTGATGATCAAGCTTAGTCTTCAATAGTCTATTGGGCAACGGTACCTTGATCACAGGAGTGGGAGGTGAAACTTTTTCAGCTACTGTCTGCTTCTCTGCATTGCTGACATCCTTAGGAGCTGTGGAATTGTCAGTGACAGCTTCATCCTTGTCGGAGCTAACCGGATCATCTTTAGGCATCTCTGGACTATCATACTGCGCTCCACTCCTAAGAGTGATGGCATTGGCAGTATCTCTTGGTTGCATAGGTTGCGAAGGTAATGATCCAGGTGGCCTACTAGCAGAAGAACTAGCTAACTGAGCTAGTTGAGTCTCCAACATCTTGTTATGCGTACCCAAGTTTTCCAACTGAGCCTTTGTGTCGGCTTGAAGGCATTAAAACCTTTCTACATCTGAAACATCATATTCTTCAGCTCTGTCATGGCTGGATCAGTGGGAGGAGCAGGTGGTTGTGGAGCTTGATTTCTCTGGAAACCAGGAGGAGCTTGTTGTTGAGGTGGATATTGTTGAACCTGATTTTGTGGGACATATGGTTGTGGAGGTTGAGGATTCAACACATTATTGCTCCGATATGAGATATTGGGGTGATTTCTGTAGCCGGGGTTGTAAGTGTTAGAATATGGATTGAACTGGCCCCTAGATTGTGACTGAAACGCATTAACCGCCTCACAGTTGCTCCCGACATTAGAAGATAGGAGCGCGGGGGCACTCTTGACGGTTGTGCCCGGGTATCCCACAAGCATCACAAATGGGAGCAATATAATTAGAAGCACTAGCCATCGCATTAACACTCATATGGGAGGAGTCATTACCTAGCTTCAAGGAATCAATCTTCTGGTTGAGAGCAGCTAGTTGCCCGGACAATAAAGAAATGGCCTCGACATCATGTTTCCCTCCCTTCTTCATGGAGGAACGAATGGTGGATGCTTGATTAGAAGCGAGTTTCTCCAGAAGTTCATACCCCTCATCAATGGCTTTATCCATGAAAAACCCACCAGAGGCTCCATCAATTACCCTCCTTATATCTACATCAACTTAGTGTAGAAAATCTGACACAAATACCACTGGTCTAAACCATGATAGGACAAAGGCGTTGCAGATCCTTAAACCTCTCCCAAGCTTCATATAATGATTCTCCAGGGTCTTGGGTGAAAGTTACTATGGCATGACGCATATCTGCAGTCTTTTGGTAAGGATACCACTTGATGAGGAAGATTTTGGATAGTTCTGCCCAGGTGGTGATGGTGGAAGGCAGCTTATTATACCAAAATAGAGCTTTGTCGCGCAGAGAGAACCCAAATAGGATGAGTTTCATATCATCGGCGGTAACACCAGCTTGTTTCGAGTAGCACAACATTGTAAAAACCGCCGCAGATGCCGATTTGGGTCTTCGGATGGTAACCCAAAGAACCGATTATTCCGAACCATATTCGAGAACATGAGACTTGATTTCAAAGTTTGTAGCAGCAATGGTAGGCATCCGGACCCCAGTTGGTACATTGTCAGGTGAAGGTTGTGCATAATCTCTAAAGGTTGGTTTAGCTTCGTCACCCATTATAGCAGTAATAGGTGAAGATGGTGGAGTAGGTGTCTTTTGGGAAGGTGTCCCTGCAGACAACTTCGCTTGCTTAGCTTGCTTTCTGAGTCTCCGAGCAGTCTTTTCAATCTTCGGATCAAATGGAATGAGATTTGAGGAATTTAATTTCCTGCTCATACACCAAAAACACTAAAACAAACGTGAGATGCTCCAAAGAACAGGTGTTCTTCAGAGTAGAGGTTAGTGTAATACTATAATTCAGACAAAATAAAAATAAACCGTCTCCCCGGCAACGGCGCCAAAATTTGACAGGCTAAAGTCGTATCACCTTATCAAAAATAACCTAAGGTCCACTAACAAGTAGTCAGGGAAGTCAGGATCGAATCCACAGGGAGAAAGTTATATTATTGTATCTGAATTCTAATATTATACTAACTAAATCAGTTGAAAATGGGTGTGTGACTAAACTAATAGGCAAATGATAGAACTAAATATGAAGGTAAGAATCAATTAATAAAGAACTAGGACTATGGATCACTATGAATACAATTCGGGAAATCAGAGATGAATAATAATCACCCAATAAATCAATTTATCTAGGGCACATGTAATTTCTCTCGAACATTACCTCCCTCAAAGATCACCTAGCCGCTCTCGCATGGTCAAGGATCACTATGCCTAATGATTAAAGGCCTATACGAAATCTCTCCTCTCGAAGTAGATTCAATATTACGATAATAGAAATATAAATCAGGCCTAATTCATAAATCTAGCATGGACGATTCAATCACAGGAAACAATTGAAATAAAGGGTAATTATACTAATCTATCAATCCCTCATTGCATACATAGATCCCCACAATCCTAGAAATAAAACTACTCACTCATGTTTAAGAATCCAATAACAAATTTAATATAAAAATCCATGCTTTGAACTATTGCAAATAACTTAGAAACTAATCGAATAAATAATAGAGAAAGCAAATAAATATGAAGAGAATAAAGAAGAAGATTACCAAATTAAAGAACTATATTGAACTTGAGAATTATCCAAAGTTTCGATCTTGAATCCACAATGAAAAGCAATAAACTAGGGTTCTTGAATAACTCTCTAGAGAAAACTATGAAAAATAAGGGCTAAAACAAAGATGATTAATAAATGTTCTAACTTTCCTATTTATACTAAGTGGCCCGAAAATCATTAAATGAACGCGCGGAGTGGAACGCCCGATCGGGCCAAGTCAGCCCGATCAAATCGGGCGCAAAAGGAGCAGCTGGGCCTCAAAACTAGACCCCGCCCGATGTCATCGGGCGGCACACCAACTCAGCAGCACAATCCCACACACGCCCGATGATATCGGGCCGAACCGCCCGATCGGGCTCCTTAGCGTACAAACGACCGGGCGACAGAGCTCGATCGGGCCCGCAACAACTTGTTCCCAAAGGCAATTAACGCCTGATCGGGCGTAATGGGCCCGATGTCATCGGGCTGGAGCCCGATGCTTCCTTCCTTGGCTTCAGACGCCAAGGCTTCACTTCTTCTTTTGTCCAAGGCCTTAGAAACTATTCTCGGGACCCCGGAACTCATCATAAATGCCTTCGAACTTCTCCATTCGATTGTAATGGTCGGATAATAGCGAAAAATAGGGAGATAATTCCCTAAAACCTGCAATCAAACACAGAACAGAAAACCACAACTAGATGGAGAGAGTTAGCATAAAATGGCTCCTAAGAGCACCATTGATACACATTTTAGCTGAAATACAGGGGGAAAAACACTATATAAAACCATAACATCAAAGTGCCTTAAGGTACGAAAAGTCTCTCGCAAAAGAAGTTGTTGACAACACTGTGCCATACAATGTGCTAGAAGCGAAAAATTCGAATCTTGAAAACCAAATTGAATCTTTAAATCTTGATTTCACTGAATTGAAAGAGTCTAGACAAAGATCCAGAATTGTTCCACTTATGCTGCCTCATAATTCTAAGTTAAGTGATGAACTTGATAAAGTTAAAAGAGATTTGGATATTTCGAGAAAAAGAAATAGCGATCTAAACACTTCTGTTGAATTCTTAGAATCACAATTGACTATTGCTCGGAAAATGTATGAAAAATGGTTAGATGGTCAAAAAGCCCTAGACTATATCTCTAGTACAACTAGCAATCGAAACATAATTGGTTTAGGATAAACAGACCAGAGGCATAGTGCCAAAAATTATGAAAGAGACTTTCGTAAAAGAAATTATGTCGACCTACCTGAGTATTTGATTTGCAACTTCTGTGGAAAGAATGGACACATTATGGATAACTGTAATGTCAAGAAAAAGAGTGTTGTAAAAAATGTTAAGTATGAAAATCAAATATGGGTTAGAAAAGATTTGTTAGAGGCTCAACGAAAGAAAAAGGGACCCAAGCAAATTTGGGTTCCTAAAACTAACAAGTGATCGTTTTGCAGGCGAATGTGAGAGGAAGCATTCTATGGTATCTCGACAGTGGCTGCTCAAGACATATGACTGGTGATAAATCTCAATTCCTCTCACTAGTAGCCCACCATGGAGGGTGTGTTACATTTGGCAATAACAAAAAGGGAGAAATAATCGGTATTGGAAATGTCGGCAAATCCCTAACACACTCCATAGATAATGTAATGCTGGTAAATGGTTTGAAACACAATTTGTTAAGTATTTCACAATTGTGTGATCGAGGTAATATTGTTGAATTTCATGCTGATATTTGCAAAATCATTAACAAGGATTCTCATGAATTGTTATTGGAAGGGAAGAGGGTAAATAATGTCTACTTAACATGTTTAACATCTTACCTAACAATACTATTTCATGCATGAATGTGTTGCAAGATAATCCTTTACTTGGACATGTAAGCTCGAGATTGCTTAACAAATTCAGAAAAATGGATTTAGTTGATGGTTTACCATCAATAAATTTTGATTGGGAAACAATTTGTAAAGCATGTGCTAGATGTAAACATGTTCGATCCTCTTTTAAGTCAAAGAAATTTGTTAGCACCTCTAAACCTTTGGAGCTAATTCATATGGACCTTTGTGGTCCTATGCGAGTAAGGAGTAGAGGTGGTAGCAAATATCTACTAGTACTTGTTGATGATTTTTCTAGATTTGTATGGACTCTATTTATTGGTGGAAAAGATGAAACTTTTGAAGTATTTCTAGTCCACATTCATAAAGTCCAAAATCAAACAAATTGCAAATTGCTGTCTGTCAGAACTGATCATGGCACTGAGTTTGAAAATAATGAGTTTGAAATGTTTTGCAATGAAAATGGAATTGATCATAACTTCTCCGCTCCAAGAACTCCACAGCAAAATGGAGTGGTAGAAAGAATGAACCGTACTTTGGAAGACATGTCACGAACTATGCTCTTACATAGTGGCTTACCTAGAAATTTTTGGTTCGAGGCCGTAAGTACCGCATGTTACATTTATAATAGGACTAAAGTACGGTCCATTGTGAATAAAACTCCTTATGAACTTGTTAAAGGAAGAAAACCAAATATTTCTCACCTTAGATGCTTTGGATGTACTTGTTATGTTCATAATAATGGTAAGGATAATTTGGGTAAATTTGATCCAAGGAGTGACGAAGCGGTGTTTATAGGATACACTCCTCATAGCAAAGCGTATAAAGTGTATAACAAAAGAACAATGCATATGGAAGAGAGTATCCATGTTATATTTGATGAAACTAACAAAAATTCTCAAAAAGTGCAGGTAGATGATTATGAAGACTTCTCTATTGGACTGATTAGAGACACATCAAATCCACTAGAGGACCGTTATGCTGAAAAACGGTTAGAAACACCTTCTGTAACACAGTCCGTGGCACAGTCTGGAGAACAAATTGAAAATTCCAATGAAAGAGATCTTAGTGAAAGACTGGAAGAAGTTGCAATGGTAGATGAAGAAAGACCACAAGAAGAATCCTCAGCTGATTGTCGTACTCCAAGAATTGAACATGCTAGCAACAGCTCAGAGAACAGCATTGTGCTACAGAACGTGCCCTTCACTCCAAAGAAGTGGAAACATCATAGTTCATACCCTACTGACCTTATTCTTACTGATATTGCCAAGGGGGTACAAACTCGTTCATCACTTCATAATTTTTGTGCTTTCAATGCTTTTATATCTGAAATTGAACCTCCAAATTATTAAATTGCATTGACTGATCCTGATTGGATTCTTGCTATGCAAGTTGAGCTTGATCAATTTAAAAGAAATGAAGTTTGGCATTTGGAACCTCGTCCCATTACTCAATCAGTTATTGGCACAAAATGGGATGATTGTTCGAAATAAAGCCAGACTTGTATGTTAAGGGTTTCAATAAGCAGGAGGGAATTGATTTTGATGAAACTTTTGCTCCTGTGGCTCGATTGGAAGCTATTAGAATTTTGATAGCTTTTGCTTCATTTAAGAATATTAAGCTGTATCAAATGGATGTTAAGACTGCATTTCTTAATGGCTATTTGAAAGAAACTGTATATGTAGAGCAGCCCCCCGGCTTTGTTGATCCTGATTTTCCTAACCATGTTTTTAAACTTGATAAGCCTCTTTATGGTTTAAAACAATATGAACGCTTATCTATCTTTTTAATGGAAAATGGATATAAACGAGGCTCAGTCGATAGGACATTGTTTCTAAAACTAAGGTGGTAATATTGTTGATTGTCCAAATCTATGTTGATGATATTATCTTTTGGGCAACCACCGAATTGTTGTGTCATTATTTTGTTGAACTAATGAAAAGTGAATTTGAAATGTCTATGATGGGAGAATTGAGTTTCTTCCTAGGGTTACAAGTCAAACAACTTGAGACAGGAATAATGATACATCAACAGAATTACGTAAAGGAGCTTTTGAAAAAATATGGTATGGAGGATTCCAAGACTCATTCTACTCCTATACCTACTGCTACCAAGCTAGATCTTGATGAAAATGGTAAGAAAGTAGATGAGACGATCTACAGAGGTATGATCACTTCTCTATTTAACTTATAGTAGACCGGATATTCTGCACAGTTTGTGCCTCTGTGCCAGATTTCAGTCATGTCCAAAAGAATCTCATTTTAAAGTTGTGAAAAGGATTCTTCGATACTTAAAATGGACCACTAATCTGTACTTATGGTATCCTAAAGAAAGAAATTTTGACTTGATTGGTTTTTCTGATGTAGATTACGCAGGGTTTCTTGTAGACCGAAAGAGCACCTTTGGAACGACAACTTTCTTAGGTCCGTGCTTAATATCATGGGCCTCCAAGAAACAAAATTCGATTTCTCTCTCAACTGCCGAGGCTGAATATGTTGCAGCTGCCTTATGTTGTGCACATGTATTATGGGTAAGACAACAACTTCGAGATTTCAGAGGAGTTATGATTGATAATGTGCCAATTATGTGTGATAGTACTAGTGGGATTAACATCTAAAAAAATCATGTTCAACACTCACGCACCAAGCACATTGAAATAAGATATCATTTTTTGCGTGATCATGTAGAAAAAGGTAATATTGCACTTAAATTTATTTGCACTGATGATCAAATACCCGATAGTTTTACCAAACCACTTGCTCGTGAACGTTTTGAAAAACTTAGAGTGGCTTTGGGATTAATTTCTGGAACTTTGTTAAGTATTATGCCTGTTGTCCTCCTTCACTATGTCAATTGGAGTTAAAATACATGTTCTTTTGTGAAACTGAGTGAGATCAAGTCTATATGATATAATAAGGACTCACAAACGAGCTCTTGATGTTGTCCTGATAATTTTAACCTAAGTTGCTTCATTACTTTCCTTGAAAACCCACATAAATCACTAGAGTTTTTTTTAAAATTGATGTTGCTTTGAAATAAAGATGTTTCGAAAATTTGTTTTTCGTAAAATGTTTTCAAAATTTCAGGCCCTTTTGAATGTCAGTATGCAGCTCCTCATACACGCCCAACCCATTTTTTATCACCACCCCATCAGCCCAATACCCTCCTCCTCATACAGGTTCAACCCAAATCATTTTACCCCACCTTTAACCCTCCATCCCATATCCCCACAACCCCATTTCCCACTTTAGCCCATATCCCCCCAAAACCCGTCACCCCACCTCAAACTGTCTCTCTCCTTTCGTTTTTTTTTTCAAATTTTCACCCCCTTCATCTTCCTCTCTCCCTCTCAAACCCCTAACAATGGTGAAAGTTAAAAAACCCCAAACCTCCTGCCAAGAAACGCACCCGCAAAACTCCGGCAAAGCCAAAAACACCGGCGTCCCAACCTACTCTGACACATCCTACTAACCCCCCTCATCACCGCCTTCTCCCTCTCATGAAATCCCCCCTTCGACCCCTCCCTCAAACCCACCTCCTCCTCCACCACCACCGAAACTGCTATTCCCGAAACTCAGCCTTCCAAGCCACCCGAAAACCCTCGACTGCTATTGCATCCCCTGGTTCCCGTCGCTCCGATGGTCCGCAAGAACAACCCTCAAAGGCGCCCGCCAACTTGCCACCGCTGTCAAAGAAGCGTCGTCTCTCAAATTCCGTTGGTAACAAACAAACTCGTCCTTCTACTTCAATGGCCACCAAGAGGCCGAAAATTTCCGACCTATCTACCGGGTCGAAAATTCTTCAAGGCCGAATTTTTCCAGCTTCTTGGTTGTCCCGCCGCGAATTTCAATTTCTATCTGATTCACTTACTACCCAAGGCTGGAATTCACTATTGGATTACAATGATGCAATTTATGAGAGTGAAGTGCAAGAATTTTACAAAAATTTGGTCATTGATGATGATTTTGGCCTTACTTCCACTGTGAATGGTATTAAGTTTTCTGTGACTGTCCATACCCTCGCCCATACCTAAGGCATTCTTTATGCAGGTTTTTATGATTATAACACCAAAAATTGGCCCTTCATTGCGGGGGTCGACAATGCCATCATTTCCCGTACACTCTCTGCTCAACCCTTCCCACATGCTCAAACCTTCCCTGCTTCCATTCTCTCTGCCAAATATAAGCTTGCCCGCAGCATTATTACTAAAACCCACCTTCCTCGCTTTGAAAATCGCGGGGACTGCTTGATCATGGATCAAATCTTGTTGTGGTTGCTTGATCAGGGGCACCCCATTAGCCTTCCTCACCTTATGATCCATCATATGAGACATTTACCCTCTTCGCCCACCTTTTTACCATATGGTCTGTGGCTCACCAAGTTGTTTCGGGCATATGATTTTCTGGTTGCCACCTCCAAAGGGGTGAGCAGTAGGGATATTATGGGTGATGGTGTGTTAAGCAAAATGGAATTGTGTTTGTTGAGTGGGGAGCTACTGAAAAAGGATTTCTTGGGATTTCAACCCAAAGAGGCGTGTGCTGGGTGTCTTAAGATGCAAGAGAGAGTTTCCAATGTCGAAAAGTATCTTCAACAACTTCTTGCTCGCGATCGTGCTAGGGACAGGTTGGTGGGCCAGGAGCATCGTCAAATCATGTCCAACTTCAACTTGCTCCTCAACCCTCCAGCTCCTTGATTTTACCTTGCTAATTACTGATCATTCTAGGGTTCTGTTTTTGGATGTCTGAACTCCTTTCAAACTGTTTTTGGTGATGTTGCTTCTTGTTTATTTTTGAAGATTGTGAATTGGTTGAAATTGTAGCACCAGCATCACTAAAGTTGGATTTCAAAGAACAAATTGGATAAAGGTTCTGTTTTGATCGGTTTTTGTAACACCCCAGAATTTCAAAGCGGAAAAAGAAAGAAATTAATAATAGTATTAAAAGGACGATGGCGGAAACATCGTCTTCTGGGAATGTCACTAGTCACTACTACAAGAATAGTGTTTTAATAACTAAGTGATAAAAACAAACATAAGTAAGTATATAAGTAAATTAAATACTTAGATTAAAATCGAAATGAGAAAACTATCTCAAACTAAAGAGAAGTGTAGAACTAAAACCCCTAATAGATTATTTCTCGCATCTTAACCCGAGCCCAAAATCAAAGAAAATCCCCATCAACAAAACTTGCAAAATATACAACAAATATCCACAATCAGTGGGGAGTAACTAGCAGTTCTCCCAGAACAAAAGAAATCAAAGCATGATTCAGACATAGATTAATAAGAACGGAAAGCATAAAGTCAAGTCAACTACAATATGCATCCACTTCCATATAACTCACAAATAACGCAAATGAATAATAAATAGCAAGTGAGTTGGATAAAAATAAATAAATCATCTCAAGAGTACTTTTATAAAAATAAAATATAGGTAAAACAAGTTATGGAGTCAGAAACCGAACGCTAGTGAATCGCAATTCACTTCCTAAGGTTTGTCAGATCGCAATCTCCAGGTCAGTCTATGGGCTTACGTTCCCCACTGCCTGTGTCTAAGAATGGCCAAACTCCCGATGCAGGGTAGAACACGCAGAACTCCCTGACCTCTCGGACGACAACAATTAATCCAGGTGTACCCCTAGTTCGCAAACCAGGTGGTTGGCATGTTCTTCACCGGGGACTACATCTATCCCACCGGATGTTCTTATCTCAAAATAAAATCATAAATATCATCAAAGTATCATTCATCTCAAAAATATTCGTCAAAAGGGATGCCACCCGGCCTTATACCCATAATTCATCAAAAGTAATTTTTCAAAAAATCTTCAAAGTAGTAACTTACAAATTTACAACAAATATCTCCAACCACAATACTTTAAACATCACTAAGCATCAACAATGATAGTGGAATAGTTTTTACAGCACTAACAACATCAATAAAAAATGCATCACCAATTAACTCCAAGGCTTATTAAATAAATGAATAGTACACAATTAATCATTTTTATATAAATCAAACATAAACATAATGATACCAATAATACTTACAGCAACCTACTAAACACCAGCATCCAAGAACATAAAAGATCACAAATTATTTCTGATTAACAAGCTCTCAAATAATTTAAAAGAGTATCCTCAATTTCACAACAAAAACCCAATAATAATTATTAAACTAATAATTTCGAGCAGTAAAATCACACAAAAATTATCATATGACCCTAATGGCTCTACTGACATGGTAAAAAATTTATTTATAATTTTCGGACTCCAAAAGTAATTTTAAAAGTTAATATACAGATTACTCAATAAAGCCAATATAATAACTAAAAATATAAATAAATGCCCAAACATTACCAAAAATTTACACAACATGCATAAACTCACGGAAATACATATTATACAAAGAAATGAATTTTTCAGCCTCCATAAATAATTTTCATGATTTATATACTGACAGAAACGAAATTGCAAAATCAGATATATCAATTAAATAAACAACTACACAGTAGGCAAAAATTATTCTAAGGCATGGAATACATACTACGCATACAACAAGATCTAAGAAAAATAATTTCAGCAATTTTAACATCCGTTTAATAATTATTATGCAATTTAGCCAAAAACGCACAAAACACCAATTAAATCAAATAAATACCAAAAATCATACGAAAATTATTTTTCTCTTTAAAGTAATCACACAGCATGCATCAAGTATATTCATGTTAAATTTCGTCAATAATTTCATTTTTAAAGTAATTTAAATAATTCCTAGCGTAATAATCTAATACCGAATAATACTCTAATAACTATGGTTCTAAGATAACTACTAGTTACCTGTAACGTCGGGAGGAGACCTGAGTTTAAAGAGATAGTTAAGAGATATTCATACAATCCAATTCTTCTTCTAACCCCAAGGCACAACGAACGAGAATTGAAGCAACCAGTCACTAGGCATTTTCTTCTTGAACATTGAAAAATCTCATTTCACACTGCTTCCGACCATGATTCCCGGTGATCAAAAGCTCAGATTCTAAATCGCTCCGGTAATAGTGTAGAACAAGATGTTATAAACGTTCTGTCCAAATTTGAAGACGATCCAACGGTTAGATCTCTGGCTACTGTTATTTTCGTGAAGGTGTGACAGGAAAAGCCGGGTTGAAATTTTCTATTCTTTTCCTCTTCCTTTTCTCTCTTTCTTTTTTTGAAAACGGTGAGGGTTAAATGCAAATGATGCTGAACCTCTTTTAATAAAAATCAGAATTTTATGGCAAGGAAAAAAATGAAGGGTTTAGGAGAATGATTAGGGGGGGTTATGGGGGTTACAATCTACCAAGAGTCACCAATTAAAAGAAATGAAATAAAAGAGGAGAAACTTCTTCCTTCTCCCTCCCCATAGCCGGCTGTCCAAGCCCAAGTACACCAAGAAGATTTCGGCCTAAGTCATCAAAGGTCCATGCATCAAAAGTCCGTCACGCGATAAATCGATAAATTCCTAAATCGCGCCTAAACTTTGAAAATACTTAATAATGAAAATAACTCTAATAAATTATATTATAAATATAAATATAATAAACACATTAGCACGCCACATGCGATGCAACATTTCATGACCCAAGTCGGTCCAACAACGTTACAAAAACGCTACGCGACAAAACAGCATCCTAAACGCCTAAACAAATAACGAAATTAATATAACCTTTAAAATAAATAACTAACAACTTAAAATAAATATATATATAAATATATCACAACATATAAATATATATACACATTTTCACAACACGTTCCAAAATAATCTAAATAATAAATTATTTATTTTTACGAAAAATATCATTTTTATGTAAACAAACACCAAAAATAAAGAGTGAAAATTACGGGGTGTTACAGTTTTAGTACCAAATTCACCATAAATTTCGCTATCACTAAAAGCATGTTAAAATTTAAACAACTTAAAGAACTCAATAACCTATCCAAAGGCATATCACGTACGCAATTTCACGCTTTGTACAGAAAGTTATTATTGGAGCACAAGGTGACACTCAATAAGGGGGGGTTGAATTGAGTGTCTAAAACTAATCGATTTTTGCCAAAACACTCTTATAGAACAGTGCCGTGCACTGTGTTATTCACTCGTAAACTCTTCGATTTATGTTTTTGCTCAAACGAAATTGTATCAAACTATAAAACAATGAAATCAAATAATAAAACACAGGAATTTAACGTGGTTCAATCTCACCTCTGAGATCTACGTCCACACAAACTACTCTTTTATTATTTGAATCGTAAAATACCAAACCTTTGATACAATTCGATTCCCTCACTACTAACTCTAGTAGTGCTCCCCAACACTTAACCCTAAGTGTTGCTACTCTCTATAATATGAAAAATTATAGAAAGAATGATTCCTCAAAAGCGTGGTTCTTATTCAAGCAATTAGAGGATCGTTACAAACTTTGTTAAGAGACCTTAACTTACTATAACTCTGTGTCATACACTGTGCTCTGGGAGATCGTTTTCAGCTCTCAATTATTAATTTCGCCAAATCTGAAAACGTGGTTTGCTATAATGATTTCTATCCCTTATATAATTCAATCAACTGAATAAGAATCCTTCTCCAAGATGTATTATCTTTTTGAACAATTTTTATTCCTAAAATAAAAGGATAGAATTCTTTTCTTATTCAAAAACCAATTTTATCTTTTATAAAAACTGATTTCCTTCTTTTCTTATAAGATAAGGATTTCTCCATATCTTATATCAACTCTAAATCATATCTTGAATCAGATTTTATCAAACAAACTTTATCACAACTTAAAAATCAGTTTTTCTCCTTTTTTATTAAAAATCTTTAAAACCGTTTTTTATGATGTTTTTCGAATATAAAAAAACTTTTATCTTTTATCAAAAACTTATTTTGGAAAATGAAAACTATTTTTCTATTTAAAACTGTTTTTGGAAAATAAACATCTTTTTCTTTTTAAAGTTGATTTTCGAAAATAAAAATCCTTTTCGTATTAAAACTGTTTTTCGAAAATCTTGTTTTATCAAAACTCTCATTTTCTAATTTTAGCACAAAGTTCTAATATGTTAATTACATTGCATACACATGAATTAATAAAACTAGACCTAAGCTTCTTTGTCTTTACATCATTCAATCTTGATAGCTCAATCACTGTTAGAAATATTCATGTTATAGCATAGAGTGTTTATCATCATCAAAATCTCAAAGTTCAAACACAACAAATTCCCCCTTTTTGATGATGACAAACACATAATATTTTCCTCCTCAAATAATGCACCATTAATCATTGTAGAGAAATCAAAACGTAACATCATTCTCAATTTCAAAACGCAACATCATCATTCAGAATATCAATCGCTATAATCCAATAGCCAACATACCAAAGTTCATACCAAAAGTTAAGTTCATTTCCATCAAAATGCATACGAAATAATTTCCTTCCTAAAGTTAAGCATTATACCTATCTTCCCCCTTTTGACATTATCAAAAAGAAGAGGAAACACATGTAGCTATACAGAATGAGAGTCTTAGCAAAATAAGTTAGTAGCTCAAACATTTAAGCTAAGTGAATTTTGGTATGAGCATTCTAGACATTTTAAAGAAATAGACTAGAAATTTTCACTTGAAGTGGACGTATTTAAGACCTTTTTTTCATTTATTTAACTAAAGAAAAAAATCAGTGTTTTGGAATTTGGTGATTTGCATGAACATTTTTGTAAAAATGTGATAAAATTTTACAAAATTCATATAAACACCATTTTTATGTTGTTGGAAAGCAACCAATGTCTACTTGAATATTTCTATTTTATTTTTAGCTAAATGAGTTGAGTTTGAACTCTATTAACAGAACAAACTCATATGGTACTGAATAAGATCAGTTTCTTAAAATAATTTTGTATGAATTTTAATTAACTGTACAAAATTCCGTTCTTAGAAATTACAAAGGCCATACGCTGAAAATGTCTTGAAATACATAGGGATTATTACATCCTATAAAATATTTACACAATACAGACGAAAATTGAGATTAAATACGAAATTGAAACTTACTGTAATTACAATTTATAGCATCACATTTTCTTTTCTATGGAGATGTTTAAACACAATTCTACTTAAACTTTTTATAAAAAATGCTTTTGGTGATTAACAACAACTTGGTTAAGAATAATCACATAGACACATATTTCTTGAGAGCCTCCCCATTAGAGTTGACTATTCTAGGTGGGATGATTTAAGGTTAGGAACCTATTAGGAGTTCCACATACCCAAATCACTCCAAAAATTAAAAAATTGATAAGAGAAAACAAAGAGAAAGTTAGTATGTGATTAGGGACATAATTATAAAAATAACAAGAACATAATTTTAGCTTGCTAACTCAATGATCCACTTCCTTTGTAAAGGCTTCTACTTTTTTTGATTTTTTCTTAATTTCTAAGCGAGTTTCTAAATTCACTTAATTACTAACTAAAACCCCTTTTTTTCTATTTTTCTTTGATAAACTTCTTACTTACTAATTAGTTATGGAAAATAAAGTGAAATTCAAGTTGTTTTGGGTGGGATTGATGTTATTGTTTGAATTGAAAATAAAGGGGCTAATTTATAGGAAAAATGAAGTGGGGAATTAGGGTTTGAAGGAGGTAGAAAATCAGATTTCATAGGATGTAATTTTTTTAGGATGTAATATTATTTCAATTTTTCAGATTACACTTTTATTCTTTTACTGATTCCTTCATAACTTTCTTTACAAAGCGTGAAATTGCACATGTGATATGCCTATGGACAAGTCCATGAGTTCGTTATGTTTTTTCAAAATTTCACATGCTTTTAGCGATAGCTCAAATTATAGTGAATTTTGAACTAAAATCGGGCAAAACATAACCTTTATCAAATTTATTCTTTGAAATCCAACTTAATGAACTTAGTTTGAAGTGAATTTCGGTATGAGCATTCTAGACACTTTGAAGGACTAGACTAGAAATTTTCAATTGAATGGGACATTTTAATACCTTTTTATTTTATTTATTAAACTGAAGAGAAAATCAGTGTTCTGGAATTTGGTGATTTGCATAGACGTTTTTTGTAAAAATGTGATAAAATTGTACAAAATTCATATGAACACCATTTTTATGTTGTTGGAAAGTTACTGATGTCTACTTCATAGTTTTCTTTTTTTTTGGCAATTCAAAGTTTTTATTGAAAACCAAAAAAATACAACCTACAAAGGGAAAAACAAAGAGAATCTAACTCCCCCTACCTTTAAGGAAGGCTAGGGAGGAAGCCCCTCAATAACCCTTCAACAAAAACCCAGACAAGCCCAGGTAGAAACAACAAGACCACCACAGCTATAATAACAAATGCTTCACATCATGGTTACATCTGCAAGCAACATTAAAAGTAACTTGCCTAACAACTTGCTCAGGGCTAATCAATTGATCTTCAAAAATCTTCTTGTTTCTCTGTATCCAAATATGGTAAATGCTTTCAACAAACATCATATTAAGCAACTGATGGTTCGTCTTTGTCCCCCTACTATACTTAGCAACAGTAGAAATGATAGTTGCAAGATCAGTATTGAGAGGCACATCAATTAACTGCAAACAGGCCTTCCAAATCTGTTGGCTGTAGCTGCGATTGAAGAAAATATGCTCTGTAGTTTCATTTGCAGTATTGCACAAAATACACCTCTGATCTCCCACAATCCCCCAATGAAACAGCCTATCTTTGGTACTGAGTCTACCTTGAAGCAGAAGCCAAGTAATGAAGATAGCTTTAGGATTTGCCCTGCTATTACAAGTAATCCTTCTCCAATTCACTTTAGGACTATCACCCCTCATAAACCAGTAAACCTTTTTAATGGAAAATTTACCATTAAGCACAAACTGATTGCAAGTGACAGAATCAATGAGATCAGTCCTAGAGTCAAAAATTTTCCTCATAGCCCATGATAATCTTGTAGGAGTATTAATAGTCCAAACATCAGCTTGCTTTATGTAATAAGAGTAAAGCCATTTGACCCATAAACGATCTTGTTTTTGAGATAAGGCCCAAAAATGCTTTGCAATTGCAGCCTTATTCCACAAGATAATTTCCTTGAAATTCAAACCACCACAAACCTTCTTATTACACATATAATCCCACGAAACAGGAGACTTCCTAGAATTAGTATCCAAACCTGTCCAAAGAAAGCTTCTAAGGATAGATTGTATCTCTTTAAGAACCTTTTTTGGAAGCAGAAAGATTTGGCACCAATAAGATTGGATACCTTGAAGAACTGAAGAAATCAGTTGAGTTCTGCCAGCATAAGAGAGTTTCTTAGCTGTCCAAGTTTGAACTCTAGCCACCACTTTATTAATAAGTGGTTTGCACTCGTTATAAAACAACTTCCTAGAGTGCAAAGGAACACCCAAATACCTAAATGGAAAACTTCCAGTAGGAATTTGTAAGATATCTGCAAGCTTTGAATTTCATCTTCTGTAACACCAGCAAAATACACATTACTTTTATCAAGGTAAGCTTCTAGTCCTGAAGCAGTGGAGAACTTTCGAAAAGCTTGCATAATAAGAGTAACTGAACTGGCATCAGCTCTAGAAAACAACAGCAAATCGTCAGCAACCATTAAGTGAGTAATGCTGAGCCTCTCACATTTGGGATGATAATTGAAATCAGGAATGTTCTTCAAATGATCCAGACACCTTGACAAATACTCCATGCAGATAGCAAAAAGAAAAGGAGACAAGGGATCTCCTTGTCTTAAACCTTTCTTAGCAGCAAAAGGAGAGCTGGGAACTCCATTGATGAGGATAGTATAAGAAACCGAAGTAACACAAAGCATGATCCAGTGCACAAATTTTGTAGGAAACCCCAACTCAGAAAGCATCATATGTAAGAAAGGCCATTCAACTGAATCATAGGCCTTTCTTAGATCAATTTTTACCATACATCTAGGGCTAACATTCTTTGTAGAATAGCCTTTAACAAGCTCAGTAGCAAGTAAGATGTTATCAGAAATAGACCTATTAGGAATGAACCCAGCTTGAGCAAGATCAATAACATCACCAATAACCTTCTGAAGCCTCATAGTGATAATTTTAGCAATTATCTTATAAATGACAGTGCAACATGCAATAGGTCTCAAATCCTTAACAGAAGAAGGATTAGGCACTTTAGGCACAAGAGTGACTAAAGTACAGTTTACCTCATTAGGCAGAATACCATTATCAAAGAAATCCCAGATAGCCATGTACATTTGAGGTTTAATAACATGCCAAATTTTCTTAAAAAACAGGCTATTAAAACCGTCAATGCCAGGAGCCTTGTTATCATCAATACACTTCAAAGCATAATCAATTTCATCAGTAGTAACATGAGAAATGAGAGCATTACTATCATCAACACTGACCTGTTTCCCAGCTCTCAGAATTGCAATATCAATCCCAGGAATAATATCTGCAGCAGACCCCAGTAGACTTTTATAAAACCGCATCACTTCTAACTGAATATCCTTTGCCTGAGTTAACTTGTTACCATGATTATCATACAAAATATCAATGCTATTTCTAGCAAATCTATCTTTCATTGCATGAAAAAAGAAATGATTGTTACCATCACCAAGCTGGAGCCACTGAATTCTAGACTTTTGCTTGTAAGCACTTTCTTCAATAGCAAGGAACTTCTTTAGCAACATCATATACTCAGCCTCCTGAGAATGAAGAAATTCAACAGCACAATTACTCTGTAAAGCCGTCTGAATTATGTCAAGTTGTTCTTTAAGTTGAATAATTTTATTATCCAAATTTGCAAAATCTCTCTGATGCAGATGCTTCAGTTGATCTTTCATTGCTTTCAATCTTCTCCATACTTGCTTCATCCAAGAATTAGACCCAAAACCAAGCCAATAATCATGAATCACTTGAAAAAATTCCTCATGATCTGCCATGTAATTGAAAAACTTGAAAGGCCTTCCCCCTGACCTAATGTCAACTGCACATTTTACAACTAAGGGACTATGATCAGAGAGCCCTGGATTTAGAAAATCCACCACCACTCCAGCATATTTACTCATCCAAATTGAATTGACAAGGCACCTGTCAATTCTGCTAAGAATTCTATTTTCTCCATGACTTTTATTATTCCAGGAATAAAAATGCCCACAACTCCTTAACTCCAATAAATCACTATTTTGCAAACAATCAGCAAAATCCTGAATTTCATAGGTAGTAACAGCTCTACCTTGAAATCTATCAGCATAATCAAGCAAAGCATTGAAATCCCCCATGACACACCACTCTCTCTGAGTGACAGTATCAAGTCTAGTCAGATCACTCCAAAGGCTCTTCCTTGTTTCCACAGTATGCAGTCCATAAACTATAGTGATTTGAACTGTATCTCCTGTCTGCTTATCAGTAAGGTAACCATGAATCCATTGCTCATGAGCAGCAGCAATCTGAAAAGTAACAGATGTATTCCAAGCCACCCAAATTCTTCCTCTCTGAGAAGCATTATAATTATCTTCCCAACTCCAATTATCACCTAACTTCCTTCTAACTTTCTCTTTATTACAACTTTTAACCTTAGTTTCTAATAAACCAACAAAACTGATCTTATTATGACTCAAAAACTTCCTCACTTCAACTATAGAAGAGGGATTATTTAACCCTCTAACATTCCAAGTACTTATAATCATGTAGGTGAGATATGAAAAGAACTATTCCCCCCCTCATCTACTGTGTGAACAACAGTACCTGGTCCTCCATAAGCAGCTTGTTCATTCTTGTTCCCTTTGGCTGAAACAACTGACCAAATAATGTCACCAACTCTAACATGTGACTGTTGCTTCTCAACTGTAGCTTGCACAACTGGAGTCCTAGCTGTCTCATTGCTCTGCAACCCAGGATCAGGGCCATTGTCTGTAGGAACAGCAGATTGGACAGGTCGAGGCTTATCAACAAGAATAGTCGCTTTAGGCACCCATTTTTGTGTGACTTTAGGATCAGTCCTAACCACAGCTACAGTTTTCTTCCTAGCACAGTCATTCCCAGCTGATTGACATTTATGACAATAGGGAGGAACCCAATCATATTGAACTTTTTGTTCTAAAATGTTACCATTAGTGTCTTCAATACAGACCACTTTAGGAACTTCCTTAGTCACATCAACTTCAATAAGTACTCTAGCAAATGACACTCTCATTTGCCTAGTAGTACATTCATCTGCAAATAGAGGAACTCCCACCATGCTGCCAATTCTACTCAGAGTTTCAGGCCCCCAACAGTTAAGTGGTAAATTGGGAAATCTAACCCATAACGGCACAACTCGCATAATCTCATTATGGAAATTAAAATTAGGAGTCCAAGCCTTCACAATCATTGGTCTATTATTCAGAGTAAATGGACCAGCATATAGAATTTCATTTCTATCCTCCATATTTTCAAACTTAACAAGGAAATAACCATCTTCATGCAAAAAACTTTAGGCTTACTCACATTATTCCATTCAAGAGCAATGAACCTAAAAATGGCCCCAATAGAAGGTGTTTGTCCAACCACATATAACACTACAACATTAGCCCATATATCAGACAGTTGAGCAACTTCATGCTTATCAATTTGAGCAATTGCCTTCCCACTTTTGATACTGGGAGCAACAAATTTCAATGACATTCCTTTAGCAGTCAACCTCTTCTCAGTAGCCAAGGTAGACCACGTTTTTGCAGGAACAACTTCTCCTTGTGGTTGGGAAATCTCTGCATGAGGTTCAGCAACAGCCGCAGCAATAGACACAGAATCAACAAGAACTTCAACATCCTCATTGCTAGGCATATCAGTGCTAGGCACAGTGCTAGACACATTGCTAGGCATTTTATCAACTCTACTAGAACTTGCAGCATTCACCTTCTCAACCATTGCTGCTTGTCTTTGAGCTATTCTATTTTGCTCAAAAGCTAGCTGCATAGCCGAAATTGCATTTTGGACCACGGAGATTCATTTCCATTAGTGGCTAATGGAGTAATAGTACATTCGGCACCAGAAATCCCAACATTTTCTTCCAAAGTTCCTTGCTTTGATGCTAAAATTTGTGCTTGGCGAATTAACAGAGGATTAGGAGTCTGTTGTTTCTTCTTTCTACCCATAATAAGCAATAAAATTAGTAGCTTACACCATACGTAATTTCAAGCTTATCAATGGAGGAGAAACCCTAACCCGTAACGGCTCTTTTCTTTGTGGTAGTAATTTTAGTGTAAGTCAAGCATGTATGCTCCTAACTTTTTGGATTTCGTGGATGAAGATGGAGAATGTAACTTCATAGTTTCTTTTTTAGTTTTAACGAAATAAGTTTAGTTTGAACTTTATTGAAAGAACAAACTCACATGGTACTGAATAAGATCAGTTTTTTAAATCAATTTTGTATGAATTTTAATTAACTGTACAAAATTCGGTTATTAGAAATTACAAATCCCAGATGCTGAAAATGTCTTGAAATACATAGGAAAAATATTATATCCTATAAAATATTTACACAATACAGACGAAAATTGAGATTAAGTACGAAATTGAAACTAATTGTAATTACAATTTATAGCATCGCATTTTCTTTTTTATGGAGATCGATGTTTAAGCACAATTTAACTTAAACTTTTTATGAAAATTGTTTTTGGTGATTAAAAACAACTTGGTTAAGAATAATCACATAAACACATATTTTCTGAGAGCCTCCCAATTAGAGTTGACTATTCTAGGTGAGATGATTTAAAGTTGGGAACCTATAATGACTTCCACATACCCAAATCACTCCAAAAATTAAAAAATTGATAAGAGAAAACAAAGAGAAAGTTAGTATGTGATTAAGTAGATAATTATAAAAATAACAAGAAGATAATTTTACATTTCTAACTCAATGACCCACTTCCTTTGTAAATGCTTCTAATATTTTTTTGGTTTTTTCTTAACTTCTAAGTGAGTATCTAAATTCATTTAATTACTAACTAAAACCCTTTTGTTGTGTTTTTCTTTGATGAACTTCTTACTTACTTATTACTTATGGAGAATAAAGTGGAATTCCAGTTGTTTTAGGTGGGATTGAAGTTGTTGTTTGAAAGGAAAATAAAGGGGGGTACTTATAGGAAAAATAAAGTGGGGAATTAGGAGGTAGAAAATCAGATTTCATAGGATGTAATTTTTTATAGGATGTAATATTATTTCAATTTTCCATATTACACTTTTGTTCTTTTACAGACTTCCAAAATTCATAACTTTCTGTAGAAAGCGTGAAATCGCGCATGTGATATGCCTATTGATTGGTCATTGAATTCTTTATGTTGTGTCAAAATTTGATATGCTTTTAGTGATAGCTCAATTTATGGTGAATTTTGTACTAAAACCGGTCAAAACAGAACCTTTATTCAATTTGTTCTTGAAATCCAACTTTATGAACTTAGTTTGAAGTCAATTTTGGTAGGGCCTCTTAATTGAAGGCTTTTGGATGGAGAAGAACTAATCTTATTTGAAGATTATTAAGTCATTTTTAGCAAAGAGCTCAATTTGAGATGGAATTTGGAGATTGTGTTTGGCTACTTGGAATTTAGCCATTTAAAATGCGACACGTGAAACGGCCTAAAATCAATTAGGAGATCATAATTACCTATCTAATTATGTCAGTTTATATAATTGATCCATTTGAAGATGGAGAACAATTTTAAAAAGTAAGATTGATCATAATACAATTTAACTTAGTTAGATTTGCAATTTTTTCCTCTTAATTGAAATTGGACCATTTAATTCATAAGTCAAGCTTTATCTGTTATTTCCCTAGCCCTATACTATGATATATTTCGCCCAACATGCAATATTTATAACATTGGTTGCTCATTTTATTAAAAAAAAAGAATTGTTCAATTATTTATGAAAATTATGCATAAACATCTCCATATTTTTCATTAATGGAGTGATGTAATAACTATTTATAAAGAAACTATAATTACAAAAAAAATGTACCAATTCTATGAACTATACAAATTTTCAATCTTGATCTTCACCATGATCCTTAATCTTCATCTTCTTGAATGAGTTTTGGAATTCATGTTTATCTGAAAATTTGTGATAATTTGAGATTAATTAACCTATTTAATTGAATTTTTATTTACATAACAAAAATGAGTCATTTTAAGAAGAACTTAAAATTTAATGACTTTTAATTGTCATTTTCATATGAAAAAAAAATATTTTTTATGAAAATTGAGTTAATCACTTCATTTTAATTTTCTATATTTTTTGTTTTTTTACTAATTTCCAAAATTCATAAATTTCTGTATAAATCGTGAAATTACACATGTGATATGCCTTTGGACAGGTCAGTGAGTTCTTTATGTTGTGTTAAAATTTGAAATGCTTTTCGTGATAGCTTAAATTATAGTGAATTTTAAACAAAAACCGGTAAAAACAGAATCTTTATCCATTTTGTTCTTTGAAATCCAACTTAATGAACTTAGTTTGAAGTGAATTTTGGTATGAACATTCTAGACACTTTGAAAGACTAGACTAAAAATTTTCACTTGAATGGGACATATTTAAGACCTTTTTATTTTATTTATTTAACTGAAGAGAAAATTAGTATTATGGAACTTGGTGATTTGCATAAACTTTTTTGTAAAAATGTGATAAAATTGTACAAAATTCATATGAACACCATTTTTATGTTGTTGGAAAGCTATTGATGTCTAGTTCATAGTTTCTTTTTTGGTTTTAGTGAAATAAGTTTATTTTGAAGTTTATTGAAAGAACAAATTCATATGGTACTGAATAAGATCAGTTTTTTAAAATAAATTTGTATGAATTTTAATTAACTATACAAAAGTTGGTTCTTAGAAATTACAAATCCCAGACGCTGAAAATGTCTTGAAATACATAGGAAAAATATTTACACAATACAGACGAAAATTGAGATTAAGCACGAAATTAAAACTGACTGTAATTACAATTTATAGCATCACATTTTCTTTTTTATGGAGATGTTTAAGAACAATTCTACTTAAACTTTTTATGAAAAATGTTTTTGGTGATTAACAACAACTTGGTTAAGAATAATCACATAAACACATATTTCATGAGAGTCTCCCCCATTAGAGTTGACTATTCTAGGTGGGATGATTTAAGGTTGGGAACCTATTAGGACTTCCATATACCCAAATCACTCCAAAAATTAATAAATTGATAAGAGAAAACAATTAGAAAGTTAGTAAGTGATTAAGGAGATAATTATGAAAATAACAAGAACATAATTTACCTTGCTAACTCAATGATCCACTTCCTTTGTAAAGGCTTCTACTTTTTTTTTTTTTGCTTAATTTCTAAGTGAGTTTCTAAATTCACTTAATTAATAACTAAAACCCCTTTTATGTGTTTTTTCTTGGATGAACTTCTTACTTACTAATTAATTATGGAGAATAAAGTGGAATTCAAGTTATTTTGGGTGGGATTGAAGTTATTGTTTGAATTGAAAATAAAGGGGGGTATTTATAAGAAAAATGAAGTGGGGAATTAGGGTTTGAAGGAGGTAGAAAATAAGATTTCATAGGATGTAATATTTTATAGGATGTAATATTATTTCAATTTTCTAGATTATACTTGTAAACCCCCACAATTTTATGAATTTTATAAATATATTTTAAAGTATATTTATATATATTTTAGTATTTAAATAATTAATTTTTTAAAGTGTTGACTATTTTAAGGTCAAAGGGATTATTTAATGTTTTAAATAATCAAATATTTTATATAGTCAAACTTTGAAAGTTATTTTAATATTTATTTAGTTGAGTTGGAAGTACAAAAGATTTTAATATTGGGTTAGAGGAGCCCAAACCTTATAGCTTTTTCTATGAGCATCTTTATTAAACTAGCCCATCAAAGCCCAACTCACTATTGGACCCTAATTGGGGAACCTATAAATACTTCCTTATTAAACAATTTTGCCACATGAAACACACATCCTAATTTTCTATTCTCTTTCTCTCTCTCTCTCTCCCCCACGCTTCTCCTCTTCCTCTCTCTCCCCTTCGGTTCTCTCTCGGCCAACCAGTGGCAGCAGCAGCGCCACCGCGACTGCCGGCCGTCCTTCTATCTCTTTCGATTGCCGTGAGTTCTTCCCTCTCTTATTTGGTTATTTTCTTCCTCCTCTATATTATTTTAATGTAGGTTTTATGTTTTAAGTATTGTTTTGATGTTTTAATAACTAAAGTTTGCATCTTTGATGATTTAAATATGGATTTCAGATTATATAGTTAGTATAGTAAAGTAATTAAATTTCAGATATAATATATTTATTAAATTAGGGTTTTAAAGCATCAAAGCATGGATTTTTAATGTTTTAAGAGTTGGAAATTGTAATACTATGTTATAGTTTATGAAAATTGAGTACTCTAATATTTATAAATATGTTAGAGTAAGTTTAAAAGGGTTTTAAAGATGTTATATGTTGCTGGAAATTTTAGTAACACACTTATGGTGGTTTTTAAACATTAAAGTGTTGATTTTAAGGGTTTTTGATGACTAGTATGGTACTACTATACTAGGGGGCACCAAAAGTTGAAGTTTTAATGTTAAAGAGGGTTTTTAAACACTTGTTAAGAGGGTTTGAAATATTTTAAAGTTGCTGGAAATTTATTAGAGTATTAATACTTGGATATGTTGGTATTTGGTAGGCGGAGAATATACTTTGAGCGATTTTTAAGGTCGTAAAAGTGGCCTCTCGTTTTGTCTACACAAGGTACGTACATACCTATGTGTTATTAGACTAGTATCATGTCCTAAGACTAGGATTGATGTAGTATCATGTATGGGGAACTTTTTATAGTTCATATGTGGCTTATAATCAAGTGATTTTGCATGTTTTATGCCATTGTGTGAAGCATGTTGCCTATGATGGTTATTATTTGTTCGTATGGATGATTGATGCAAGCATGTGAGATTGTGAACTTTATTTTTATTAATTCACATGAGGGAATTAATATTTATATTGTTTATTGGATCATGAATTGTATCATGTTGTTCCCTTGGATTATATTATTTTATTTACTTTATAAAGACCATGGGCCTTGTTTAGTAAAGTTGGTTAACCTATGGAAAGGTCGGTTGATTGTTGATCTAAGTCAACAAATAAATATTGGTTGATTGTTGTTTTAATTCAACAAATAGATATTGGTTGGTTATTAAACTAAGTAATGGAATTATTCTTGGATTATTTGAGTTGTTGATCACACTATTTAATCCTAAGATAAAAATAGAAGCTTTGCGTATCCATAGTATTTATGTTGGTTGTCTTACTTTGTGAGTCACAACAAATAATAATTTATTAATAACTTAAAGTAGAAAGTGAATAACAATAAGCTTTAGATTTATGCACGTATGAAGTGCTGGACTAGTATGAGTTGGAGTACATGGTGGTAGCCCATGACTTTTCTAGGGACCGGATTGATCACTGTTTTCTATTTTATTTAATTTAGCACCTTGATATCATTGGTCGTTGGAGTATGGAGTCGCGCCCGTACTTCGTCTTCTAAATTGAAGACTGGTTTGCTTTAGACAACTCTATTCATTGCCTATTCAATCTAATTATAATTAAGCTATTGGTTGTGGAGTCAAGTTCAGTATAGTCAATCTGTTATTTTATTATATTATTGCTATTGTTCTTCGTTGAGTAATGTGTATTAGTATCATGTTAGGTTTTATATTTTATTTATTATGTAGTACTCAGCTTTGCTGATTACGTGCTTTTCTGTATGTCGATCATGGCTGTGCCTTATTGATCCTGTGATGACCCATTTAGTGAGCAGTCTCTCAGGATCAATAGAGCATCAACCATTCCAGGTCTGAAGATGATGCATCATGGGTTCAGGTTTTCATGGAGAGCTTGTGTTTTAGTTCTTTAATACTTTTGTAATTCTGATTTAGGTATGGTTTGGATAGTTGACTTTTAAGTTGGTTTGACTTTTGGTTTGATTTTGGAGTTGAATTTATGGTTGACTAAGTTACTTGTGTTTTCAAAGTTATTTATTATTTCCGCTGCAAAATTCTGAGTAAGCCGATACGTTATCACACGGGCGAAAATACTTTGATAATTCTCTAAGTTATATATGAAAAAGGTATTTTAGAAAATAGAGAATTGTCGGGGTGTTACAAAGTGGTATCTTCGAGTTTAGGTTTTTATTGGCCTTTTGTGCCAATCTTATATTTTTAGGCGCCTAGTTACTTAAAACGAATTTCATAGAAAACGAGCTCCTACTTATTTGTTGTGCTTAAATCATTTTATAAATTCGAAACATGTTTCAAAAAGGATTCGAAATTCTTGTAGTTCGAATTTTTTTTTTATGTTCGGATTTTTATTTTAGTCCGATTTTTTTTTATTTTCGGCTTTCTATTTTCGAAAATTATTAATTAATTTTAGTTGTTAATTTTTGGTAGTCTTAGTTTATATTTTATTTTACCTTATTAATTTTGTGAGAGATGAGTAGAATAGGAAGGGCTTATAGGATAGAAAACTTGTATGTCTGCATTTAAATGTTTGTTCAGCATGTTTAGTGTGTTTTCCCTGCTTAACTGTTTAATGTTATTCCTGGCTTTAAGTAATCTGTTTATTCTTGCTTATTATTTGGGAATACATGCTAAGTGAGGGTATTATGTATTTATAGATGTCGTATTCATATGTTAACGGACCACTAGGCATGTCTGATATTAAAGCAGCCCGAGTAGGAAGCTACTCCAACCCTATTGTGCTTAGTGATGATGAGTCCGATATGGAGTCTGATAGTGAGAGTTACACCAGCGTAGAGGTTATTATGCGTCGTATCTTAAAAGTAGGCATCCCTGATAGTGATGATAAGGTAATCCAAGAGTTTGACCATGCTAAAGGGCAAACCAGAACGGACATCTACATTGCTACTATGAGATTTAATCCAGGCAGTGATAGCGATTCAGAGTTGGAAGAGGATGGACCTCAACTAAAAAGGATTCGAAGATCTACTAGAGTTAGAATTCAGGTTATTATTATAGTGAAGACTCTGGAGACTTTGAAGATGAAATGTTTACTCTAGAGAAGTATAAAGAAAATAAGGATATGAATGATAATGTAACTCCATAGAGTATTTATTTATGTTCTAAGATTAGTAGATGAATAAGTAGCTAAGCTACAATGGTTTAAATTTCCTTCTTTAGCATCATTATATTGTTGAGGAATAAGTTGGTTATTTTGGATTGGAAAAAAATATTCTTATTATCGTTTGAGGAAAAAATATTGTTGAGAATTTGGTTTAGTACACGAAAAAGGGGAATATTTTATTATTGTGATTGATTTCATTTGATCCTTATGTGGTTGTTGATGTGAATAATTATTCATGCGTGAATATAGTTGTTATGGTTCATAGTGTGTGAACTTAGTGTTATTGCAATTCCATAAGAATTGTATTTTGATGCGACCTTGTATGGTCAAATCGATTGATGCCTTCGTAGAGAATGGCAAGTAAGTTGTGAATCGAAACCGAAAGTAGATTTACGTTAAAATTCAGGTCGCGAAGTAGAATGACAAACAACGATACCACGTTAGCCTATGCTATTCGCCTATTGGTGGAGAAACTGACTCAAAAAAGGACTGAGTGTCCCGATCCTGCGGGGGATATGTTTGAGAGATTAGCTAAGATTAAGCCACCGTACTTTAAGGGGCAAGTTGACCCTACATTCTTAGAGAACTGGATTAGGGAGTTCGATAAGATTTTTGGGGCTGTAAATGGTCCTAAGGCTATGAAAGTTGGTCAGGCTGTGTTGTATCTGAAGGATGAGGCTGACTTATGGTGGAAAGAAAATGGAGTTAGAATTAGTGTTGTGGAAGGGTTTAATTGGGATTCCTTTATTGCTGCTTTAAGAATAAAATTTTACCCTGCATTTATGAGGAAGCAAAAGGCTCAGGAGTTCATAAACCTTAGGATGGGGAGTATGACTATTTCTCAGTACTATAGCAAGTTCATAACATTGTTTAGATTTGCACCTGAAGTTGTAGCTGCTAAGGAGCTGAAAGCTCAGAGATTTGAGCAAGGTTTGACTGAGGAAATTCAATTGGGGTTAGTTGGTGAGACCTTTGTGTTCTTAGAGCTACCCATATTTATTGTCTTCAGTCTAGGAGTGATAAGAAGAATGATGTAGTAGGCGAGAAAAGAAAAGATTTTAATTATGGTGGAATTCAGGGGAATTTTAAGGGGAATAGGAATGGGAATGGGAATTTCCAAGGAAGGAATGGCTAAGGTTTTGATGGTAAGGGCCTGTCTTAGAGGAGTTACAACTGTAAGAGATGTAACAAGAACCACCCTGGTAGAGACTGTAAAGGGGATCTAGTGACCTGTCATTACTGCCAAAAGAAGAGGCACAAAGAGTTTGAGTGCTTCACCAAGCAGAAGAAAGAGCAGAATGGTAAAGGTAGCGGTAATTAGGGAAGGTCCGGGTTCAATCAAGCGAACAACCAAGGGTCGAAGCCTACGGGACCGCATAATGGTCAAGGAAGCTACAGTAAGCCTGCTAATGAGAGCAACAACAAGAACCAGAGCAAAGCTCCGGGGAAGCTGTTCGTGATGAGTCGCAATGAAGCTGAAAAGTCTCTGACGTGGTTTCTAGTAATTTTTCTATTAACTCCGTTCTAGTTAAAGCGTTATTTGATTCTGGAGCGACCTATTCATTTATTTGGTCGTCCATTGTAAAAATTTTGGGGTTAGTAGACTTTGAAATAATTGACTTGCCTATAAGTATACATACTGGAAAGGGTGCTAAAGAAGATAATTGTGCCCATAAAGTACAATCTCCGCAGATGGCCTGACAAAAAGCTTAATGAACATCAAGTGTACCTTCTGAGAGCACAGAGGGGGAATATATGTATATGTATCATGAACTCAAAAGACATCCTTGCAAAATGTAAAGCTTTCTATTTTTCAGTGTTAAATTTTGTGATGGGATTTTCAGATGTGGAAGGTGTGTTCAGGAAGCTGAAGTCCCTCGGCATGATTACAACCATGCGATCCTACATGTTGTTACTTTGTGGTACACAAAGCAGGGAATGCAATTACCAAGAGTGAAGAATTTGTAGCCGACATGATCAATTCAGGTATTAAGCCATACACGCACGTCATGGATAGCATGCTGAGTTTATGGTTACATAACATATTGCACTTACTGTGAATGAAGAACTTGAGCTACACATGATACTCATTGTACAGTTTCTATCTCTGAGTTAATCGTAACACCTTGTTTTTGGTGCTTTCATGACTTGGTAATATATGTGATTGTCATCTGGGCAGGATAACCTAGATCAAATTATGTTTTCTCCAGTTGAACTGAATGTGGACTATAAAAGGAATCAAGTGCCATCGTCCTTGATATCACATGCACACTTCTAAGTTCTAACTCCTCTCCAATTCCTCTTCACTCTCTTTTCGTGTCTCTCTACTATTGGTTGTTTGAATACATCCTTATAGCTATGGATGGCAGTGAGGCGGGTTAAGTAGGAGATTCGCTCCATCCCCGCCCACATGGGGCGGGGATGGGTCTAGGTTTGGTGGGGATGGGGCTGGGATGGGGATTAAAATCGTACCGCAATGGGTAGTGGAGCGGGTATGAATTTTGTGTTATACCCGCCCCAAATGTGGGCGGTGGGGCGGGGATGGGTTTAAATACATACGCGCTGGGACGGGGATAGGTCTGGAATTTTCCCCCGCAATGGGTGATGGGGCGGGGATGTGGATTGGAATTTTACGCGGGTGCGAGTGTGGTGGTACCTTCCTCCGCACCCACCCTGCCCAATTTCCATCCCTAGTTACAGCTTAGGTTTATTGCTTATTCCTTATTGCTTGTTTGGGTTTAGTTTGAACTGAATGGTTGTTGCTTTTATCCAGCTATATAATGATAATCTATTACTTTAGGCCTTAGGGTTTCGGGGAACATAGTTGTGGACTAAAATTGATGTTGATAGAAGTGGTATTTGAAACACCTCTACAATTGAGCAAGTGTTCTGTTTCTATGTAGCACAAAATCAAGTCGGAATGTATATATGGTGGTAAATGGGAGGGACACAGGGAGGTGTTTGCGTGGTGGTTGAAGGGAGGGGTATGAGGAAGTGTGGTGGTGAAAAGAGAGGGGCATAAGGAACCATGCTATAGGTTGATGTGCTGCATAGACTCTGAAATCATGCAGGTGTGCCTGGTGTGCCACTACTATAAGGTGGGATGATGTACAACTTTTTTTTTTTAAAAAAAAAAGGTCAATTGCTCTGGTTTTCTCATATTAACCGGAGCACTTGACGTATTTTGAACATATAAAATTCACAAGTGCTCTGGTTTTTAAGACAATCGGAGCACTTGTAAATCTAAGTGCTTCAGTTTTCAACCGGAGCACTTAAAAAATACTACAAGTGCACGTATGGCGTCTGCTACAGGTCAAATATGAAGCACTTGTTCGATTTTTAACCGGAGCACTTGATGTTTTTTCCACTAGTGGAATAATGTCAAGTTTTTGAGAGAATGGAACATGAAACTCAAAACAGTAAGTGGTGCCGATAAAGAATCATAAATCACCTCACTCTCAACTTGACTTTCCTCTAAAGAGGAAATTTCAACCATGGTTTCTTCCTCCTGCAAAATATCCATCACATTAGTCTTTCTCTCAATCTTTTCATCATCCCAATAGCTCTCATTTATTATCCATCCCTCAT
Organism: Beta lomatogona; assembly: GCA_947646795.1. NCBI lineage: Eukaryota > Viridiplantae > Streptophyta > Magnoliopsida > Caryophyllales > Amaranthaceae > Beta > Beta lomatogona. The sequence continues at coordinate 4,077,237 of CANSNZ010001473.1, forward strand.
CATCATCATAAATAAACGGTTTGGGGCTAGAATTTTGAGCAGATTGACATTCAAATTGAGAAGAGGGGTCAAAAAGCATTTACTAATGTCACGTCACACGAAGAAATATCATGAGAATTAGAATGATAATTAGAACAATAAGGAGGTGGTGTCATGTAAGTTTGGGGTGAAAGAATAGATCTAGCAGATGAAGACATCTCCCACTCATAAGTATCCCTAGCCAACCATGCAGTTAAATCCCAACAATAATCAAATGATTGGAATAAAAATCCCCTATTAAGCATAGATTCTACCACCATCCTAGTTTCTTCATTTAACCCCTCATAAATCACTAGGCACATGTCCTACAGTTCAATTCCATGATTAGGACCAATAAAATCACCAAGTCTATGATAGTATTTTCAAAACACTTCATTCTCATACTGAGGAAAACAAAAAATTGCTCTAGAATTACTAGCATGTATATAGGGTTCATGGGGCATACAAGGTAATTCAGGAGAATTCATGCAAAAATTGGGAGTATTTTGATATAATGTATCAAAACTAAAAATATGAGAATCCCAAGAAGTATTACTATGTTGCCTATAAAAAAAAATTATCCCCATCAGCAAATAGCGTGACTTCATGATACAAAAAGGGAAAAGAAAAAATAAAAAATAAAACTTTTCACAAAGAAAAAAATATACAGTTTAGTCTCACAAACAATAAAAACTATATAAAACAATACCGTGTCCCCGACATGATGCCAAAGTTTGTCCCACGTAGTGATATGGACCCCCTACACACACTAAGAATAACTTAAGAATATAATGCAATATAGAACCTAAATATGAATCTAAATGCTCTAAAATGCAACCTAAATGAACCTAAAAACTATATATAAATATGATACATCAGTACTTCGTTCTTTCCTAAACAAGTTTGTTGTTTTTTACTTAGATGATATTCTTGTTTATAGTAAGAATGTTGATTATCATTTGTTGCATCTAAGGAGTTTATTTGAGAAACTTAGAGAGCAAAAGCTATTTTGGTAAGTTTGTGAAGTGTGAATTCCATGTTTCTAGTGTTGCTTTTCTTGGTTACATTGTTTCAAAGGAGGGAGTTCACGTTGATCCATCTAAAGTGAAGGCAATTGCTTCATCGTTAGCTCCTACTTATGCTGATGAGTGTCGAAGTTTTCATGGTTTAGCTTTGTTCTATAGAAGATTTATCAAGAATTTCTCATCTATTGTGGCTCCTATCACTGCATTATTGAAGAATTAGAGTTTTGACTGGTCTCCTTTAGCTCAAAAGGCTTTTAAAGAGGTGAAAGAGAAGTTATGTAAATGCTCCTATACTTGCTTTGCAGGATTTCAACAACTTATTTGAAGTAGAGTGTGATGCTAGTGGGGTGGGAATTGGTGTTGTGTTACTTCAAGAAAAGACGCCTATTTCATACTTTGGTGAGAAGCTTAATGGTGCCAAGTTGAACTACTCCAACTATGATCGTGAGTTCTATGCTATTGTTCGTCCTTTGGACAATTGGCCACATTATTTGAGGCCTGAACCTTTCATTCTTCATTCGGATCATGAGACTCTTAAATACATTCATCATGGGAAACAAAACTATGTGTTCCTAAATGTAGTGTGCGTGAACTTTGTGTTCGTTAAGTACGTAGTGGAGGCAAAGCTGGTCATTTTGGCATTCAAAAGACACTTGATACATTGAGTGAGCACTTCTATTGGCCTAGCATGATTAAAGATGTTCATATGGTGATTAGTAAGTGTGCAACTTGTCAAACATCCAAAAGCACCTTTCATAAGAGGCTTTACACTCCTTTGCTAGTTCCGGATCATCCATGGGATATTGTGAGCATGAATTTCATTAATGGTTTGCCTAGGACTCAAAGAGAAAAGGGTGCTATCATGGTGGTTGTGGATAGATTCTCAAGGATGGCTCATTTCATTCCTATGCACAAAACGGATGATGCTTCTCATGTGGTTGATTTTACTTCAAGGAAATCATTAGGCTCCATGGCATACCTAGGAGCATTGTTTCGGATAAGGACTCAAAGTTCCTTAGTCACTTTGTGGAAGATGGTGGGAACAAAGCTCTTATTTAGCACTAGTCATCATCCTAAAACTGATGGCCAAACTAAACTTACAAATAGAACTCTTGGTTCCGTGTTACGTGGTCTTGTGAGTAAAACTCAAAAAGGTTGGGATGTGAAGCTTGCACATGCGGGATTTGCTTACAATAGATCTCATTCATCCACTACTTTGCGTTCTCCATTTGAGGTAGTGTATGGTGTTAATCCCTTTCTTCCTATTAATCTTATTTCTCTTCCTAAAAATTGAGATACATACGGTTTCTAAGAAGAGGTTGGAGGATTTTAACAAGACTTGTACTCATGTCAAAACTCAAATTGAGAAGATGAATGCACAATACAAAGCAAGAGCTAATAAGCATAGGCGCCAACCTAAATTCAAACAAGGTGACTTGGTGTGGATTCATTTGAGGAAGGAGAGGTTTCCAAGCAGGAGGAAGAACAGCTCATGCCTAGGGCAGACAAACCATTTGAGGTGATTGGTGTGGTTTGTGATGGAGCTTACAAGATATACTTACCTAGTGACTATGGAGAGGTAAGTGCTACTTTCAATGTTGGTGATCTATCTCCCTATTATGTGTTCGTTCTTTTGAAGAAGGGGAAATGATACGGATTCTAAGTCAACTAATCAAGATGAACCTATTTCACTTCTCATGGAACATATGGGGTTCACTTTGGTGGCTCAAAGACAAGCATTTGTCACTTGTGTTGCTTGGATTGAAGAAGAAGCTACATAGCATATGAATTAAGTGTCATCATTCGTTAAAATGTTAGTTAAAGTAGTTAAGTTGTTTTTAATTAAGTTTAGTGCAATAAGGTCCGAAAATGCTAGATAAATTCAGTCCATGTGAGTCTTAGTTGTCATGGCTTGTATTTTAGGAAAGTATCCTTAAAGCATGAGTTGTAAATGGCATGCAAGGGTGTATCCTTGATGTCGTGTGGTTCTAGTGTATTTAAGGAAAGATTTGTACATCTTTCCTTAAGCTTGTGTTTCCTTAAGTTCTAGCTAAATCATAGTCTTAAACCAAGGGGAAACTTTCCTTATTTTCTCTTATGCTGGCGGTGGCAAGGCTTTCTTGCTTAATTAATATAAATAACACGTCTAATCACATTACAAGGGTTAGAGTGAGTTTATGACCAAAAATAGTGTTAAGTTTATGATTGTTTTCATATACCTAAGCTTTTATTAATTGATATTCAGGAGTGTTTATTCATTAGTGTTTAAACAACTTAATTCCAGGAGTGGATTGAGTGTGTTAAAGATTCTTAGTTGAGTAATTAGGAGTGATTACTTGTCAAAGAAATATCATTGTGACTTGTTTTAGTTTCGAATTTCTTGTGTGTGTTTGCATCAAAGGGACGTTTCTCTTGAGTACTTAGCTACCTTAGCTTGGTGTTCATATCAAACATTCACTTGAAGTCCATTACCTTGGTTAAGCCATTGAAGCACATATGGCCTAGGATGAGGAGATGTAGGTAGCTTGAGTTTGTCCACCATGGTTTGAGCAGCCACATTAATGCAACACTCCCTTCGTCAATGATCAAGGTACATACCTTACCTTTAATGGTGCACCTAGTATGGAATATAATATGGCTTCCCTTTATTGTAACCATTCATGGCTAGCAACTCCACTCAATGCTCTCCTAACAACGAGGCACTCCGCTTCATCGAGTTCCTCCACATCTTTTCTCTCCTCAAAGTACTCCTCTCCATAATCCTGCTCTCCTCCTATCTCTTCCTCATTCTCCTCTTGCAATTTTTCAAACTCCATAAGACTCACAATCTTCTTGTTAGAACACTCCGAGGCAATGTGTCCTAAACCTTGGGACCTAAAACACCTTCTCGTTTTCTCTTAGAACATATGCTCGCCCACCATGTGGAAGCATATTTTCTCAACTTCAAGGCCACTAGTTTTACCATTTTATCTTCCAGAACTTCTTTATAATCAAAGACTCTTTCAACAGTTCTCATCAATTATATGAACTAATTAGCATCTAACCTTCCATCATAGCCAGGAATGTCGACTTTGATGTCATTAGAAGGTCTATGTTGGTGAAATTTCCTCCTTGGACGCAAGGTCTCATCACTATCTCTCTATCACATTCATCTTCTCCTTCTCTTTGGACTTTCCATCTGATTAAGAGTTGTCTTACTTGGTCTTGTAGCAAAGTCACTCTAGCATTGCTCTCTCTTCTTTCTTCTTCTAAGAGTCTTAATGTCTCATGCCAATTGGCAGGTGGGTTAGGTTCATCACCCATCGCTAAAATGGGTTGATTTTGGTTTCGATTTCTGGGTAGGTTTTGGGACATGTTTAGGGATGGGAAAAATTGATAGAAACAGTCCCAACTATGGGCATTCCGCCATTTTCAGTCCCAACTAACGATTATTTTTGAGCAGTCCCAAATATGTATCATTTTTTACAAAATTGGTCCCAGCTGACTGGTCACCTGTTTAACAGGTTAAATTTTTTTTTAAAATTTTCTCAAACTAGTTTACTTCTTCCTCCTCTTTCTCTCTCCTCCCAACTTCCCCTGCCACCCCTCTGCCTCCCCCTCCCCTCTCACCCCCCTTGCCTACCACCCCCGAAATCCCCCCTCCCCTCCTTCCTTAGCCACGCCAGATCCCATTCTTTCTTTTTTTCCCACCTCCATTTTCTTCTTTTTCCGTCCTTTCCTGTTTCCATCTTTCATTGTTTTTTCTTCTTTTCTTTCATTCTTTTTCATTCTGAATCGTTTCACTTCCTCCATTAACACCACCACCCTCATTCCATTTTTTTTCCTTTTCTTCTCATTCTTTTTCTTTCTTTTAGTTCTGCAATATTATTACTCCCTTATTAATTAGAGTTAAGGTACTATGCAGAGTAAAACCAAATTGGTTGAGTTGAAGAAATTCTTGGTTTTGTTAATGAATGTGCAAAATTTCTCCTCTCTCTCTAGATTCCCATTTTTTTTGTCTAATTCGTTCTATTTTCCTAATTGTATATGATCTTACAATTGGTGTAACTCAGTGATATTGGTGTGTGAGGTTGACAATGGGGATTCTTCGATGTTGTATTCTGGGCTTCTGGCTAACGCGGTATGTCTCCACATACTTTTTGGAAAGTAGATATGAAATAAGATGGAAGTATTGATCAATTTGTTTGTGTTAGCTTTCTAGCTGCAGCCTTTAGGAGGCCTTGATAGTTGATAGGTCGTAGTTCATTTTGAGAGTCTATAATCTATATAATTGATCAATCAGTGACAGTGAACTATTGCAAATTTGTTTGCCTGTGCGAATAACATAAATTTAAGTGTGTCATTTTTGCAGGACAATTTGGAGATCCCAACTTTCAGTCCAGCAGCCAAGGTCATTAGAGATCAGTTGGTGTTGTAATGGGGTGGGTCGGTTGGTGTTTGGGTGGGGTGGGTCAATCGGTGGTAAAGGGTGGTGGAGACAATTTTTGTAGATGGTGGTGGTTAAGTTGGTTCTAGTAGCTCTAATGGTGGTGTTGGCGTAGTGTGTTGGGTGGTTGGGTGGCAGGGTGGTGTTGAATAGGTGGTGGCAAAAAACAAAACGTTTTACCTATTGTAGCAGGTTATTAACTTGCTGGGACCAATTTTGTAAAAAAATATGCATAGTTGGGACTGCTGAGAAATAAATGTTAGTTGGGACCGAAAATGGCGGAATGCCCATAGTTAGGGATGTTGTAAGACTTTATTTTTGGATGAAATGATTGTGTTTAGGGTAGGATTTGAGCCAGCTCTGATACCAAGATGATGGCCCTGTTTCGCACTTAGCTTTTTCATTAGCTTTTAGAGGTTTTGAGCCTATTTTAGAGTTTTGACCAGTCAAAACTCTATTAGGGGTGTTTGGTGAGGAGAGAGTTTGCAAAAGAGTTTTGAGGTCAAAACTCTCAAAACAAAAACGCTGCAAAATGCAACGTTTTGTTCAGAGTTTTACAAAACAAAAGTTTTGAAGACAATTTTGCCCACTGTTAATTAGCACTATTAACCAAATGCAAAACCACCAACACTTCCACCACCAATATACACCTCCACCAAAATCCACCACCGTAAACACCACCACCACCAACATTCACGGTCCACCGAAAAAACCACCACAACTCAGAAAATCACCACCGTTGATGAAAAATCAAAGATGGTGATGCTGCCTGATGGTGATGATGATTTAGGTTGCCTTATGTTGATGATGAACGATTGTCAATCGATGATGATGATTCTTTTTTTTTTCTTTTGACGGGGATAATGATGATTCTTGATGATACTTGATGATGATTTTTTTTTACTTGATGTTGATGATTATTGATGAACGATTGATGATGATAAGATGTGTTGCACATATTAGTTGTAGGATTTATTTTATACGAAATCAGTGGAATGGAAGTGAAAGAGAAAAAGGAGAGAGGAGGAGAGAGAAGGGGGTTATGGAATCTAGTGGCATGGAAGTTGTTTATGCTTGTGTATATGCTCAAGGGTAGGGTTGAAAGAAACTGAATATAATAAACTTGCTTTCACTGGTGGGGTGGGTTAGAAGGGGAATAATAATAATAATAATAATAATAATAATAATAATAATAATAATAATAATAATAATAATAATAATAATAATAATAATAATAATACTAATAACAATAACAAAAACAATAACAATAACAATAACAATAACAATAACAATAACAATAACAATAACAATAACAATAACAATAACAAGAACAAGAACAAGAACAAGAACAAGAACAAGAACAAGAACAAGAACAAGAACAAGAACAAGAACAAGAACAATAACAATAACAATAACAATAACAATAACAATAACAATAACAATAACAATAACAATAACAATAACAATAACAATAACAATCATAATCATAATAACAATAACAATAAGAATAAGAATAAGAATAAGAATAAGAATAAGAATAAGAATAACAATAACAATAACAATAACAATAACAATAACAATAACAATAACAATAACAATAACAATAACAATAACAATAACAATAACAATAACAATAATAATAACAATAACAATAATAATAATAATAATAATAATAATAATAATAATAATAATAATAATAATAATAATAATAATAATAATAAAGACCAATGTCTATAATTGTCATTTTACATCATAAAATACTTATCAGCTTTTATCAAACAACTAAGTGTTACCAAACACATTTATATAAACAGCAGTCAAATCCACAGTCAAATCCACGGAATAAAAAAGTTAAAACTCTAACAGCAAACTTTAAACTCTAACAACTAAACTCAAAACTCTGTTTGCCAAACAGGGTCGATATATATTCGAATTACCCATTGGAACATACATGAAAATGAACGAATTAGAAGTAAGCTAAGATAGTTTCCAAAGAAAAGCAACATGAACCTTGACGTGTGTTCTAACTCAAGTTGAGGTAAAGTCTCACCACTATAAGTGAACTAAAAGTCTTCTAAGATAATAAATTAGCCAACCAAGCTAATTAAGGAAATGAAACAATTCTAAATTTGATTCTAATCCAAGAACATAAATGAGAATCAAAGGTATTTCAGACACTTGTGTTTTTGGTCATAAAAATTGATTATCTTTCATTTCATTACCATCTCATATTTATACAAGCCAAATGACCGGTTTTCTTAATTAAAACGACAAAATTGAAATTAACAACTAACTAACTAACTTCATAACTCCATGTACTTGAATGTCTAAAAGTGAGCTAAGAGTGTCGTTAAAATGCTTCAACAACCTTCCTTGCCTTGCTGCACTTTTTCTTGATTCCAGGCATTTGGAGTGTGAATATGCTGCAATGCACTTGAGTTGCACGACAATGACTAAGAGAATAAGCACCACCAAAATAGCAACAACTTCCCACTTGAAATGCACGTCCAATTTGGTTGAAGTGAGGCGCCACCAAATAGGAACTAACTCTTATTCTTTACATCCATCTTCTCTTGTGTTTGCTGCAACTTGTTCGTGTAAAGTGCCCATTATATGACTCAAATGCAAAAAAAGTTTAACAAGACTCAAACAATGACAAACAACCGATTGAAAGAAGAAACACTAGTAGAATAATTGCTTATTGCTGCGGCTAAATTGTTGCGGTTTTACCCATACGCAACAATAAACCACGTCAAAAGAAAAGGAAAATTCGAAAATCAACCTACTGCTGCGGTTTCGGGTGGAAACCTCAGCAATATGTCTCAACGGAAAATTTTCAAAATTGGTTGACTGGTTTGACCAGATCTATTGCTGCGGTTCCCAAAAAAAACAGCAGCAATAGATTAAAATATTAGTATTTTCTAATAAATTTTTAATCTATTGCTGCGGTTTTTTGAGGAAACCGCAGCAATATCCCAATTGGCCCATTTATTTCTTAAGGAGGCGCTAGGGTTTGAGAAATAAATGAGCCGTTTTCACTCCTTTCTCTTCAGTCCTTCAACCGTTTCAAATCTCCTTCAAATCTCCTTTCTCTCTCCTCCTTCAAAGCTCCTTTCTCTTCTTCGTGCGGAAATTCGCCATTAAAACTATAAAAAAATCAGAGATTTCGATTGAAGAGATATGAGTGATGTTGTCCGAATGTTGGTTGATTCCACTAGCAGAAGAAAGAGAGAGAGGAAAGAGGAGAGAGGAGGGAGAGATGAGAAAGAGAAGACGAGTAGCGACTAAGAAGACATCGGCGACCGACCAGATGTGGTTTCAATTACAACTACAAGGACGACCATCGAATCATCGACGTTTTTCTTTCGCCTTGTCGCGAAAACTCTCATTTGGAATTGTGGAGATAGAAGTAGATCAAAGGAGAAGTAGCAAGGGGTTCGGTTGTGGAGGAAGAGGAGATGCAGACTCCGACGAGGACGAGGAGATGCGGACTCCGGCGACGACGAGGAGACGCGGCCGACCATATATGGTTTCAACTACAACTACAAGGTCGATTTGATTTTACTCAATTTTTTTATGTTTAGTTTGTTGGGTTGGATTATTTTAATTTACGTTCTCTTTTTTTTTTTCCGAAAATTTCCTCTTCTCCGACGAGATTAAGCTCGTGGATCCGAAAAAAACTTGGTTTTGTGGATGCTATTATTTTTGGTTTTGTGGATTGTACTCATTTTTTTTCAATTTAATTTTTTTTGTTAATTTTGTAGATCTAATTGAATCTGTATTTTAGGTTTATGGTGAATTAAATTAATTTGTATTTTTTTAGATATCATTTATATATATTTTTTTGGACTTTATATATGTGTATTTTCTTATATCAACATAAAACTTATATAGTCAAATGTATAATGTTGTAGTTATGTAATTTGTCAATTAATTTAATTCTTGAATGAATTCCAACAAATTTGGTTGTGGTTTTGAAAATGTTGTGTGGGTGTGACGTGTAGTATACTAGTATATGACATTAGAAATGTACATTTTTTTTTATAAAAAAAAAGCAACCTATTGCTGCTGTTGTTTGGTAAAAAGAGCAGCAATAGACTCACCTATTGCTGCTGGTTTTACCAACAACAGCAGCAATAGGTTACTTTTGCTGCAGCAGCAATAGGTTACTTTTGCTGCAGTTTTGGAACCGCAGCAATAGGTTGCTCTTTTTTTCTGCGGTTAAAAACCGCAGCAATAGGTAATTACCTGTTGCTGCGCCTTTAATTGTTGCGCGGCCAAAACCGCAACAATATACCACTTAATGACCGCAGCAATTAACCTTTATTCTACTAGTGAAAAGAACTAAACTGAAATAAGGACTCTCGAAACTCGACATCGGTGACACTAACACAAACTAATGAACCAAGTTAACATAGATTCTTCAAATGGTGTAGATAAAGAGAATGAGTTCAAAACCTTATGCAATGTAGCAACCACAAAATTTAGTTCCAGATCACTAGTAGATATATGAGATGTAGGTGATTGTCCTCCATCAGAAAGCGCAAGCAATCAAGGAGTGGCCTACTCCAACCTCAATGCAACAAGTTCGAAATTTTCATGGCCTTGTATCTTTATATAGAAAATCTATTTGAAACTTTAGTGTCATTATTGACTCCAATAACTTAACTCACGAAGCTAAAGAAGTTTGAGTGGAATGATCAAGCTCATAGAGCCTTTGAAGTTGTAAAAACACAGCTCACTACTGCTCCCATATCCTTGCCTAACTTTCATGAAGTTTTTGAGGTTGAATGTTATGCACCCGGAGTTGGTACTGGAGTTTTATTATCACAAAATGGGTGGCCTATAGCCTATTTTAGTGAGAAGTTGAATGATGCTAAGAGGAGTAATCAACTTATGACAAGGATTTATATACATATCAGTTCGAGCTTGGGACCATTGGAGGCATTATCTAATCACAATGGAGTTTTTTGTCCATTTTGATCATGAGGCACTCAAGTTCATTCAAAGCCAACATAAGTTACAACCACACCATGCGTAGTGGTGGAATTCCTTCAAACATTCCGTTTCACAATCAAACACAAAGCTTGAAAGATGAATAAGGGAGCAGATGCACTTTCAAGGATGTATTTACTTTTAACAACTTTAAGTCTAAGAGTTGCTGGATTAGAGTTGTTGAAAGAATGTTATGAGGGTGATCAAGATTTTAGTATTATGTTTAAAAAAGGTCATAATCATGCTATTAGAGATTACTATCTATTGAAAGGTTTCATCATCATCATCATCATCATTAGAATTATTTACTAATATTATTATAATAATTATTATTAAAAATTCATGATTACAATAATAATAATAATAATAACACCCACAATAATAAAATAATAATAATAATAACGGTTTTTTCACCAAATACCTCTGAGTTTTCGGTTTATTCACGAGGTACCCTCGCACTTTTGAAAATACACCTGGTACCCCTCACTTTTATGATAATACACCCAAATGACCTTAATGACTAACGACGGTTAACCCCGTTAGTCTTAACCCTAATTAACACCTAATTAAACCCTAATTAACCTAACTAAACCCTAAATCGTAACCCCTAACTCCTAACCCTAACCTTCACCCCCTAACTTCTAACCCTAACCTTAACCTCCACCACCACCACCACCCATCCCGCCTCCCCCCCCCCCCAGCCCCCCTCCCCTTCTCCCACCCCCCCCACCCCCACCCCACTCCCACATCCCCCATCCCCACCACAACAGCCCCCCTCCCCACCACAACCCCCCAGCCCCCCCACCGCACCCAGCTCCCGATTCCGCCCCACTCCCGCTTCTAGGTCGTTCCACTTCCCACGAAAAACACCCCTGCGATTTTCGACCAACCCCCTTTCGGGTTGTCCCACTTCCACAAAAATTACCCCAACCCCTTCGATTTCCGCAAAAAAAGCCGGTGCATCGAAGCGGTCGCAACGGGGTGAAAAGCACCACAAGTTTCTTTGCGCCCGAATGCCAAAAACGAAACCCGAGCCTCGATTTGCCTACGATTGCTCGAGGGAATGGGGATGGATGCGAAAATTCGCGGGTTGGGGGATGGAGGGAAGGGGGCCGCGTGGGTTGTTTGGGGGGTCAGGGGGGTGGGGGTGGGGTTAGGATTCGACGGGGGGGGGGGGTGGGGAATTCGACAGGGGGGGGGGAGCCGCGGGATGGTGGGGGGGAGCTGGGTTGGGGGCGGTGGGAGGGTGGGGGTGGTGGGAGGGTGGGTAAGGGTTAGGGTCTAGGGTTAGGGGTTAGGGTTAGTGTTTAGGGTTAGGGTTAGAATTTAGGTTAATTAAAGTTTAAATCAGAAAATTAGTGTTAGTGACTAACGGCGGTTAACGACGTTAGTCGTTATGGGCATTTGGGTGTATTATGTTGAAATTGAGGGGTACCAGGTGTATTTTCAAAAGTGCGAGGGTACCCGGTGAATTTTATGAAAATTCAGGGGCATTTGGTGAAAAAAAGGTAATAATAATAATAATAATAATAATAATAATAATAATAATAATAATAATAATAATAATAATAATAATAATAATAATAATAATAATAATAATAATAATAATAATAATAATAATAATAATAATAATAATAATAATAATAATAATAATAATAATAATAATAATAATAATAATAATAATAATAATAATAATAATAATAATAATAATAATAATAATAATAATAATAATAATAATAATAATAATAATAATAATAATAATAATAATAATAATTGTTTAGTCTACTTGTCTGACAAGCAACTTCAATCATTCAAGATGCTCTTTTATGGAGACTTGTGCAACGATCCCCGAATTCTGCACTCCAAACCTGAGCTCCGTTCCCGAACCTGCAGAAAAAGGAACCAACCCGGGAGGTTTTGGTGATGGTTCCTCTTCCGAAGCTTAAGTCGGTTATCAGGTATGGAAAAAGGGAGTAGAGATAGAGAGAGAAAGTGAGAGAGAATATTTTAGCAGAGTAATGGCACACTGTTCAATGCCCTCTTTTTACCTGATTTTGAGGAGACTATTTATAGTGTTTAGAATATGAGAGCTGTCATTTGATGTCACCCTAGAATAGGAGCACCTGATTAGCTAGGCAATCAAATTGCGACACGTGGCAGACAATGATTGGGAGCTGAATATCAGCCAATCATATGCAACCGTTTTTTGGGAGTTGGGCTCTGATTATTCTGTTCAGGCCAAAAGTGGGCTTTTATCTTTTTAATAGGAAAACCCCGTAAAAAGTTGCCCAGCTTTCCTCCCTTTTCCTAGGACACGTGGACGCGCTCCAGATTGGTCCACATGTCTCAACGCTAACCCTTTATTTTTAGGTTACAACATTTGCCCCTAAAACAGGATTTTATCGTTGCCAAAGACGGTTAATGCCCTATTACCAGAGGAAGTTACCTCATTTTTGAAAATCAAAGACGCGCCAATTTTTCAGGAGAGCCACGTGTTCGGTCGTTTTTAACCGGTTGGGGAGGTTTTTCACCCTCCTATAAATATGTCCTTTTGTCCTTTCTGAAATCATTTCACACCTTGAGTAATTTTTTCTAAAGAGAGACGCCCCATAATTTTTTCTGATTTTCTAGAGAGAGAGTGTGTTCGTCTAGACTTTGTTTACTTCACGGAACGTCCAAGCGCTCATCAGGTATATCCCTTTTTCTTCCTCGTTCTCCTTATTCTTTATTTTTTCTTAAAAAAACAATAAAATGAATTCCTTTTCTTCGTCAAAAAATCTCGGTTGTTAAAGAGTTTGCCTTGACACTAGAACCGATAATTTTTCTCCTTCGGCACATTCTAGGTTTGGGCCAATTCTGGTTGGCCATGTATATCATTTTTACGGATTTGGCCGACAAAGTCAGATGACCCAGTCTTTACCTATGCAGGGTAATATGGCGCGCGTCAAGCAAACCGCCCGTCTAAGACGATCATACTCCCGGCCTCCAGTTCTGAAATGGAGGAGTCTACTGGATAGGTCCCCGAAGAAGTGAGGGAAAGAGAAACACAAATTGCTCGGCCAGCGGCAGAGCGTTCTTCCTCTGGAATTGTCAGGGAAGAAACTTTCGAACAAATAAACCCAGAGGCTAGCCCGTCTGGAATAGATGCAGATATGGGCGAGGGTAATAGTGATAATGACGAGGGCGAGTATAGTTCCCCTGATGAGTCGGACGAGCCTTCTACCACCTCGTCCAAAATTAGGAGCCGCCTAGGTCCCTTGTCTGACCCTGGCTTTATATTAGTCAACCGTAAGTGGTTAGAAAAAATAAGCCCTCACAGCAGCCACTTGTCCTCGGCTATGCCAATGCCAGGCTATTCATTTGTAATTCTGGACGAGTATGCCACAATTTTGAGCGCTCCCCGGGGTCACTTTGCAGTTTCTAAGTAAGATGTACCGTCTAATGTATTTGTGTACTAACCAACTTGCTTTTTTCTTGCAGAAGCGGCCAGAGCACTTCTTAAAAAATCTTGGACGGGCGACATAAGTATGTCCGAATTTAGTGCAAACCTCTGGAAAGAATATTCTATATCTGGGCCCGAAAAGAGGGCTTATACTTTGATAAGTTCAAATACATATATACATATATATATATGTATATATATATATATATATATATATATGTATATATATATATATATATATATATGTATATGTTAGGGATGGCAATTGGGCGGGGCGGGGCGGACGCGGAGGATGGTACCTCCACACCCTCATAAAATACCCATCCCCATCCCCGCCCCACCACCCATTGCGGGGGAAAATTCTAGACCCATCCCCGCTCCATCATCCGCATGGGTACCCGCACCCGCTTCGTACCCGCGTCGTACCCACTTCATCCCCACCCCACCACCGCATTGGTATCCGTACCCGCGTCATACCCACATATTTATATTTTGCAAGATAAAATTATTAATAATATAAGTATATAAATAGAATTTTAATAGTAAATATGCGGGGCGGGCGGGGATGGGGCGGGTATAGCATAAAATCTATACCCGCTCCACCACCCATTGCGGGTATGATTTTAATCGCCATCTCCACCCCATCACCGCCAAACCTAGACCCATCCCCGTTCCACTTGGGCGGGGATGGGGCGGGTCTCCTACTTGGCCCGCCCTACTGCCATACCTAATATATATATATATACATATATATATATATATATATATATATATATATATACATATATATTTCTGATGTTCATCCTAAAGTGTTTGGACGAGGGTCTGTCCTAGAAGGCGGCTAGTCTTGGCCGTGCTTCTAGGTATATAAGACGTTTATACTTGCTTAGACGAAGATCCTTCATGGAAGGAGAACGTCTGAATTTGGACGTTCTTCTGGATCTTCGTCTGTAATGTTTTTTTGGACGAGGGTCCATCGTAGAAGGAAGCCGGCTGTACTTGGTCGATTTCCTTCAGCGAATGGTCTTCGTCCAACATCTGAGGTTCCATTGAACTTCTTCCTGGACGAAGGCCTTCTTTATTGGGCAATCATCGTCCAAGGTTTTATAATATTTTTCGGACGAGGGTCCATCGTAGAAGGAAGGCGGTTGTAATTGGCCGGTTTCCTTCAACGAATGATCTTCGTCCTGAAGGTAACGACCAATTTGGCCGGATTCCTTTAGCAAGTAGAGTGCGTCTAAATTTCTAATTTTAACATCGTTGTCTTTGGACGAGCTTTTTTTCGACTTTTAAATTTTTTTCTTTTTTCAGAAGAATGCCCTAACATCTAAGACGTTGGCTGGGAAATCAACCACGTCTCAGAAAAGACAATTTGTAGCCGGGGATCCTCCCCCGCCCAAAAAATCCAAAGGCTTCACAGCAAAAAAGAAGAGTGAACGGACGGGCTCGTCCGTTCACAAGGCTATCCCCGTCAGTCGGAGGACGAGGGATGAGTCTCGCCCACCTCCAGTGGGTACATCCCTGAAGGTGGATGACTCGTCCACCGTTGCTCCCCTTTTGGGAGAGAAGGGACACATCTCCACCCTCCTCCCTGTGAATCAGCCGGACGCGGCTGTTCAGAAGAAGACTCAGCCTGAAATGGTTAGTGTTACGGAGATTCAGCCAGACGCGGCTGACAAGGAAGGATTGGCCTTCAGCGGGCCGGTCGCTCAGTTGGTGGCTCATATGCCACCATCATACAGATCAGCGTCCTTATCTTCGGGTGAGTCATACTACTCAAATGTAGTTCGGAAGCTGCGAGTTGGTGGACTTCCGATGAGTCCGTCCAACAAACTTGTAGTCGTTCTTCCCGTCAAGAGAACTGACGCCTCCAACTTTTCAGATAAGGACAAGGGCCCCTCTTTAGAGCCAGCCGTTCTTGCTGCTGACTCAAATGGTGAGTCCTCTCAGGCATTTGCGAAAATGTCTAAGGTTGAGAGGGACAGGCTAGAGCAGGAGCTTTTCAAATCCTACCCGGAGTCCTACATCAAGGGCCTGAGTGGTGCATCGTCTGGGCATGTTGGCTACATGTCTCAGCTTGCTATTGAGGTAAATCTCTTTGCTATTTTAATTTGATACTTGTAATGTTTTAATCTTTTTTCACTCGTCTACTGACTTGTGTTTGCTCTTCGTCATTAGAGCCTTTTGCTCGCAGCATGATTACCGAAGACTGGGCGAGAGAGTTGAGAAGAGAAAACAAAAAGCTCGTCCACCAAGCTACAACGGTCGGGGACAAGGCCATGCATGACTGTGAGATGTTGAGGACTCTTCATCGTCAGTCCCAGGAGGCCTGGGTTCGTCTGGCCACTATGGAGTCCAGCAACCAGCAGTATCTCATTAAATTAATGACCTACTCAAAGAAAAAGAAGAGTGGAAGCTGGCCGTGGACACCATATCTGCCGACCTCAAAGGGGAGAGGAATACTGCGATCTTGGCTGCTGCCATGCTCAGAAAAGAGAACGCACTAAGTGAGGATAATGCTCGTCTGAAGTCAGAGGAAGACCAATCCTTCACTGATGCAAAGGAGGCCCTTGTCGATGTGGTCGAAACCTCCAAGGGTTGGTCCTTGAAGGCTTTTGAAATGACGATCAAGCTTGGGCACGTCGACCACTTTGAGCATTGTCTGATCTTTCAGCAAGACGTGCACAGGGCCCAAATTGATGGTCAGACTCCCCCATCCTTCGTCGATTCTGACGACGAGGAGGAAAATGAAGAAGGGTCTCCTTAAGACGGCCAACAACTCCCCGAAGATCCTCCTGTCGACCAAGATACCCATCCTGCTGAATAAAATATCTAGTCTTAGGCTAGTGTCTGTTTGTTGTATCTTGGCCGATTGCCATCCTTATAGCTTAGTCTTCTTTTGTTTAGATTAGTTTGTAGCCCTTGTCTTTTATCAATGGATTTTGTTACAGAAGTGCTTTCGTCCAACTTAGTTCATTTAACAATTTTTATCTTTAGACTAACCATCGAACATTTGCTGAACTTATGGACGATTACATTATCTTGACTAGATATCGTGGACGATCATTTGAACTTTAACCAACATGTCAAGTACCAAAGATACTCATCCTATAATTTGGACGATCATTGAACTCTACACAAATATGCCAAGTTTAAATGGAACTCGTCCTATAATCTGGACGATTATTAAATACTTGAACAAATATGTCTAAGTTCAAATGGAACTCTTCCTAGAATCTGGACGATTATTAAACTTAGAACTAATTTCCGTAAGTTAAAATGAGCTCGTCCTAAGAGTCTGCACAATTATTGAACTTCAAACAAATGCCCAAATTCAAATGGAATCCTAATTTCTGGACGACCATTGAATTTTTTTAACAAAAGTCTAAGTCAAAAGGAACTCGTCCTAAATGAGTGTTTTAGAAGTTCTAAGGCTTTGTTATTTCCCCCCCTTCTTTGTACTGAGCTTGTCCTGACATTCCAGACGAGCTGTGTTTCAAGAAGGAGAACGACCACAATAGGTTGAACTTTTGTATGACTCTCATCTGGAGGAGCGTAGATAGTTTGTTTCCTGAATATAAATACACTCGTCAACCTTCTAGGATATGATTGCCTTTATGAGCTTACCATTTCCTGGTCGGCCTCCTTTAGGAAGTAGTGTTCGTCTTGTAGTAATGGTTCCCTTATTAGGGCTTTTACTACTTGGTTGACCTTGCTTTTGAAAGTAAGACACCTTTACTAAGATGTGCGTATTTCAGGCCGACTTCCTTTAGGAGACCATAACGTTTGCTTTACTAGAGAATATTATAATTTGGTTGACCATGTATGTAATCTACCTTCCATGAGATTTATTACTTTTTGGCCAGCCTCCTTTAGGAAGCAATGTGCGTCAGAAGAATGATTATCCCTTACTAGGGTGATTCATTCTTTTTGTTAAATCCTTTTTTGGACGTTATTGATTTCTTCAATAAGTTAATGTCACTTTAAGACCATTGGGTTAACAAGTGGTTAAAAAAAACCTCCAAAGTGAATGACTTAAGTAAAATAAAGAAACAATGGTGAGTATAGGAAGAAAGTAGAAATTATATTATATGAATTTTGCTTGGCAAACTACCAAGGTACATGTATACATTTCTAATTATCTTTTTGTGTCGTGGCACTTTTTGTGTTTACAGACTACTAGCATCATTGCATATTGATCTGGATCATACGTAGTACTTCTTCAGAGTGTATGAATTACAAGTGCGCTGTATTGGTCGTCCATCAATATCTTGGAGATGAAAGATTCTAGTTCTTTCTTCTTGGACAATCATATAAGGACCTTCCCAATATGCTGTCAACTTACCCAGTTCTTTAGCTTGTCATACGGCTTGTATGTTTCTCTGAACCAAATCCCATACTTTCAATGGTCATCTAGCGATTATTTTGTTAAAATCCCGAGCAATTCGAAGCTTGTACGATTGCATTCTCAATAGTGCATTACCCCTTACCTCTGGTAACTGATCCAAGGCAGTGCGCAAGGCGGCCCAATTGGCCTCTTCTGTGTACATCATGACCCTTAGGGTGGGCTCTTGAATCTCAATGGGCAAGACAGCCTTAGTTCCATAGACTAACATGAAAGGTGTCTCGCCTGTAGAGTTCTTAGCCGTAGTTCTGATTGACCATAATACCGGTTGTAGTTCTTAAACCCATAATCCCTTGGCATTTTCCAGCTTCTTTTTTATGCCGTTTGACAAGATTTTGTTAAAAGACGCTACCTGTCCATTAGCTTATGGGTGGGCTACTGTAGCAAAATGAGTTTTGATCTCTCTTTCTGCCAACCAATCTTTCAACTTTGGCGTTTCAAATTATGGACCATTGTCGAAGACGATTGACTACGGCATGCGAACCGGGTTATAATATTCTTCCAAATAAAGCTCTTAACGTCGTTCGCAGTTATGCCTTGCACTGCCTATGCTTCTACCCACTTGGTAAAAATAGTCCACAACCATAATTACAAAACTTCTTTTTCCCAGCGGCCACAGGGAAGGGTCCCAAAATGTCCATGCCCCATTTGGCAAAACGAAGTGGGAAAAAGATGGGAGTTAGATAATTTTGACTGCTTCTGGTGCAAGTTTCCATGCTTCTGGCAGCTATCACATTTTTTTGCATACGCAAGAGCATCTTCTTTTAAGGTAGGCCAATAGTACCTAGTTCTCAAGGCCTTCTCTCATAAGGCTCTTCCCCCAATATAAGATGCACAAGCTCCTTCATGGAGTTCCTTCAGCACTTCTAGTCCATCCTCCCTAGTAATACATTTCCGAAGAGGACGATTGAATGACTTCTTGTACAGGGTTTCATCCCATAGCTCAAACCACTTGTCCCTGGCCTTGACATATTTGGCCTCCACAGGGTCTGAAGGTAATTGACCTGTCTTCTTGAAGTTTATGATAGGCTCCATCCATACTGTTCCTCGGCTAAGAAACAGGATTTGTTCTTGATCAATACTCTTCTTGGGATTGACCTCCCAAAACATTGTCCTTGGTACATCATAGTCAGCCGAGCTAGCCAGCTTTAAGAGAGCATCAGCCTGATGATTTTATGATCTTGGTACTTGTTCCAGAATAAAGCGCGTTAAAGGCTCAATCTCATCCTTGATCAGACGCATGTATTTGCTCATTGATGCTTCCCTGCATTCATAACCTCCATTGACTTGGCTGACAACTAAGAGAGAGTCTGATTTGGCCTTAATCTCTAATGCCCCAGCCTGTTTGCACATCTTAATCCCAACCAGTAGAGCCTCATACTCAGCTTCATTGTTGGACGCCTGGAACAATGCATATTCAAACTTATCCCCGTCCGGAGACTAACAAATGATTTATGTCCCACATCCATTGGCGGTTGACGATCCATCTACCATGAGCGTCCAGTGCTTCATGCCTTCAGCCGGATCAGCTATTGGATCTATAGTTGGCTGAGTAAGCTCAACAATAAAATCTGCTAAGGCCTGACTTTTGTTTGGCTTCCTTGGCTCAAAGGTTATGTCAAACATGTTCAACTCGACAGCCCAATTTAGCATTCGTCCAGCAGCCTCCATTTTTTGCAAAACTTATTTCAAAGATTGGTCATTATAGACTAGTATACTATGGGCCAAGAAATAAGGCCTCAATTTCGGCTGGCCATCACCAATGCCAATCCAAACTTCTCAACTGAGGTATGTCTACATTCTACGTCTTTGAGTACATGACTCACAAAGTATATTGGTATTTGCACAGTTTGATCTCTCTTGGCCATTACGACAACACTTACAGCCTGAGGAGAGACAACTAAGTATACAAATAATTTCTCCCCCTAGGCAACCTGGGTAACTGACGAAGATGGTCTTTGACCTGCTGAAGCGCTTGCTCTGCTTCAGCTGTCCACTCAAGATTGGTTTTTTCTTGATTGTAGCAAAAAAGTGATGACACTTATCTCCCGGCTTAGAAAGGAAACGGGCAAGAGCCACCAGGCAGGTAGTCAGACGTTGCACTTCCTTAATCTTGGCCGGTGATGTCATATCCAATATGGCTTGAATTTTTTCAGGATTGGCCTCTATTCCCCGCTGGTCTACAAGAAAACCCAAGAACTTCCCGACCAAGAAACCAAAAACACACTTTTTGGGATTCAGCTTTAGCTTGTACTTCCTCAGAGTCACAAAGGTCTCCCGTAGATCATCAACATGGTCTTTTTCTTGCCGATTTTTTACTATCATATCATCTATGTAGGCTTCCATGTTCCACCCAATTGTGGCTGGAAGACTGTATTAATCAGTCTTTAAAAAGTGGCTGGCGCAGTCCTGAGGCCAAAAGGCATCATCAGCTAGCCATACAATCCTTTTTCTGTTATGAAGGATGACATGTCCTGGTCGTCTGGCCACATGGGAATTTGATGAAACCCGAAGTAGGCGTCCATGAAGCTTAACAAAGTATGGCCAGCCGTGGAATCAACCAACCGATCTAACTTAGGCAAAGGAAAACTGTCCTTGGGACAGGCCTTGTTGAGATCAGTGTAGTCCACACATATTCTCCAGGTGCCATTGGGGTTTGGGACCATGACCACGTTAGCTATCCATTATGGATAATAAGTTTCTCTTATGAACCGAGCTTCCAACAATCTCTGTACTTCTTGGTCCACCGCTTGATTTCTGGCTGGTCCTAGATGTCTTTTCTTCTAACGAACTGGTTTCAGACTTGGGTCAACGTTCAGCCAGTGGACGGCTATTTTTGGATCAATTCCAAGCATATCTTCAATACTATAGGCAAACACATCTTGAAATTCTTTGAGCAAATCTATCAAAATGCCTCTCAATTCAGGGGTAATAGAAGATCCAATCTTTAGGGTTCTTTTCGGACGAGCATCATCTAAACATATGTCCTATGGGGCCTCAACAGACACTAGACGCTCAAGTGCCAAACCCTTGATGGCCATAACTTTTTCAGACGAGTGAGGTTCTTCTTTGACGGACACATACTTTCTTTTCTTGTTGGGAAGGGTTTCGGACGTTCTTCATGAGGGAGCAACCTGCGTCTGAGGACTCTCAATGGTCATTCTCAATAAGGCTGTCTAGTTTTTCACAATTTCGGTCGTTTTCCCTTCGCCAGCAACCTTCGGCTGGTCCTGCTTCTCTACTTTCCAAGACGATGGCTTAAAAGTAGTTAGATAACACTCTCTGGCCGCCTGCTGATCTCCATAAAGGGTTCCAATTTGTCCTCCCGTCACATTCAAACTTCATGAGCATAAGGTGAGTAATTATCACTACTTTAACATAATTTAGAGTTGGTCAACCAAGAATAACATTTTAGGCTGTTAAGTCTCGGACAACCAGGATCTTGATGAACAAAGTCCGGAGACATCCTTCTCTCCTATTCAGACGGGCAAAGTAGCCGTCCCCGTGGGATGGATAACTCCTCCCCCCAAGTCCAATGATTAGGTGGTGGACAGGGACCAAGTTCATATCATCAAACTTTAATCTGGACAAGCAATTTGCACTAATGATATCCGTCGAGCTTCCAGTGTTTATCATAATTCTTCTTACTCTTAGATTTGCTATCTTTATTTCCACAACCAAGGGGTCATCATAAGGAGTTTTCAGCTTCCCCCGATCTTGCTCACTGACCACTATATTTGGGAAGGGCTCGGCCTTTGTCTGATCAGTTAGCAAAATTTGGCCGAGCTCCCGGAGATAGTTTTTGTGCCCCCCATTGGATGGTCCTCCAGCTGCAAATCCACCAGAGATGACTAAGACCACATCTTCATCAGTGCTTTAACTTCCCTTCTTCTTGTTTTGACGACCATCCTTCTTATGAAACATTCTTCCCCCTTGGGGAAGTACGACTTCATCTTCCCTCGACGAGCTAAATCCTACAAGGCTCTCTTGAGGTGCTTACATTCATTTGTCTCATGACCATAGTCCTTATGGAAATGACAATACTTGCTCTTGTCTCTGTTCCTATAAGGAGTCTTCATCTCAGCTGGAGCCTTAAGCTCATATTGATCCTTTATCTCCATAAGAATGAAGTACTGATCTTTGCTAAATTCTATGGCATCAGCTGAAGATTCATTTCTCTTTCCTCCTCTAGAAAAAGTAGTTATAGACGTTATTGCCTAAGTCTCAGCCATTTTAGGGTTGTTATTTTTTGTCTGAACGACCTCTTTAGGCTTCTTAAACTCAGGGTGCTTAGCCTCAGCACAAACTTCGATGGCATGTATCAATGCTTCAGCCTCCATCAGGGCTTCTGTAAGAGTGGTGATTTTCTTCTTAACAAGATCAAACATAAAACTTCCTGGCCGTAGCCCTCTAATGAAGGCGTCAAAAGCCACAATAGCATTAAGATCTTGAATCTGCAGGGCTTTTAGATTGAATCTTTTATTAAAACTTCGAAGGGCTTCTTTTGGTCCTTGGATGACCTTACCCAAATGCATGCTTGTTTTTTATTCTTGCCGATTGGCTACAAAGTGACTGGTGAATAGGTAACTGAGTTCAGTGAAATTATTGATTGAATTAGGGGGGAGATTGTTAAACCACTTCTGAGCTACTCCCTTCAAAGTAGCCAGGAAATTCTTGCACCAAGTAGCATCATCTACTGCTTGGACGTACATCTGATGCTTATAAGCGGAGAGATGATCATCTGGATTGATCGTTGCATCAAGTGGCTTTGTGGTAGGGAGTTTAACCTTTGGGAAGAGGGGCGCCTCGATGATCCTGGCCGAGAAAGAGGTTGGCCAGTTGATCCAGAGGGCTCCTAGCTGTCCCTCAATGGGTATGAACTCCTTACGATACTCCTTTAACACGGGATTAGACAAGGTGTTTGCTGGGGCTGCACGCCGATAAACCATCGGCTGCACCACTGTCTTCTCTTGCCTTAGACGAAGAAGGGAAGAGCCTAGACTTCTTCCTTCCGTCCTGGAAAGTATTCTCAAAGGGGGATCTCTCAAATACGGTGTAGTCCCTGAGGCTGACAGTTGTAACGCAACAACTTTCTTTGCCTTTAAGTATTCTCTGGCATCTATTTCCATCCGATGTCCGTTTAGACGAACATTATCCTGGGTCCTGACCACCAGGTTCCAGTCCATCTTCCTTCGCTGTTCATTGCCCTCTGGCTGTTTTCCCCTGGTTGTCCTTCTATAGGCTTCTTGACTTGCAGGTCGACTAGGACCTACATGATTCTCTTGAGAGCGTCCTCGAAGGGGAGCTGGATTATTTACAGCAGGTTTCAGATTTACTTGGAAAAACAGCATGTTGTTCTTGATCAGTTCCTGGATTACTGCTGCCATCTTGGTCTCGAAGTCATTCAAAACATTTTCCAGATGAGCAGCAGTCACCGGACGTTCAAGATTTTCCAGGAAAATCTTAAACGTCCAGTGACTGTTGCTCATCTGGAAAATGTGTTGACTGACTTTCAGACCAAGATCGCAGCACTCATCCAGGAACAGATCAAGAACAATATGCTGTTTTTCCAGGTGAATCCAGAACCAGCTGCTCCCAACCCAGCTCCTCCGCTCCGGGGATGCTCTCAGGAAAATCTTATAGGTCCAAGTAGACCTACTCCTCTAGAAGTTTCTAGAAGGACATCCAGGAAGAAATAGCCAGCAGGTAGTGGGCACCGCAGGAAGATGGAATAGACCCTGGCGGTAAGGTCCCAAGATGATCGGTGTCCAATTGGGCATCGGATGGAAACAGATGCTCGGGAATATTTAGAAGCAAAGAAAAGCTGCTGCATTGCAACGATCGGCCACAGGGTCTACGCCGTATTTGAGAGATCCCCCTTTGAAGATACATTTTCAGACCAAAGGAAGAAGTCTGGGCCCTTCTCTTCTTCGTCCAAGGCAAGAGAAAACAGTGGTGCAGCCCATGGTCTTTCGGCGTGCAGCCCTAACAACCACCTCATCTAATCCTGTTTTCAAGGAGTACCGTGAGGAGTTCATACCCATTGAGGGATAGCTGGGAGCCCTCCGGATCAACTGGCCAACCACCTTTCTCGGTCAGGATCATGGAAGCTCTCGCCTTCCTAAAGGTTAAACTCCCTACAATCAAGCCATTTAATGGAACGACTGATCCTGATGATCATATTTCCGCTTATAAGCATCAGATGTATGTCTAAGCAGTAGACGATGCTACTTGGTGCAAGAATTTTCCGGCTACTCAGTTACCAATTTTACTGAATAATCTTCCCTCTAACTCAGTTAAAATTTTTACTAGACTCTGGTACTTATTTACCAGTCACTTTGTAGCAAAACGGCAAGAACAAAAGACAAGCATGCATTTGGGCAAGGTCATTCAAGGTTCAAAGGAAGCTCTTCGGAGTTTTGTTAAGAGTTTCAATCTAGAAGCCTTGCAGATTCAAGATCTTAATGCTGGCGTGGCCTTTAACGCCTTTATTAGAGGACTACGGCCAGGAAGTTTTTAGTTTGACCTTATCAAGAAGAAAAGCACCAGTCTTACAGAAGCCCTGAAGGAGGCTGAAGCATTTATACATACTACTGAAGTTTGTGCTGAGGCTAAGCACCCCAAGTCCAAGAAGCCTGAAGAAGTGGTTCAGGCAAAAAAGAACAACCCCAAGAAGGTTGAGACTTAGGCCAAAACCTCCACAACTACCTCGCCCAGACGAGGAAAGAGAAAAGAATCAAAAGCTTCAGTTGACCCAATAAATTCAGCAAAGATCAGTCCTCCATTCTTACAAAAATAAAGGATCAATATGAGCTCAAGGCTCCAGCTGAGATGAAGACTCCTCACAGAAACAGATACAAAAGCAAGTATTGTCATTTCCATAAGGACTGTGGGCATGAGACTAATGAATGTAAGCATTTAAAGAGGGCTTTGGAGGACTTACCTCGGCGAGGAAATATGAACTCGTATTTGCCCTATGGGGAAGGAAGTTTCAGAAGAAGGATTATCCTCAAAATAAGAAGAAAGAAAGTGAAAGCACAGACGAAGATGTTGTTATGGTCATTTCAGGAGGATTTGGAGCTGGAGGACCCACCAATCGGGGACATAAAAACTATCTCAGAGAGCTCAGCGAAATTTTGTTAACTGATCAGACAAAAGTCGAGCCCTTCCGAAAGGTAGTGGTTAGTGAGCAAGACCGGGGGAAGCTGAAGACCC
This sequence comes from Beta lomatogona, assembly GCA_947646795.1. Lineage (NCBI taxonomy): Eukaryota > Viridiplantae > Streptophyta > Magnoliopsida > Caryophyllales > Amaranthaceae > Beta > Beta lomatogona. The sequence goes on from CANSNZ010001473.1 coordinate 4,102,763, forward strand.
CTCATGACGATCCTCTAGTTATGGAAATGATGATGGCAAATCTAAGAGTGAGAAGGATTTTGATTGACTCAAGAAGCTCGACGGACATCATCAGTGCAGATTGTTTGTCCAGGTTAAAGTTTGATGAGAAGAACTTGGTCCCCATTCATCACCCAATCATTGATTAAGGGGAGGAGTTATCCATCCAATGGGGACGGTTACCTTACCGGTCCGAGTAGGAGAGAAGGATGTCTCCTGGACTTTATTCATCAAGTTTCTGGTCCTTAGAGACTTAACAGCCTGCAATATTATTCTTGGACGGCCAACTTTGAATCATGCTAAAGCAGTAATAGTTGCTCATCTTATGCTCATGAAGTTTGAATGTGACGGAGGGCATATAGGAACTCTTTATGAAGATCAGTAGGCGACCACAGGTTGTTATCTAACTTGTCTGAAGCCATCGTCCTGGAAGGTTGAGGAGCAAAACTAGACGAAGGTTGCTGGTGAAGGGAAAATGGCCGAGATCATAATGACCCAAACAGCCTGATTGAGAAATACCATTAAAAATTCTCGGACGCAGGTTGCTCCCTCAAGGAGAATGTCCGAGACCTTTCCCAGCAAGAAAAGGAAGTATGTGCCAGTCAACGAAGAGCCCCGCTCGTCTGGAGAAGTTATGGCCATCATGGGTTTGGCACTTGAGCGTCCAGAGCCTGTTGACCCCCTAAAGGATATATGTCTAGATGATGCTCGTCCCAAAAGGACCCTGAAGATTGGATCTTCTCTTACCCCTGAGTTGCGGGAGTTTTGATAAATTTACTCAAAGAGTTTCAAGATGTGTTTGCCTACAGTGTTGAAGAGATGCCTGAGATTGATCCAGAGATAGTTGTCCACCGGTTGAATGTTGACGCAAACATGAAACCAGTTCGTAAGAAGAAAAGACATATGAGACCATCCAGAAATCAACCAGCGGATGAGGAAGTGCAAAGATTGTTGGAAGCTCGGTTCATTAGAGAAACCCATTATCCTGAATGGATAGCCAATGTAGTCATGTTGCCAAAGCCCAATGGCACATGGAGAATGTGTGTGGACTACAATGATCTTAACAAGTCTTGTCCCAAGGATAGTTTTCCTTTGCCTAAGTTAGATCGGCTAGTAGATTCCACAGCTGGTCATGCTTTGTTGAGCTTCATGGACGCCTATCTCGGACTCCATCAAATACCTATGTGGCCAGATGACCAGGACATGACGTCTTTTATAACAGAGAAAGTGTTGTATGGTTGGCTGATGATGCCTTTTGGACTCAGGAATGCACCGGCCACCTTCCAAAGATTGATCAATACCGTTTATCAGCCACGATTGGGTAGGAACATGGAGGCATACATAGATGATATGATTGTGAAAAGTCAGCAGGAGAAAGTCCATGTTGGCGATTTGCGAGAGACCTTTGAGACTCTCTGTAACAGCCCGGTTTCTCCCGACCAGCTTACAGAGGATTAAGCACAGCAGAAGAGACTCTGGTCGAGTTAACCAGATATATTACCATCACATCCACCGAACAACATCGGAGAATGTGGAACTCAAATCCCAATTCTATTCAATTTAATTAACTATTATAACAACACCTGGTTCTCAGACTCTATTTTAATAAATTTCATTAGAAATTCCGGCAGAGTTTCCTTTGAAAATAGGACAACCCTAAATCGGGAAATAATTTAAACCTGTTCACAATATCGATTAATCTAACTCCAAGAACTCAACAACCTCAACGCTTTTGCGGAGCAACACCAATAGAGAATCAGGAGTACTAACGACTCTTTAATATAGAAATAGAAAATAAATAACTAATACAAAGTCGAGCGTCCTCACCTCGAAAACAATACAACACAAGTAGTCTTCCAACATGTAGTGGCTTCAAGTTTAGAAAGATTAACTTGAGACTTCAACCTGAAACATTTAGGGAAACTGCCACCCACCAAGTGACAGGGCACAGAAATGACAAAACAACATACACACATCAGCAAAGCTGAGTACTAAACCCATAAATAAGATTAACACATGCTTTGGTGGCTTTTACTTGAAAACGACTTAATGGTCAATATAATCACAACAATCACATTATCTTACTAGTGCATAGCATTAGTCCTCTCGGACACGTAGATGAGATACCTTTGTTTAGTTGATCTTCTCATAGTCCACTATCGTCCTTATAATAGCAAGCACAACAAGGCGATTCCCACGGAATCACAACAGAGATACATTTCATATCTTTATTTAGTTGCCTTTCAACGTATCACGAATCTAAGTTGTTTACCATATGAGATATACATAACATGGTTTATTTCCTTTAATCGATTTCTTATCAGGAATCCAAACTTATGCTTTCATACTCTATCAATCATTTCTTATATTATTATAAACAACCCCTTATCAGGCAATAAATAGCATAACAACTTTCACTATAATGATTCCATATCGGGAATCCAATAACAAGATACGATTCCTTATCAGGAATCCAACATCAGTCATTATATGCTTCCTTATCATGAAACCAACATCAATATCAATATCAATATCAATATTCATATACTGAATAAACATTCATTACTTACCTGATATGATTCCTTATCGGCAATCCAATATCGAAACAACTTACCACAATGTGGGGAATCCAATATCAAAACAACTTTCACAATTCGAAATAACATTCTTTTAACCAGGGGGAAAGAGAACGCGGCGGAGGAGACAAAGCTTACACTCCGATAGTGGAGGTCGTCACCCAACCATTCGCTTTACTTTTGGCCAATAACCGCTACTAGTCCGGAGTACATTTTTCCACTGATGCAATCAGCCATCCACAGGTTTCACATTACCTGATATATCGCCCGATTATCGCCCCATAGAGCAATGGGCAGGTTTCCCTGTGGGGCTCCCCAAGGTTCACAGTGGGGTACTGTTCGTATCACCTCATCCGTCGACTCAGACGAGGCTACTTTCCCCTTTAGATTCCTTTTGATTATCATTCATATCACAATCAAATCATTCTTGCAAGTCATCCAATACTTTTAGTAATTCTTAACAAACTTTGTACAACAAACCAACCACAAGGCTTCTCCTTTAAGAACTATAATCGCTTGACATAGTATCTTTATATGTAAGTATTTCTTACCAATACACATGCTTTTATATGAAATCCAATTCAAATCATAAAACTTATGAACCACAACAATTAATAAATAATCATATTCAACAACACATCCATCACAATGACAAAAGGTCTCTCAGTTATAATTAACTAACGAGAGTTACTAAACCAATTCCACACATCACATACTTCTGGGTATAGATAGTTCATATTCTTTTCCACTTCACAAATATCGATGTAGACTCATCTTAATAATGATAATAACGATTATCAAACACCAGCAACACTCACAATAGGTCTCTCCCTTAGAATTAACTAAGGAGAGTTAACTTAAACTCCACAACTCGAGGTTCACCAATCAAAGGTTGATTAGAGTGACTAAATATGGTCCAAGTTATACCATTAACTGAATTCTAATTAACGTAATCAACAATGAACCCATCTAGGAATCATACTCACACTTGCATTGTCGAGTCCACCCCTTTCCTAATCACAGAACAAGTGAATCAAATTATTGAATCTTCTTTAAAGTAATCATTAACCTTGTATTCACTTATTTACAAAAACTCACGTATAAACTCATTTTAGCCACCATGAATCAGATAATCCAAATTTATTATATTACTCCATTTGTAGTTATTAAACCAAAACCATTTCTAGAAACACCACCTTAGTAGTCTCGTCCACAATTAGTTAAATTATCTCCAATATCCTCATTGTTAGCGATAATTAGTTAATCCCTTTTACTCCCTCCGTCCCAGAAAGATCTGAACACTTGTTGGGACACGTAGTTTAAGGTGATAAGTTGTGGTGTGGTTATCAAATGTTATTTTATTTAAAAAGTAGATGTGATAGGAGTTGGTGGGGTATTTTTTATTAGAGGAGAAAGAAAGTTAGGTAACTTTTTATTGATAAAAGGTAGAGTATGGGCCAAAGATGTGTAAAAGAAATAATATATTAATGGTGGGACCATGCCAAGAATGGAATTGTTCAAACTAATTTGGGCCAAACATAAAAGGAAAGTGTTCAGACTATTCTGGGACGGAGGTAGTATAACTTTTTGTGAGAGAACTAATTAAGTAATTGGCTTCCCAAAGTCTAGTTAAGTGGTTCTTCTTCATGACACCATTAAGCATTTAAAATCATATTATACTCTTTTACTCTCCACAATTAATCTTTAGATTTATCTTAACAACAATGACAAGAGCTAGTAGCTATTCTTATTAAGTTCTAAATAAATAGAATAAATCGATAAACATTCTTCTTATAATACTTTCACCGCTCTACTGACAGTCTGACATCCTTCCATTATAAACAAGTTAAACTGGATCTCAGAAGGTAACTCTATGATCTCAATAGTAACATTGTTTCTCATTTATATAACTATTCTGATTAATATCATTCCAAAAATTACAAAACCAATTAGCAAGCATGAAATTATAGTTTGGTATAATTATACCCCACTGAACATTTAGATAAATTAAACAAATTACTCTTTCTAAAAGTACTACTTACTAATGGCCTTGACATTGTCTTCTTGACCAGACTAACTATACCATATATTTTACGTAGTCAGAATACCAATTTGTCATACTAGAATTGCTTGACAAAACTATAATTTATAACTTATGCTCAAACCATTGTTTCTTAATCATTATACTATGCAAACCCAGACATCCAAGCTGATTGAATTCACAATCAAACCAAGTAACATAGGACACTTAGTATACCAATGCATGAACCAACTCTCCAACATGATATTGTTCAACAAATATGAACTAGGCCAAGTTTTATGATCATTCCCTTAACTTATTAACAACCTTTGAAATTATAAGCAAAAATAAGTAGATTCAGTTTCAAGTATAAGTAGTTCTATACTAATCTCAAGCAACTAAGTGATCTATTGATCATATTTTAGTATATAGTAATCTGAATAATAATCTTTGCGGTTACTTTAAGTCTTATTTAGAAACTAAAAAATCTACCAATCATATAATCAATTCAAAGATAAACTCTACCATAAATCAACTTAGTTAACAACCCACAACTTCTCCCTAATATATACCAATCCAAAATGAAATTTCATATCACTAGCAACTATAAGTTTAAGTTCAACAAATTGCAACATACAACTAACATCCACAATTCAACATCCACAACCCAATCATTAATGTTCACTCAAAATTAGAAGAAGCAACAAGAAGATGCAAGAAATGGGAAAAAGGTTGTAGTACCTTTAGAGGAGGTGATACACCACTACCGGCGGTGGTCGAGACATAGCAGCACGGGCAAGAGGGGAGGGGTAGGCGTGTAGGAGGGAAAAAAACACGGCAGCAGCGATCAATAACTAGACAGACGATCATCGACAAACCGGTGAGAGGCGGCTCGCGACGGTCAGACAGGGACGGCGGCAGCACCACCAAGGGAAGAGAGAGACACGGCGCACAAGCACCATTCTTCAGCGTACAACAGCAGCAATGACGAGGAGATGAAAAGACAGATGGGTAGCGTGGGCGAAGCCGCGAGGGGCGAGAGCTAGAGAGAGATCGGGGGGTCAAGGGTTTCACGGTTGAGGGGGAATCGGGGAGTGAGAAAGAAAAAGAGGTGGAAGGGTTTTGGGGGTCTTATCTCCCAAACCGGCAAGGGAACAAAAGGAAAGGGGAAACCCTTTTATATAAAACGTAATAAAACGCAACAATTCAGTTTCGTATTTTGAGTAAATACTACTTAACAAATTTTATATAACTGAAACCCAAAATGTAAAATAGTAATAATAGCAACTTCTTAGAATTAAATACATAAATATATTACAAACACGACAAATAAAAATAGTCTCCAACCCAAATAAAATATGAATATCAAAAACATAATTAACTTAATTAATATAATTAGCATTTAATAAACACTCTTAAAGATAGGGTATTACACTCTCAGGAAATATATGGTAAAGCTGAACCCCAAAAAATGTGTTTTTGGAGTTATGGCCGGATAGTTTTTGGGGTTTCTTGTAGATCAGCGGGGAATAGAAGCTAATCCTGAAAAAATTCAAGCCATCTTGGATATGAAGTCACCGGCTAAGATTAAGGAAGTGCAGCGTCTGACTAGCTACCATGCGGCTCTTGGCCGATTCCTTTCTAAGTCTGGGGACAAATGTCACCACTTATTCGCTACAATCAAGAAAAAAGCCAAGTTTAAATGGACAGCAGAAGTAGAGCAAGCTCTTTAGCAAGTCAAAGATCATCTACGTCAGTTAGCCAGGTTGGTTAGTCCAGCCGAGGGGGAGATGTTGTTTGTATACTTAGCAGTAACCGATCAGGTTGTAAGTGTTGTCCTGCTGGTCGATCGAGAATCGGTACAAATACTGATATACTTTGTGAGTCATGTGCTCAAAGATACAGAATGTAGATAAACCTCAGTTGAGAAGTTTGGATTGCCAGTAGTCATGGCCAGCCAGAAGTTGAGACATTATTTCTTAGCCCATGGCATACTGGTTTATACTGACTAGCCTTTCAAGCAAGTTTTACAAAAGATGGAGGACGCTAGACGTATGTTAAAGTGGGTTGTTGAGTTGATCATTTTTGACATAACGTTTGAGCCAAGGAAGGCAATCAAAGGCCAGGCCTTAGTAGATTTCATAGTTGAGCTTACTCGGCCAACTATTGATCCAATAGCTGACCCAGCGGAAGGCTGGAAGCATTGGACGCTCATGGTAGATAGATCTTCAACTGCCAATAGGTGTGGGGCAGAAATCATTTATCAATCTCCTGAGGAAGATAAGTTCGAATACGCGTTAAGGTTCCAGTTCCAGGTGTCTAACAATGAGGCTTAGTATGAGGCCTGCTGGCCAGTATCAAGATGTGTACAGCGGTTGCGGCTTTGGAGATTGAGGCCAAATCGGAATCTCTCTCTTAGTCGTAGCCAAGTAAATGGGGATTATGAATGTAAGGAAGCATCGATGAGGAAGTACATGCGTCTGATCTAAGACAAGATTGAGCCTTTAAAGCACTTTGTGCTGGAACAAGTACCATGATCAGAAAACCACCAGGCATATGCTCTTTCAAAATTGGCTAGCTCAACTGATTGTGATATACCAAGGACAGTATTATGGGAAGTTATACCAAAGAAAAGTATTGATCAAGTAGAAGTCTTGTTTCTAAGCCGAGGAACAATATGGATGGATCCCATCAACAACTTTAAGAAGACGGGCCAGTTACCTTCAGATCCTGTGGAGGCTAAGTATGTCAAGGCCTGGTACAAGTGGCTTGAGCTATGAGATGAAACTCTGTATAAGAAGTCTTTCAATCGTCCTCTGCTGAAGTGTATTACTCGAGAGGATGAACTGGAGGTGTTGAAGGAGCTCCATGAAGGAGCATGTACGTCTCATATTGGGGGAAGAGCCTTAGGAGAAAATGCCATGAGAACTGGGTATTATTGGCCTACCCTAAAAGAAGATGCTCTCGCTTATGCTAAAAAATGTGATAGTTGTCAGAAGCATGGGAACTTGCACCAGAAGCCGTCCAATTATCTAGCTCCCATTTTGTTCCCGCTGCCTTTTGCCTAATGGGGCATGGAAATCTTAGGACCTTTTCTTGTGGCCGTTGGACAAAAGAAGTTTGTAATTGTGGTTGTTGACTACTTTACTAAGTGGGTAGAAGCGGAGGCAGTGTGAGGCATAACTGCCAATAATGTCTGAGTTTTATTTGGAAGGACATCATAACTCGATACATCATGCCGCAGTCAATTATCTTCGACGATGGTCCACAATTTATTTGAAGCGCCAAAGCTGAAAGATTGGCTGTCAGAAAGAGAGATCAAGGCTCATTTTGCTGCAGTAGCCCACCCACAAGCCAATGGGTAAGATAAGTCTTTCAACAAGATCTTGTCAAACGGCATAAAAAGGAAGCTGGAAAATGCCAAGGGACTATGGGTTGAAGAACTAAAGCTAGTATTATGGTCAATTAGAACCACGGCTAAGAATTCTACAGGCAAGACACCTTTCATGTTAGTCTATGGAACTGAGGTTGTCTTGCCCATTGAGATTGAAGAGCCCATCCTAAGAGTTATACTGTACAAAGACGAAGCCAACTGGGCCGCCTTGCGCACTGCCTTGGATCAGTTACCTGGGGTAAGGGGCAATGCACTGTTAAGAATGCAATTGTACAAGCTTCGAATGGCTCGAGACTTTAACAAGAGAGTCGCTAGACGACCGCTGAAAGTGGGTGTAGACACATAATCGTGTCTCCCCATTTAGTACCCTATGATGACAAATACCCCGCTCCAATTGGACCGGATAGAGGAAAGAGTAATCAACGAGTCTGAAATAAAATGTTTTAAGTCCAAATCCATTTTCTAACCTTTTTTATTAACCCATTTCCAAAACCTTTTTTATAAATAACTTTTTAAAAGCCCATCTTTGAAAACCTTTTAAAAATAGTTTTATGAAAGCCCAATTTTATGAAACCCCTTTTCTAGCCCAATTTAATTAATAGAATTAATTAATTACATTGATTAGTTTTATTAATAAAAATATCTTTTATAAAAATAATCTTTTTCCAAAGTGTTTTTAAATATCTTTTGTCTAACTATTTTCTAAAATCTTTTTCAATAAAAATAATCTTTTTCCAAAGTGATTTTAAATATCTCCTACTAACTAATTTCTAAAATCTTTTAGAGACCTATAATCTTTCGAAAACCTATTGCAATTAAACTACCTAAACTTACCTACACTATATAATACAATCTCCTCTATCTCAAAACTCACGGCTCTCCTCAATTCTCACGGCACAAACACAGCTCTCATACCACATAAAATCTCACTCGGCATCTTCATCAACCAATTTTCCCTTCCTCATTCTCTCGCTTCACTGCTCCACGCTAACACCTTGCACAATACCACAAACTACCTACAGCATCTTGCCACTCCATCTAACAATTCCACGCTACATCATCGAACCAAATCATCCTACCACTATACCTATATTCATCACCATATAATTATCCTCCTACAGCAACGCCTTATTACTCCCTAATCACGTATGTATCATCATCATCATTCATCCCCCTAAAGATCCTACATCTCCATCATGTAACGCCACATCACCCTAAAATTCTCTTGCTTCTGATATTCATACACATCAACACATAAAACAAAGTGCATCCATACTATTTTCATATCATTAGCATCTGATCATCCCCTATCCTACATAGCACATAACAAATATCACCAACCAATATTTTTGGTTTGACGCAACATATGTCACAAAACAACACAACTTTTTAAAGACTTGTTCAATTTAATTTTCTAAGATCCGTACAAATCAACGACCCCGGACGGTGGTATAATTTCTGAGGGTCAACTAAATTAACTAACTTTATTTGCTTTCTTTATTTATTTTTATTATTTTCTTGAAGTTACTAACACTTTATTCATGATGTAGGTTATTAATATATTTCCTTGATTGTAAGTATTGTATATATTATACTAACTCCCAACATTATTTTCTTTTCTTATTTTCTATTTATTATTCATATTATATGATTGTCCTGCATGATTTTTATCACCCACATGTTATTATTGCTAAATAAGACCTAAAGAACTGTTCTAATTAATTCAGATAATTTGGACAACCTGCTAGGAACCTTGTAATATGATTGCATAATAACTTATCGTTAAATAATTAGTCTTTTCGTGTGTTTCTTGAACCCATCTAGATTAATTATTTTAGGGTGCTTTAAAATGTTGTTTGATTGCTCTATTGCATAAAATCTGCTGTCAATCGTTATTTAGTAGAGGCCAACACTAGGCAATATAGTTCCTGACTATATTGTACCCTCACCCCTGAACTCACTTTTTGGTTCCTGACCATCTACGGAGTCATGACGGGGAAATCTACATTGGATAAGTCCCTAAGATGTCCCTTCCATTTCAATATCCAATTAGGTTTATGATTCTTCCTATAAAGAATTGTTGGCGACTTCAAAACGTATTTTTAATAAAACCTTAACAATGGGTTAGTTAAATAAACGCGCTCACACCGCATGTAGGCATTAAAGGAATTAAAAATCCACGCCTACAATTTGGCGAATTCACTGGGGAGGGTTTTAAAAAATTAATTTTCTTAAAATGAGGGGGTGAAAATTGAAAAATACGATTCACTCTTATTTTTATACCTTAGAATAATATACTGTTTTGCATGTGCATGGCTATTGTTCAGCCACCATAAGGACAATCTACCATGCCTCATTAACACATGTTCTATGTGTGAGGTCACCCCCGGGGGGTCTGCGCTTTGTCCTTCCAAAAAGCTTCCTGAGCGATAGTGTTGGATCTTAGTTATAAGCAAACCTACCCAACCATGGCATTGTTCTCTTGTTCCTGACTTGAGAAATGGAGTGCGTCTTACACGTGGCCACCTCTTTAAGCAGGGGTACGAAGCGTGGGATTAATCTCTTAGTCATGGACCCTTTTCAGCCCTAACCTAAACCTGACCATAGTTGAACGTAGAACTTGATTTTTAGGTTGGAACTTTTCATACTATTATTCTACTTGTGCATCTTTATGTGTGAGTGCTTTTAATTGCTTAGTATTATGCACGTTTCGAATCGAATGTTGTCAAACGAATTTACGCGTTACAAAATGGTAAAATCGAAGTCTTTCGGAACTGCGAGCTGCGCATTTGGATTGCGTCCAGCGACACTTAATTGTGTTCCACGTTGGAGGATTGCGCGACGCGCACCTAATGGCGTCTAGCGCAGTAGATCTCGCGTCGCGCGCATCCCGTCTCGCGTCATGCGCGTTGTATTGCACCCAGCACAACTTCCTTTTTTGGTCTTACGTTTGATATTGGCTTGCGTACTCGATTTCGGCACCATGAGTCTATTGTGTTACCATATCCTATGGTCTCCATTCTTTCTCTGAATTCCCACCTTCTTTCATCATCACCTTTTTGTTTTCTTTTCTTCAAAAAAAAAAAAAATCCATCTAAAAAGAAAATCTCCAACTTTTCCTATCGCCTACCTATTTCGAAAATCTTATCTCATATTATTTTGAAAATCCATATTCATCTTTTTTCAAAATATATCTCCCATCTTTTTTTGAAAATTCATCCTCATCTTTTCTTCAAAAATTATTCTCCTATCTTTTTCAAAATTTCGTCCCGTCTTCGATCTCCTATCTACTTCAAAAATTCTATCTCCGCCTTTTTTTTTAAAAAAAAAAAGCTCCATCTTTTTTCCTATCTCATATCTTTTTCAAAAATTCATTCGTTCATGTATATAATCCTTCCTTTATGTGCACATCATTTTGGATTTTTTTAGTGTCCATCTTATTGCAAAAGTCTTATCCGCTTAGGAATTCTAACTGCACTAGAAGTTCGCCTGACCCAAATATCTAGATTCATCCAGTTTCACTCCATTTAGAGTTCTTCACCTTATCTAACTTTATTCACATTAGGAGTCTTAACCCTGTCAAGGTTCACCCATCTAAGAAGTCTAGGGTCGTTAGAATTCTTTCCATCTTAGAAGCCTATAATCCATAGAAGTCCATAATAGGAGTCTAAATCCATTAGAATTCGTTCGTATTAGGAGTTTCGGATCCATTAGAGTTCCGCCCATATTAGGAGTCTAAATCCATTTGAATTCCATTCATTTTAGGAGTCTAGGTCCACTAAAGTTTCATGCATGTTAGGAATCTAGCCTCCTTGAAAATTCATCAAGTCTAAATTCTAAAGTCGTTAGAAGTCTATAAAGTCTAGGATTCTGAAGTCATTACAACTTCATATTTATTAGGACTGCGTTCATACTAGAAACTTTTGCATTGCATAGTCGATCATTCATAAACTTCATGCATAACTAGAGTTATTAGGCATTTAGGAGTCTAGTTGCCTCCACACTCTCCATGTCATCTCATGCATTGCACATTTAGTAATCCTGAACTTCAAGCGATCTGATTCTTTTTTTGGGATATGTAGGCAGCCTTTACAGGTTCGAATGCATAGATTGAGTCATTCATACATGCATTACGTCTAGGTACATCCAAAAAAAAAATCATTCATTTAGGAGATGCTAATTTGTCTCTAGAACCTCAACTTTTGAAATGAATTTTCTTCCTAAAATATACACTCCTTTGTTCCATTTCTCTCTCTCCATTATCACTCCATTTCTAAATCTCCCTTGATGATCCATGCAGAAATCAAGAAACATTAAAATGGGCAGTCCATCTAATGCCGAACAACAAGTCGCTGAAATGGCTAGGGCTCACTAGTGGAAAAATGCTATTTTGCTACATTACAAATGCTTCGGTTTTCATAAAAACGGAGCACTTAAAATTACAAAATTGAGAAAAAAAAAGAAAATAGAACGCCAAATTTAGCATTTTAGTCAAATGCTCCGGTCAAACGGAGTATTTGAGTCATTTAACCGGTTCAGGTTACACTTTCTCCACTTATTATCTCCTCGTTGCTTGAAAAAAAAAAATCCCTCAACGCCTCATTCTTTCACCCCCTCAAATCCCTAATTGCTCACCTCCCTTCTCTCCAACGCCTCCCTCACATTCTCTCTCCTCAATTCGACTCTCAATCATACCTCTCTCGCAACTTTCTTCGAGCACTGAAAACCCTAGAAACCCGATAATCAGCTACGATAAGGGTGATGATAACAACGTTGATGATGAAGAAGAATATAATTATTCAAGGTCGTGGAAAGAAGTTGCTCTTATTGTGTATAAGGTTGGCTGGTCGCTTCTGCCCGGTGATCGGATTTTTAAGCCCTATGAGTTCGCTTATGCAATTGTCAAGGTTTTAGCTATTTTTTCTTTGTTATTTCGCTGATTACTTCATTTTTCTTGTTGATTTTGCTGTTCTTGTTGTTGATTTGGTTTGGTTTTTGTTGGTTCAGATATTAAGGGACAAAAATCAAAGGTGGATACTAATTGAGATTTTCATTCTTTACGCAACTAAATTATTGGTTTGTGTTTCTATTTCCTATTTCAATTTCCGGTTTCTAGTGTTTCATTTTGTATATACCATTTTCTCTTTAAGTTTGTGATTTTCTTACTATTTGAAACTATGATTTTCTTGCTATCATGTTTTTTGATTTGAAAGCATTGCTGAATTGTTTATAGTTCAGAATCATAGAATTTTCTCTGCTTTTTTATTGTGTTATTTTTTTTTTGTAAATTCATAGTTGATAGAGCTCCGTAGTTCTTTTTTTTATCACTTAAGTGTGGTGAAGCTAAAATGATATGCCATGTTTTTCTTGAATAGGTAATTAAAATGTAAATAATAAATGCAGCTTTTGCAAAATTTGGTGAGGAACCTTAACAGTACCTTGAAATTTGAATCTCATCCCTCCCTTTTTTATAGTTCTTGATCTTGTCTTGTTATTAGAGGTTAAGTTGACTATTTATGAAAGCTCTGATCTCCCTTCTCCATCTTACTTATGTGGCAATGTTTCATATGGTTTCATTTTCAGGTATTTAATTTTTAGATTTTCTGCAAATTTAAATTTTGTTGAAGTTTTAGCATTGTTTAATGTTGATTTTTAAATATGAATTCCTTGTTGTTGTCTTCTGCAAGGTTCTGCTGTCCCGGGCTGTTGCCTCTAGTGGTGCTACCCTCCCTCTGCTGATGCTTGCCATTATTGCTGTATAGTGGCTCTTGGCGCTGCCGTTTGCTTTTGTTCATTCAAATTCTCTCTCTTATTAAAAGAGATGACACAAAATCAAGTTTCATTGTGGTATATCTATTTTTTTTTCTTTTTGGAACCCATTTAGATTTGAGTCTGATTTCGCTTATGATGTCCATTTATAAGAAAATTACTTTGGAGAATCACTACGTTATGGTTTTCAATTCCAAGTTTGATTATTTTGAATTACAAAGTTTTCAAGAATCTCTAAAGGGAATATTATTTTGTAAGAGTTAGTTTTAGTTGGGATGCAATTAATCTAGTAAGAGAACATGTTTTTTCGTAGGATTAATCTAGTTTTGACTTTGAGATTAGTCTAGGGAGTCATACTAGTGCATGTTGTTATGAAACTCTAGATTTCTTGTATCATGATTTACTCTATAGTTTGCTACCCCTCTTGTCTTGTCTTATGAAAACTCGATAGTTTGGTGTCTGCTTCATATTCTTATTTGTTCGCTGAGATCATCATTAAGAAAGGAAGATGAAGCCTTAGATGAACTCTAGAAACTCTTTTGTGATAAAATTGTTGTTGCTAACTTTTTATTGCACTTTTTACTTCTCTAATTTATGGTAACAAATGATAGAACTAACACCCTTAATTTTTGTCTATTCAAACCCACAAATCTTCCCCTATTCGTTAATACAAATAGTAACAACCATTCCGTGAAGGATAAATTTTACTTTTCCCCACTTTTTGTTAATATGGAACATTCCCCCATAATATTTGTTGTCTCTTCCTTTAGATAAATTAATCATTTCTTGCTGGCTCCATTCCATTTTGACTTACCTATTTGATACTTTTAATTTTTGCCCTTGCTATTTTGGGGCTACTTTATATGGTGAGATTAACAAAATATTGTTGCTTTTCATTTTGCAGTCATAATCTACTCTCGGTACGAGTTTCCTAGTCTAAACTAGCCTGACTACCCAGTTGTCCTAAATGTTTGTAGATGTCATGTGTTGACTTCATCTTTTAGAGTTGATTGTGCAGTCATCTATATTCTGAATCCTCTATATTCTACTCCTACCGGCCAACTGTTTCTATTCATGTATACATATGCTTATTCAATTTCGTGATGCCTGTAATATTGTAGGCCATGCAAAACAATCATCTCAGCTATTGATGTACTTCAGACAAATGTTAGTGAGTAGCAGAAGTCAAGCGCGTCTGTCATATTGGATCCATATGCAAAATGAATATGTTATTACCCGTAAGACCCCGTAGTTGAGAAACTATGTATAACACGACCCTTGAAATGATAACACAAATCTCCTATTTGCTGCATCATTTGAGTGCTCCATATATCTAACTTTCTTTGGGGCACTCCAACAACCTTGATCTAGTGTTTGCTCGTATCTGTAATTTAAGTTGTGAATGTTTAATTTATATGGTCTGTCATCTTGAGAAAGGATTAAGGATGTATTGGACTATTTACTTTATTATTGACCTTAGTTTTAAAAAGCGCGCCATGGCGCGCCCAGGCGCTAGGCGAGTGGAGGCGCCACCCAAAACGCATCCAATTAGTCAGGCGAGGCGACGCACGAGAGGCGACGCTAAGCGCGCGCTTTTGTCGCCTTTAGGGGAGGCGCAAGGCGCACTGCTTCGCGCGCTTTTTGCGATGAGGCGTGAAAGATGGTAGATCTGAGTTGAAATATCAAAAAAAAAAAAAAAATTCTCAAACTAAAGCAAACACAGCCTTGAAGAGCCTAATTCGAGCAAAACCCCTAATATAATTGCATTCAATTGCTTCAATTTGAACCCTAAATCTAAACCCCCAAATTCTGAAGAAACCCTAGTTTGCGTGGAAAGCAATTGCGCCGCCACCGCCACTGCTTTCGTCGATCATGACAGACAACGCCGGCGAGCATTCTCCGACACTTACTGCCGGCGTTGTTCGCCGGTCAAACTTGGGGCAGTTCTCTTCTTCTCTCTCTCTGAACTGCGTTTGGTGCTCTGTATTCGTTTTTTTTTTTTGACTGGAGTCTCTCTTGACTCTTGGTCTTCGATGTGCTGGACAGCTGGAGTATAAAATAAGCCTTTAGAGTTAAAATATTAAGTTATATTTTTGCCTTTTTTTATATCTCACTCTTTCTTTTTGTCTTCACTTGCCCTTAAACCCTTGTTACTTTTTTTTGAAAGAGAACAGTATACTAGTGCCTTAACAGTATGTCAGTTGTCAAATTCTCACTACATGAGCCTTTATTTTCCATAATCTGTTTATTTAAAATTAAGTATTTATCTATGTTTTAGAGAGGCTCTTTGGAAACAAAAAAATAATAATAAAGGTGTGTCTTCGCCTCCGCCTTGCGCCTCGCGCCTCCCCTCGCTTTGCGCTTTGCGCCTCGGTGCACCTTGCGCCTTTTAAAACTAAGTTATTGACTGATTAAACTGCTTGGACATGCATTTTTCTTTTTTTTTTAATGTTCTTTTCTAAATTTTCTTTAGCTCATGAAAGTATACGTAGTTTCTCTTCTTGGTTTGCAATCCCATGTTTTTAGCTGATTTGGTGATTCGAATTTAATCTTTCTCTTTCTAAACACAACTGAAGCAGTTTTGTGCATAAATTTTGATTGTTGCCTCTTAAGTTTTACTTGGATAATGACTCTCAGTATGGTGTATAATAGGATTCTGTTGTTATTGCAGTCAAAATCTCTGAAACTGCCAATACAGGTTTAATTTTTCATTCTCTGATTCGTTATGTAAGGAACTAAGCATCCATATTGCACTCTTACAGGGGGCAACATTCATCAGGGTGGATTTGGGGTCAATAAGAGTTTAGATGAGCTGGCTGCTACATGCTACATGCCTTAAATATGACTTTAAGGATCCTCCAAGGCTAGTGAGTGATTCTTGTACTTGTTGTGTTACTATTGCTATAAATATGACTCTTTTGATTTTATTGAAAGAACTTGGTTTCTTTTGGAAGATGACGAAATATATATATATATATATTCATTTGCATTGTTCTAAGAACTCACTATAATTTGTAAGAAACAAGTAATTTACAGAATTGGATTAATTTAAGGCAGAGCATAAGAGATGTGATTGTATTCATAATGATGATTTAAGATCAAATACAATCTAATCTATAATACATGTCAGGTTAATAAAGTTATTGTATTCAGGATCAAATAATCAAGGGTGACGGCCAATTGTTATTGTAAATGTTTATTTAGTTGTAGTAAAGTACCATGTCAGCTTTAATGCTCAAGTGACAATTATGATTATCAGAGCGTCATGAAAGCTAGAATTATACTAGTATTCTTTAATTAAATCGCATTGATATGCTTTATTAGCTGGTGTGTTTTCATATCTTGCAGTACTAGCATTAGAATCTATCACGATTTTTATACTAACTTCACTACATGTCATTAGTCGTGTCGCTGATGCTGTTGGCTCTTGGTTATGCTGCTCTTGGCTGGTTGTTGCTGCTAGTTTTATTATCAACGATTTGTCGAACTTATATCTTGTAGTTTACAATTGCAATTTTTTGGTATTTATAAACAATTAGAAATTGAACTATTATCTATATGTATTGGTTGTGCATCAATAATGAACAAAAAAAGTAGCAAATAAAATTATTTTTTTCTTATTTTTGGGCCCTTAAATGCTCCGGTTTTACCAGTAAACCGGAGCATTTATGAGTACAAATGCTCCTGTTTATTGGTAAAACCGGAGCATTTGAGGCCCCAAATGCTCCGATTTTTTTCAAAAACCGGAGCATTTATAAAAGTCTCAAATGCTCGTGTGACGTCTGCTACGGGTAAAAAACGGAGCATTTGGGGCCTAAAAGACCGGAGCATTTAAGGTTTTTTCTACTAGTGGCTTTAGCCAAGCTGTCCAGTATGATGGAAGAAATAGCTATAATGCTTGAGAAGGTCGAGTCTGGTGAATCTCCAAGATTCAACAAGAAAATGGAGAGTGTTGTTCATAAGGTAACCAATGCAAATTCCTATTTTGAGCCCATTGATAACACTAAACTGAAAGGGAAACTTCCTGAAGAGTTCTCTACAACTGACATCCCAAAATTCAAACCAACTGATAACCCAAAGTATTATTTAAGGAACTTTCGTGCAACCATGATCATCAAATCGGTTGACCCTGAACTTTACCCAACGGTAATCCCGATGTCGTTGGATCCAATCTGCTAAAACTGGTGCTATTCACTGGATCCCAAGCATATTGAAGCTTGGAGCGATAATACCAGGGAGTTCATCAAACAATATGAACATAACACTAGTGGCATAAAGTCCAACCGCTGCGGTCAAAACCGGGCTTGCCGCTGCGGATTTGGCCCGCAATGATTGGACTAGCAGTAGTTTTCATAAAGAAACTGTTGCGGTTGTGAACCGCAGCGGCAAAGAACAAACCGCTGCGGTTCCTTGGCAAAACCACAGCGGTTAATGGTAAAAACCGCTGCGGTTTTGCCTAGGAACCGCATCGGTTTGTTCTTTGCCGCCAACCTCTTTGTATGCATTGGAACATTAACTGATGCGGTTTTCTTAGTAAACCGCATTAGTTAATGTTATATAATATATATATATATATTTGTATATATATATATATTATATTTGTATATATATATATATTACATTTGTATATATATATATATATATATATATTATATTTGTATATATATATATATTATATTTGTATATATATAATATTTTATTATATCTAACTTGCTATAGTTGACACAAATCCCACAAGCGCGTCGTATACAAGTCAAATTAATATATATATATATATATATATATATATATATATATATATATATATATATATATATATATATATATATATATAAATATAAAATTTGGAGAGTGTACTACAAATGAAGTTGTATTAAGTACTAAAATCCAAAATAAACATCAACTATATTGTTGTACCTAAATAACTAGCAAGTAGGACAATAAGAACAAATAAACTCAAAGTCGCGGCATCATCTTCACATGCAAACTTCGGTAAGGTAGTGTGCTAGCAAATCCCGAACCTCATTTATCTCGGTTGTGGTGAAAGAACTATCCCTTTGGTTGAATACCTTAAACATAAGGAAACACACATAATATCAGTTTTAGTTTGAGTAAGACCTTAGATAATTGACTCTTATAGTTATATATGTACCTATTGGAACAATATATGACCTAACATGTGGCTAAATGCGGGAAATTAAGTGAAGTGAGCTTCGAAGGCTAAAATCGGCCCGAAACGGCCTTCATTTAGCCAAAATGGGTTTCAAAGCATATGAGTGAACTATAATTGACTCTTATAGTGATATATGTACTTATTGGAACTATATATGACCTAACATGTGGCTAAATGCCGGAAACTAAGTGAAATGAGTTTCGAAGGCCAAAATCGGCCCGAAACGGCCTTCATTTAGCCAAAATGGGTTTCAAAGCATATGAGTGAACTATAATTGACTCTTATAGTTATATATGTACCTATTGGAACTATATATGACCTAACATGTGGCTAAATGCGGGAAACTAAGTGAAATGAGCTTCGAAGGCCAAAATCGGCCCGAAACGGGCTTCATTTACCCAAAATGGGTTTCAAAGCATATGAATGAACTATAATTGACTCTTATAGTTATATATGTACCTATTGGAACTATATATGACCTAACATGTGGCTAAATGCGGGAAACTAAGTGAAATGACCTTCGAATTCCACAATCGGCCCGAAATGGCCTTCATTTACCCAAAATGGGTTTCAAAGCATATTAGTGAACTTTAATTGACTCTAATAGTTATATATGTACCTATTGGAACTATATATGACCTAACATGTGGCTAAATGCGGGAAACTAAGTGAAATGACCTTCGAATTCCACAATCGGCCCGAAATGGCCTTCATTTACCCAAAATGGGTTTCAAAGCATATGAGTGAACTTTAATTGACTCTAATAGTTATATATGTACCTATTGGAACTATATATGACCTAACATGTGGCTAAATGCGGGAAACTAAGTGAAGTGAGCTTCGAAGGCTAAAATCGGCCCGAAAACGGCCTTCATTTACCCAAAATGGGTTTCAAAGCATATGAGTGAACTATAATTGACACTTATTGCTATATATGTACCTATTGGAACTATATATGACTTAACATGCGGCTAAAGACGGAAAGAAAACAAAACTAAGTGCATTGAGCTTAAGAGGCCAAAATTGACTTTAAATTATGCTACGTATATTAGTTTTATATGTATATATATATATATATATATATATATATATATATATATATATATATATATATATATATATATATATATACCTTCTCAATATCCCCGACTTTGCAACTTGAGGCTATATCGAACATGAACCTCAACACATAGTAGCCACACTCGGTTCCCCCCGGTTGCTAAGCACACTAATCATAGAATTACATAAAAAATCATGTAATTAACATACATGGTTGTTTTTTGCTAAAAGAAAGAAGTACGTAGCTTAACTAATATGTATTACCTTCATTGCTTTCCATTCAGGTATTTTTCTCGTGCTTTTAAATTTCTTCAAAGAACTGTAGTTAAGTTAATTTCATGTCAGAAGTGGCCAAAGAATGGAATTAGTAAAAAGTGTAATGCTTATTAGCATTTTAAATAACAAATATACCTATTTATGCATGATTTGAGGAATAAGTGTCGTGGTGGATCTTGAGATACATAATCAAAATGATATATTGTGTTGTTTGAAGGACAAATCACAACGAGCGACCAATGAAGACTAAAATGCCAAAAAAGTTAGGAAGCAATCATGTGAGTACTTCTATTGTATATATAATGATAATTAAAAGTGGTAAAAATAGATGCAAGGTTAAGAACTATACTCTTCAAAACAAGGGGCAAGTATGAACTTATGTTGTGCACGTAGAGATGTTTTGATACATAGCCAAATATACTCCTTGACCTCATTTGTGTTTTGCAAACAATTGTCGGCTCGGGTGAAATTTGGACATAACCACCAAAATATATTATTGTATATTGCAAATCATTTTTATTTACTTCAAAAGTACAAATGTTTTGCCTCTTGAAGACTTGAATCAAGGAAACATTCAGCATCTCTCCGCAATGGAACTCTTTCAAATCACCCTTAGACACCCATGTTGATGTATCCTCAAAGTACTTGAATTGCGTGGTACCCAAATTCACCTCGAGAGGTGCATCATCCGACATATCACGCGCATTTGCATGTAGCCATATGCATGCCTTAGTGAGACACTCGATCTTTGGTTTCTCGATCCAAGTATATGTAGTTGGTTTTTCTTGGTGACTTGAATCTTGCATTCCTTTCCCCGAAATGGCCTTCTTTAGCCCGCTTTAACCCTTCTTCTCTGAACTCTTCTTCACCTTCTCTAGAGGAGGTGAGTCTGCCTTGCTTTCCTTGGGCTTGTTTATTCTCTCCAAAACCTAATAATTCAACGGTAAAAACATTCAACTTAGTTAGTAGGTAGGTATGAAACAAATCATTATGAATATGGATTTAAGTTGCTTTAATTTACCTCGTCTGAAAACCTCACCCATGCCGATGGCCACAACACATAACCACCACGAGCGTCGGTCAAGACATTTATATCAATTGACGGTTTAGACAGCGGAAGAGCAAAGTCTTCGTAACTAGGAGTAATGGTCACTACACTAACCGCCAAGTGCTCATTGTCCACAGGCTCATGATGGACTATTGCTCGTTCACTTCTTGGTTGTGCATTTCCTACAGCCACCACAATCAAACCCTCATCTTTTACATCTAGTAAAAGCTGGCAAGGCATTTCTTCCTTCAAAAAGTAAATGAAATTGAGGTTACGAACATGCAATTACATAATATAACATGCTACTTAGTTTTAAAAATTATAAGGATAATAGTTACCTCTAACTTAAGTATAGATGGTGGGGATTTTTGTGTGTTAGGATGGCTAGCTTTGTCCTCCAAAAGACGATCCGGTTTAGGTTGCTGTATCGCCGGTAAACCAAACCGTGAGAGGACCGCGTTGAAACTCTCCGTGAGTTTCTCCGTCACTTTCTCCGTCACTTTCTCCGTAATTTCATCGGTAAGCTTCTCCCGAATAGCTTGTGTCATAGCTTCCATATCATGTGGTTGAGAGCGTGATTTTGTACCCACGGAGTAATCTTTAGGATATGCTTTTGTCACACCTAGACGAATACCACCTAAACCCCTCAAACGTCCACTATGGTCCTTTCCCAAAGTCTCATAAAGGGCATCTTTGTTGCCTTGGGGGGTGAACTCGCCGCTAACCTCTTTTTGCATGAGCCCCATCTATAGAGAAATTAACAACAGTAAGTTTAAAAAAAATAAATCAATATCATAAGCGGCGGCGGGGGGTGGGGGTGGGGGCAAAGACTGTGTGGGGCGGAGCGGGGTGGGGGGCAGTGTGCGGTGTGCATGGGGGTGGGGGGCAGTGTGCAGCGGGGGAGAAGGGGAGTGGGGGATGTGTGCGGGGAGTAGGGGGCAGTGTGCGGGGGTGGGGGCAGTGTGCGGGGGGAGTGTGGGGAGTGTGCGGTGGGGTGGGAGTGTGCGGCGGGGAGCAGGGAGTGGGGGATGTGTGCGGGGGGGGGGATGTGTGGGGAGTGGGGGGGGGCAGTGTGCGGGGGTGGGGGCAGTGTGCGGGGGAGTGTGGGGGAGTGTGCGGTGGGGTGGGAGTGTGCATCGGGGAGCGGGGAGTGGGGGATGTGTGCGGGGAGTGGGGGCGGTGTGCGGTGGGGGGGGGGCGGTGTGCGGGGGTGGGGGCGGTGTGCGAGCCGGTGTGTAGTGGGGTAGAAGTGTGCGGGGGGGTGTGGGGTGTGGGGGGGGGAGTGTGCGGGCGTGGGGGGGGGTGTGCGCAGGGGTGGGGGACTGTTAGGGGTGTGGGCGGTGTGGGGGTGGGGGGAGTGTGCGGGGGGGGGGGATTGGTAGTGCATGTACTTACAACGGCATTGGCTATCTTCAAGGTTCCCGGATCTGAAATGGTCATTTGATTGTTGATATCACGCCTATGTAAAGAGCACCACCAATTAGCGACACGATCAACTTTGACAAACGGTGCGGCCTTAGAGCTAGAAGACGGCGTTGTGGTTGTATCGGTAGAAGGGTAAAATTTCTCGTCAATCCACAACTTTCTCGCGCTCGCATAAGTATGGGAACCCATATGATGGTAGTGCTTCCTCTGTCTTGCACTGAGTGAATGTTTCTCACGCTTAGCCTATAAATTCACATGGGCAATTAGAAAACACATGTAATCGTATTGAAAGTGAACATGCAAAGTCGAATATATATAGTTTAAAGTGCAATACTTACCACCATCTCCGGCGTAGTATTTTGGGCAACAAATGCCTCCCAATCTTCTGGTTTTATATGTCCCCAAATCTGATGAGGCAAAGAATCCGGTTGAAATGTATCTTCCTGCTCTCCCTCTTCCTTTTCTGTTTCTTTTTCGGCCTCCTTGTCCGTCTCACCCTCATTTTGCTTTGATTTTTGAATTTTCCTCCTCTTTATACTCCTCTTTCTCCGTTTCGTGATCCATCCACTCACTAGTTTGCTTTTGAAAGCTCTAAATCTTTCGGCCACCGCAGATAGAAATGCCGCCTTTTTTTCCTCATTATGAGTAATATTGAACGTATTCTATAAAAACAAGAAACAAACAAAAAGTTACCGAAAATGTGTTTCAAAGCATATAAGTGGAGTTTGATTGACTCTTATAGTTATATATGTACCTATTAGGACTATATATGATCTAACATGCGGCTAAATGAAAAAAACTAAGTGAATTGGAGTGTAAAGGCCAAAATCGGCCCGAAATGGCCTTCATTTACCCAAAATGTGTTTCAAAGCATATAAGTGGAGTTTAATTGACTCTTATAGTTATATATGTACCTATTAGGACTATATATGACCTAACATGCGGCTAAATGAAAAAAACTAAGTGAATTGGAGTGTAAAGGCCAAAATCGGCCCGAAATGGCCTTCATTTACCCAAAATGTGTTTCAAAGCATATAAGTGGAGTTTAATTGACTCTTATAGTTATATATGTACCTATTGGGACTATATATGACCTAACATGCGGCTAAATGCAAAAAACTAAGTGAATTGGAGTGTAAAGGCCAAAATCGGCCCGAAATGGCCTTCATTTACCCAAAATGTGTTTCAAAGCATATAAGTGGAGTTTAATTGACTCTTATAGTTATACATGTACCTATTAGGACTATATATGACCTAACATGCGGCTAAATGCAAAAAACTAAGTGAATTGGAGTGTAAAGGCCAAAATCGGCTCGAAATGGCCTTCATTTACCCAAAATGTGATTCAAAGCATATAAGTGGAGTTTAATTGACTCTTATAGTTATATATGTACCTATTAGGACTATATGTGACCTAACATGCGGCTAAATGCAAAAAACTAAGTGAATTGGAGTGTAAAGGCCAAAATCGGCCTGAAATGGCCTTCATTTACCCAAAATGTGTTTCAAAGCATATAAGTGGAGTTTAATTGACTCTTATAGTTATATATGTACCTATTAGGACTATATGTGACCTAACATGCGGCTAAATACAAAAAACTAAGTGAATTGGAGTGTAAAGGCCAAAATCGGCCCGAAATGGCCTTCATTTACCCAAAATGTGTTTCAAAGCATATAAGTGGAGTTTAATTGACACTTATAGTTATGTATGTACCTATTAGGACTATATATGACCTAACATGCTCCTAAATGCAAAAAATAAAAGTAATTCAGTTACAAAATAAACTTGCACAAGTGTCTTCCCATAATGATTTCTTCATTGCATCGGGCACATTTTTCCACCCCACCAAAATGCTCAGTTTGCGCACACATAACCCTAAATGCTGCCCTTACTTTTTACGCCATTGACCACAAGGTTGACCCATATCATCATACTCGAGGGTCATAGGGGTGTTATAATTCAATCCCTTGGTCGCACCCCTTCCTTTCCGCTTCTTTGTTGCAACTTTACTTGGAGTTTTGGTACTGAGAACCTCTTTCCCCGCATTTTTTTGTGGCACAATGATGGATGAAGTACAAGGAAAATCTTCCCTAGCATTGTTGTCAATGGGGGGAGCCTTATCGGCTAGCTCCTCATGTATTTCAGCCAAGTCAAGTTCCCTTTTACGCAAGCGCGCCTCCTCATCATGCGCTATGTCATTCGGGTCACCTTTATCGTTCTCCTTCTCCGCATCATACTCATCATCATCATCCAATGACTTATCATAATCATCATCGGCTTCTTCCTCCACAATCACATCATCTCGGACCATGTTTAAACTCCTGAAATTTTAAAAAACGATATTAGAAACACGTAAGATTAAACAAACATATGATTAGAAACCCCCCGCACAGTCCCCACCCCCGCACTCCCCACCCCTTGATGACCCCCTTCATCGCCCCCCATGATCGCCCCCCGCACAGCCCCCACCTCGCTGCACATCAACCCCCGCTGAACCGCACACTCCCCTATCACGCCCCCCCGCATGCCCCCCTTCATCGCCCTCGCACAACCACCCTTCACGCGCCCCCGCATGCCACCTCCTTCACGGCCCCCTTCACGCCCCCGTATGCCCCCTTCACCGCCCCCCATGATCGCCCCCATGCACAGCCCCACCCTCGCTGCACATCAACCCCCCGCCGAGCCGCACACTCCCCCCCCTTCACCGCCCCCTACACTGCCCCTTCACGCACGCCCCCTTCTCACGCCCCAAAGACAACCCCTTCACGCCCCCGCTTAGCCACCTCCTTCATCGGCCCCCTTCACGCGCCCCCGCACGGTCCCTTCACGCCCCCCATGATCGCCCCCGCACGGCCCTACCTCGCCGCACATCAACCCCGCCGAACCGCACACTCCCCCCTTCACGCCCCCGCATGCCCCTTCACGCCCCCTTCTCGCCTTGCCCCCCGCATGCCCCTTCACCCCCCGCTTAGCCACCTCCTTCACCGGCCCCCTTCGCGCCCCCGCACATCCCCCTTCACCGCCCTCCTTGCACGCCCCACCCTCACTACACACTCCCCACTGCCTCGCCCCCACTTCGCACGCCCCTTCACCGCCCCCGCATGCCCCCCTTCACTCCCCCTTTGATCGCCCCCTCGCACAGCCCCCCGCACACTCCATCCCCCCTACCTTGCACACTCCCTCCCCCTACCCCCGCACACTCTCCCCCCGAACCGCACAGCCCCCCTTCACTGCCCCACCCCGCCGACAAGACACCCTTCACTCCCCTCATTGTGCCCCCCCCTCGCCACGCCCCGCACACTCCTCCCCGCCCCCGCACACTTCGAACCGCACAGCCCCTTCACTGCCCCACCCCCTTCACGCCCCCCTTCATCGCCCCCTTCACTGTCCCACCCCGCTTGCACAACACCCCTTGCACAACACCCCTTACACAGTCCCCTCCTCCCCCCCAAAACAATCCATAATTACACCCTAAACGACATTCATCTACCCAATTCTATTTTCAAATCATGTGACCCGACTTTAAGTGACTCTAATAGGCCCGAAATGACATTCACTTACCCAAAATGGGTTTCAATACATGTGAAGCGAGTTTAGTTGATTGTAATACATATATATATATATACTAATAAGAACTATACATGACCTAACATGCGGCTAAAAGCGAGAAATTAAGTTAATTGAGGTTGAAAAGCCGAAATTGGCCCGAAATGACATTCACTTACCCAAAATGGGTTTCAATACATGTGAAGCGAGTTTAGTTGATTGTAATACATATATATATACTAATAAGAACTATACATGACCTAACATGCGGCTAAAAGCATTAAGAGTGAATAAAAGCATGGCACGCAATGTGAATACCTCATCAGCATGTGCGTCATACACAGAAACTCCTTCATCCCACATTTTTCTCAAATCATCAACAAGTGGCTGGAGGTAGACATCTATGTCGTTTCCAGGCTGTTTCGGCCCAGAAATAAGAATCGACAACATGATGTATTTGCGTTTCATGCACAACCAAGGAGGCAAGTTGTATATAACTAGAAGAATCGGCCACGTACTATGTTGAGAACTAAGATTGCCAAATGGGTTCATTCCATCCGTGCATAGGCCAAGCCTCAAATTTCTGTCCTCGGCACCGAAGGTCTTATGACAATGGTTGATACCTTTCCACTCAGGAGAATCAGCCGGATGTTTGAGAAAACCATCCTTTTTCCTTCGTTCTGCATGCCACCTCAAGTTCTTAGCATCTTTTTTGATTGAAAACATGCGCTTGAATCGTGGTATAATCGGAAGATACCACATCACCTTTGCTGCAGGACCTTTCTTATCACCAACCCCCGCGCGCCTGTAACGCGACTTCACACATCGAGGACACTCATCCATATTTTCATATTCATTTCGATATAGCACACAATCGTTTGGACAAGCATGTATCCTCTGGTACTCTAACCCGAAGGGACACATCAGTTTCTTAGCATAATAGTTCGACTTGGGTAGTTCATGGTCGTCCGACAACATATCACCAAATGCTTGCAACAAGGAAGTGAAACAAGAGTCACTTATACCGGCTTTCGTCTTGATATTAAAGAGTGTTATCACGGCCGTCAGCTTGGTGTACCTCGTACAACCGGGACACAACGGTGTTCGAGATGCCTCGTCCATGCACTCAAAAATACGAGGCCGTTTGCCACAATGATCTACCCCCGCCATCATCTCCTCGATATGATCCCCTTCATCATCGTCATCTTCTACTTGAATATCCTCATATTCATCCTCGATGTTGTCATTCTCAATGACATCAAACTATCCTTCTTCATGCACATCGTTAACAATGGCATTTCGACCATCATACATACCCTCCTCACAGTGCCAAACCCATACATAGTAGTCTTGTCTAAACCCGCGACGAAAGACATGCTCCCTAAGCGACTCAATGCTACTAACGATGCTCACATTACCACAATCAACACAAGGACACTAAAACCCCTCGGTTCCCTTTGCAGCCTGATGACTTAATGCAGCATCACAAAATTCAAAGACCCCATCCACGAATTCACACGTGTCACGACTACCATACATCCATGCACGATTCATTTCAACCAAACCTAGCTCTAATTAAACACAAGCAACAAGGACCCAATGTCAATGACGAATTTCACTACATTATTAGAATTTATACACGATATAAATTTAATGAAATTAGGCATGCTTTCCAAGGGTCCTTATCACTCCAACCTAACCCATCCTTAGATGTCTAATCTCACTAGTGAATGTATTGCCTTCAGTTCGAATCTACGGAAAATCCGGCAGCATTTCCCTACAGTTCTCCAAGTACACGATGTAAATATAAATTTATTTATATCTACATATGTACCCAGAGAACAAAAGTAGGGAAACGACGAGCCAAGATTTTCCTCTAGAATCGAACTAAAGACATACATTCACCACCTAAGTGAGATTAAACATCTAAGAACAGTCCCAAACGGGGAATTATTCAAGACTTACTCCTAATGAGTAAGTCTCGAACGGGTATCTAGGCATATGATATGATGATGCGAACATAGGTTTTTAAAAACAACAAAACATTTTACATCTAATCTCAATTCAACGATAAATATATACACATTTGCATATATATATATACATATATGTATATGTATATACATATACATATATACATATACATATACATATACATATACATATACATATACATATATACATATATACATATACATATACATATACATATATACATATATACATATACATATACATATACATATACATATACATATACATATACATATACATATACATATACATATACATATACATATACATATATACATATACATATACATATATATATATATATACACATATACACATATATATATATACATATACACATATATATATATTCATATACACATATATATATATATATATATATACATATACCAATTTATTATGAAAGAAAGTTAAATATGAGTGATAACATACCAATATCAAGGTTGTGAATAGGGAAATCGAGCTCAACAATCCGTCCCTAGTTAGCTTCAATAATCAACAACAAAGTTTAAAAGTTAACATTAGTATAAATTAGCAATTCAAACAAAACTAAACTAAACTAAGCTAAACTAAACTAAATATCTAAACCAATAATCAACAACAACTTTTAAATTTAAAACCTAACTAGTTAGTAAGTACTACAACAACAACAACAACGACAACAACAACAACAACAACAACAACAACAACAACAACAACAACAACAACAACAACAACAATAGCTACTACCAACAACAACAACCACAAAAATAGCAACCACAATAAACCCTAGTTTTTTTAACCTAAAAATCAAACTAACTACTTTAAATAAAATAATTAACTCAAATCAATCAATTTACAACCTTTAACTATTATACAACCTAATTTAATTAACAATTATTCATAAAAGAACAATATGAGAAGGAATGTAGGTACCTAAGAAGAGATAGAGAAGGAATGTAGGTGTTTAGGAACGGTGGAGTTGCGGCGGCGGTGGTGCAGCCACGGTGGAGGACGCAGGTGGGGTTTGTTGTTGAAACCCACCGAATTGGAGAGGAAGACGCAACAGCTGGTGGTTGTCAGGGTTGGGGGAAGGTGGAACCCAGTGGTGGCAGTGGTGGTGGAACCTAGTGGTGGCAGTGGGGTCGGGGTTGCGTGAATTGGAGGGACTGAGGGAGTCTTTTTTTGAAAGGAAGGACGAATTGAAGGAGGGAGTTAACAGTGTAATAGAGGGAATTTGACGCGAAAAAAAAAAACAAAATAAACCGCTGCGGTTCATAAAACCGCAACGGTTAATAGAGAACCGCAGCGGTTAACTGTTAACCGTTGCGGTTTTATGATAACCGCAGCGGTTTGTTAGGCCAAATTTCCCACCCAAATTTTCGACGATTTACCGCTGCGGTTCTCTTAAGGACCGCAACTGTTTTGTTGTGACATATAGCGTTTTTTCCACTAGTGTAATGCTGTAATCTAAACCTTACTAAGGGAATTGGAAGTACTGAAACAGGAAAATAATGAAGGCTTTACTACCTACCTCAACAGGTGGCGAGAGAAGTCCTCTCACATGGTCTCCAGGCCTCCTGAAAAAGACCTCATTCGCATCTTCATCGCCAACTTCTTGCCTGAATACAAAAATCATCTCAAGTATTTAGGTATCGAAAGTTTTACAAAGCTGTATAATATAGGTGTGCAAATTGAGGATGCTTTGCTGAAAAACGCCCACAACAACAAGAACAATGCCATTAATGTCATAGAGGCTCCTACTAGGCCTCAAAGAAAATGCAATAGAGAATATACCTCACTAGGTATAAGTTATGGAACAGCTTTTGTCCGCCTTCGCGCAAAAGGCGCACTTTCCCCTCTTGGGCCTACTCCAGATCCAGACGAAGATAAAAGGGGGCTAAATTGGACAAAGATGCTTATTGCAAGTACCATAGAGGCCATGGACATAAGACTGACAATTGCTACCTATTGCGAGGCCTTATTCAGGACATGATCGATGATGGGAGACTTCCAATTTCTCCTACTACAAAATGGCCTCAGATTTGAGATCACTTGTCACGTGACGTAGGAGTATAGACTTAGGATTTCATTTTTTGTTTCATCTCTTTTTTTCTCCCAGTCTGATATAGGATTTCCCTTTTTATTCCATGTACTCATAATTTTCAAATTAATAAATGAGTATTTCCCTTTTTTTTTTAACCTTGTGCTAATGAGCATCAATGAAGATCATGATTGTCGCCTTAAAAGAAATGAATTTCTGATTCTCTCACGACTATTCTAATAAAGGCAATGAACAACTGGCATATATAAAAGAGGCATTCCTCCCTTCACTACAACCATTCCTCCATGCATAACACCCCTCTCCCTTTAACCTACCTCATAGAAAGTACACTTGACAACAATTCAATGTAAAGGGCAAGTAAAAAAAATAAATTTGAAACAAAAAGTGCACAAAAAAAAAAGAGAAGTGTTGCAAATAAGCCCATCAATAGCTTTGTCAAATGTATTTCCTTCAAAACCTTAAACCTGTGATTCTAAACCTCCAACTTCAAATCTTCTGTGATAAACCTTCTTAACAACCATGCACATTGCGTCCCAATAAGCCACAAAAGACAAACCCAAGCCCGCTGAGGGGAAAACCCACAAGGGCAGCTTAGGCAAGAGTCAGGGCATCTTCTCATTCATGAGCTACGAATGGTATGATTCTGCTAAAGATACGTAGGAAACCTCACTATGAGGTCCGACCGCACCAAACCAAACCTACATCATTATCCCCCTTGCTAAAGACCTCTTCCAAATCAATAATAAATTCAATGCCTAATTCATTGCAAATGGCTCCAAAGCAAAATGCTA
This sequence comes from Beta lomatogona, assembly GCA_947646795.1. Taxonomy (NCBI): domain Eukaryota; kingdom Viridiplantae; phylum Streptophyta; class Magnoliopsida; order Caryophyllales; family Amaranthaceae; genus Beta; species Beta lomatogona. The sequence continues at coordinate 4,133,937 of CANSNZ010001473.1, forward strand.
GGCTACCGATTAAAATGCTAAGAGCTACAACTGGCCTACCTCCATCATGGATGCGTATGCAACCTCTTTTGAGGCCCGACCACTTTAATTCAAAACATATTTTTAAGGCTCGCCTAGGCCCATGAGAAACGCGTGATCACTCAAATCATGATTTTTTTTTTAAATGCTCAACCCTACCCTTAGATTATAGACTGGGATTCAAACCTGCATCATTTGGCCTACCTCATTGCATGAGTCGATTCATCATGACTCTACCTTTTCTTATTCTAATCACTTCCTTTATCTAATCCACATTATCGCTTCTAAGCCAACCTAAGCATAACCTTTCAACACTCAGCGCTATGACCGCGCCTTATACTTTGAGTGTTCCTTTCTTTTGCCGTTCTTGACTTTTTCACCTTAGGAACCCTATATGGAATCTTTAGTCGAAACTTCTGCTAAGCGTGACGAGATATCTTCAAAATTAAGAAATCAAGTTGGATGCTTCATCAACTCCATCTTACTAGGGGATTCATCACTGGTCCATCCAGGAAATCGTAGGCTCCTAGTCCAGACCTATTGAAGAACTTCATTACGAGTCCATATATGACATCTTGGGTTTTAAACCCGCACAAATGCAACATTGCACCTATTCACGGGCTCACTTAGGCCCTTGACATACAAACCTCGAAGCGTATACAACTCAAGCACTACAAAAGCTAGATCTATAACGTATTCCAAATCGAACATATAATTTATTGGCTGCATAGAAGATCATTAGGCTCCATGTATACCCTGATCAGGATTTTATTACGATTTCATGCAAAAAGTTGTGGGCTCTAGACCCATACGAGAACCTAACTGTTTTATGGGCTCACTTAGACCCGTAACAACTACAACGCATTTCGAATCAAACATAACTTACATGGATCATCCTTGGGGGCTTCCCACTTCTCCTCTTTCAAAAACAGTTTTCTAAAAGAAAATTTGAGCTGCTAATGGAACGATCAAATCATATCATCTGCATCAAAATCATATCTTTGCATTAGTGTCACATCTCTGCATTTGCATTACAAATCTACATCATCCAAACATTGTGTCAAGCATTGCTTCATTCGTCCTTAACTATAGGATTCTAGCATCAATCATCGAGTCACACACACACAACACGTATGCACACACGATAGCACCTTTTAGGGGTGTTCACCGGTCCAGGACCGGAACCGGCTGGACCAGTGGACCTGAATATGGAAAAAATTTAGACCTAGACCTGAATTTTTCCGGTCCGATCCGGTATTGGACCTGTTGGACCGGAATCTTTATTTTTTTAAAAAAAATATTTTTAATTTGATTTTAAAATATTTATAAATTAGATATATTAAAATTTTAGTAATATTAATAACAATATTTCTAAAGTTTATAAATAGTAGATTTCTAAATTTCTAACTTTTTACTACTTTTTAAACTTTTTAACATATAAACTTTTTTTTTGCTAAAAAATCAGAAATTTCGGTCCACCGGTCAGGACTGGACCGGACCGGAAACCCGGAATCGGGATTTTCTTCGGACCGAGGACCGGACCGGAATCCGAAATCTTCGGTCCAGTCCAAATTCCGGTCCGGTCCAACCCTGGTGTTTGAACAGCCCTAGCACCTTTAAGTCTAGAGTGTTAGAGGTCACTGTTTGTAAGTCGAGTCTTTTCCTATCCATACACTAGCACCCACATCACGGGACACATGCATGTCCCCTAGGTGTTTGTTTGTATATCTGTGTGTTATCTGTATTTACAGGTACCTAATATTAAATGACTTTATACGAGTTATACTCTGCCAAGGTCTGCGGACCATTACAAATTAGCAACAAGCGCTATATACATGATGCGTCCAGCTCACCGACAACGTTGTGCCACATGCCACGCCGCAGGCCTGTGCGTCTGGCGCACAGTCCTGTACAGCACGCTTGGGGGCTTCTTAGTCAAGTGGAACCCACACGCATAATTTCAAATGATTTCAAATGTTCGTTACGACATTACACGCGAAACTCAACGAACTTTCAAAAATACAATCTTGCCACTCTATAAATTTTCAGTATACATTGCTCGGGAGACAACCAGTACTCAGGAAAATTAATAACGGGACACAAATCGTTAACCACTTCAAATCAACTACGCCAATTACCTTGGAACAGGCCAAACACTCTACACCAATTGCCTTGGAACAGGCCAAACACTCCACACCAATTGCCTTGGAACAGGCCAAACACTCCACACCAATTGCCTTGGAACAGGCCAAACACTCCGCAACAATTGCCTTGGAACATGCCAAACATTCCGCAACAATTGCCTTGGAACAGGCCAAACACTCTGCACCAATTTCCTTGGAACAGGCCAAACACTCCGCAAAAATTGCCTTGGAACAGGCCAAACGCTCCACACCAATTGCCTTGGAACATGCCAAACATTCCGCAATAATTGCCTTGGAACAGGCCAAACACTCAGCAACAATTGCCATGGAATAGTCCAAACACTCCGCAACAATTGCCTTAGAACAGGCCAAATACTCTGCACCAATTGCCTTGGAACAGGCCAAACACTCTACACCTATTGCCTTGGAACACGCCAAATACTCTACACTATTTGCCTTGGAGCGGGACAAAGGCTCTACACATATTGCCTTGGAGGAGGCCAAAAACTCTACCCCGACATGAGCCGGACCATAATAGCTCATGATTCATTTTTCCCAATTATCATCTCATTTTTTGCAAATTTACAATTACTTTGCAAATATGTTTCACGCATGTCTGTTCTTGAAGCTTTTGCTTGTTTTGCATGTACTGGTGCAAAAGAGTGATTTTGTATTGCAGAGCATCTAGAATCATTCTCTGTCCCGACACGTATACTTTGACTTTCGGTTTTACAAACCTCAGTCGAAGTGGGGGCTTCTGCAGACACATAATCGTGTCTCCCTATTTCGTATCCTATGATGACCAATGCCCCGCTCCAATTGGCCCGGATCGAGGAAAGAATAAAGAACGAGTCTAAAATAAAATGTTTTAAGTCCAAATCCATTTTTTAACCTTTTTTATTAACCCATTTCCAAAACCTTTTTTATAAATAACTTTTTAAAAGCCCATCTTTGAAAACCTTTTAAAAATAGTTTTATGAAAGACTAATTTTATGAAACCCCTTTTCTAGCCCAATTTAATTAATAGAATTAATTAATTACATTGATTGGTTTTATTAATAAAAATATCTTTTAATAAAATAATCTTTTTCCAAAGTATTTTTAGATATCTTTTGTCTAACTATTTTCTAAAATCTTTTTCAATATAAATAATCTTTTTTCCAAAGTGATTTTAAATATCTCCTACTAACTATTTTCTAAAATCTTTTAGAGACCTATTATCTTTCGAAAACCTATTGCAACTTAACTACCTACACTATATAATACAATCTCCTCTATCTCAAAACTCACGGCTCTCCTCAATTCTCACGGCACAAACACAGCTCTCATACCTCATAAAATCTCACTCGGCATCTTCACCAACCAATTCGCCCTTCCTCATTCTCTCGCTTCAGTGCTCCACGCTAACACCTTGCGCAATACCACAAACTAACTACAACATCTTGCCACTCCATCTAACAATTCCACGCTCCATCATCGAACCAAATCATCCTACCACAACACCTATATTCATCACCATATAATTATCATCCTACAACAACGCCTTATTACTCCCTAATCACATATGTATCATCATCATCATTCATCCCCCTAAAGATCCTACATCTCCATCATGTAACGCCACATCACCCTAAAATTCTCTTGCTTCTGATATTCATACACATCAACACATAAAACAAAGTGCATCCATACTATTTTCATATCGTTAGCATCTGATCATCCCCTATCCTACGTAGCACATAAAAAATATCACCAACCAATATTTTTGGTTTGACGCAACATATTTCACACAACAACACAACTTTTTAAAGACTCGTTCAATTCAATTTTCTAAGATCCGTACAAATCAACGACCCCGGACGGTGGTATAATTTCTAAGGGTCAACTAAATTAACTAACTTTATTTGCTTTCTTTATTTATTTTTATTATTTTCTTGAAGTTACTAACACTTTATTCATGATGTAGGTTATTTATATATTCCCGTGATTGTAAGTATCGTATATATTATACTAACTCCCTGCGTTATTTTCTTTTCTTAGTTTCTATTTATTATTCATATTATATGATTGTCCTGCATGATTTTTATCACCCACATGTTATTATTGCTAAACAAGACCTAAAGAACTATTCTAATTAATTCAGATAATTTGGACAACCTATTAGGAACCTTGTAATATGATTGCATAATAACTTATCATTAAATAATTAGTCTTTTTGTGTGTTTCCTGAACCCATCTAGATTAATTATTTAAGGGTGCTTTAAAATGTTGTTTGATTGTTCTATTGCATAAAATCTGCTGTGAATCTTTATTTAGTAGAGGCCAGCAATGGGCAATATAGTTCCTGACTATATTGTACCCTCACCCCCGAACTCACTTTTTGGTTCCTGACCATCTATGGAATCATGACGGGGAAATCTAGATTGGATAAGTCCCTAAGATGTCCCTTCCGTTTCAATATCCAATTAGGTTTATGATTCTTCCTTTAAAGAATTGTTGGTGACTTCAAAACGTATTTTTATTAAAACCTTAACAATGGAGTAGTTAAATAAACGCGCTCACAGCACGTGTAGGCATTAAAGGAATTAAAAATCCACGCCTACAGTGGGGGATTTGGTTCTGAGGACGATGGAAGATGTAGGACGAGCTAAAGAACAGGGTAAGCTGACAGCAAAATGGGAAGGTCTTTATCAGGTCATGGAAGAAGTATGAAGTGGAACATTCCGTCTACAAGACATTGATGGACGACCAATACAACGCACTTGAAATTTAGACACTCTGAAGAAGTGCCACGTCTGACTTATATCAATACTAAACAATGGTAGTATTCTGTAATCATAAAAAGTGCCACGACACAAAAAGAGAATGAGGAATGTATGCATGTACCTTGGTGGTTTGCCAAGCAAAATTCACATAATACAATTTCTACTTTCTCTGTATATTTATATTGTTTCTCTATTTTTACTTAAGTCATTCACTATACGGCATTTTTACCACTATTTAACCCAGTGGTCATAAAGTGACGTTAACTTAGATAAAAACTGAAGAAACCAATAACGTCCTAAAATAATTAAACTAAATTAATGAGTCACTCCAGCAAGGGATAATTATTTTTATGACGCACATTGCTTCCTAAAGGAGGCCGACCAAAGAGTAATAAACCATATTAAAGGTGAATTACCTACACAGGCATGTTCAGCCAAATTGTAATATTCCCTAGTAAGGGAAACATGATTGTCACCTAAAGAAAGCCGGCCTGAAATAAGCATACCTTAGTAAAGGTATCTTACTTTTAAAAGCAAGGTCGACCAAGTAGTAATAACCCTAGTAAGGGAACCATTACTAAAAAACGAACACTACCTTCTAAAGGAAGTTGGCCAGAAAATGATAAGCTTATAAAAGCAATCATATTCTACAAGTTTGGCAAGTGAGACTAAAAGAATGGACAAACTATTTAAGCTCGTCCAACTAAGAGTACCAAGAAGTTCGGCCTGTGTTGGCCGGTTTCCTTCCTGTAACACAGCTCGTCTGCAAAGTTAGGATGAGCCCAGTCCCAGGAAGGAGGGGAAGTAACCAAGCCTTGGAACTTCTAAGACATACTCAGACACGACGAGCGAATTATAGTTCAAATCTTAATCATCCAACACTAGACAAGTTCCTTTGAACTTGGGCATACTTGTTCAAGATTCAATACTTGTCTAGCGTTTATCTTTGGACTAAGTTTAAATCCTAATCGTCCAAATCAACATTTAGGATGAGTTCCTTTTTACTTGGACATATTTGTTCATGTTCAATGATATTCCAGCATGTAAGACGAGTTCCTTTTTAATTGGGCATATTTGTTTAAGCCCAATATCGTCCAACATGTAAGATGAGTTCTTTTTACTTGGCATATTCAATTAAGATCATAAATCGTCCATCATCTCGGACGAGGGAAATTGCAAATGTTCAATGTTTAGTCTAAAGACGAATATTGCTAGACGAATTACGTTGGACGAAAGCAATTCCACAACAAAATATTCTTTCATAAGATGGAGAATTCATTGCCAAGTATAAGGCAAGGTTACAAACTAATCTAAAAAAAATAAAAAAACAAAGGGAGTAAGACTTACAAGGATGGCAATCAACCAAAACACAACAACAATACTAGCCTAAGACTAGGTATCTTATTCAGGTGGGGTTGCATCTTTGCCGTTTGTCGGTGTCCCCGGGGGCTTCTTGGCCATCCACCGAGCCATCAGGATTCTCCTCATCATCTTCTTCTTCTTTGTCAAAGTCGGAGAAGGTAGGGGGAGTCTGACCAGCTATTTGGGCCCTGTGTAGGTCCTGCTGAAAACGCAGGCGACGCTCGAAGCGGCAAACATCCTCAAACTCGGCCATCATTTTGAAGGCATTTAGGGCCAAGCCTTTGGAAATTTCGACGACGTCGATCAGGGCCTCCTTGGCGTCAAAAAATGATTGGTCTGCCTCCGCCCTCAGACAAGCATTATCCTCACTTAACGTGAGGTTTTCTCTTCTGAGTTTGGTAGCAGCCAAAAGCGTCGTGTTTCTCTCCCCCTTGAGATCGTTGGACACAGAGTCCATGGCCAGCTTCCACTCGTCCTTTTCGTTGAGCAGCTCATTTATCTTGATGAGGTATTGTTGGTTGCTGGACTCCATGGTGGCCAGACGAATCTCCAAAGCCTCCTGGGATTGACGATGATGAGTTCTCAGCATTTCGCAATCCTGCATGGCCTTGTCCCCAGCCATTGTAGCCTGATGGACGAGGTGCTTGTTTTCTTTCCTCAACTCCATCGCCCAAACGTCAGTAATCATGCTGCAAGCAATGAGCTGTATAGACAAAGAATAAATGCATAGTTAGTGGACCATGTCAAAAATCATGAAAAATATACTAAGTGAAAGACTAGAACAACAATGCTAAGCGATTTACCTCGGCAACAAGTTGGGACATATAGGCCACATGCCTAGAAGAGGCCCCCCCTTAAGCCATTGATGTAGGACTCAAGGTAGCATTTAAAGAGCTCATGCTTGAGCTTGTTCCTCTCAGCTCGGGACATCTTGTTGAAGGCTTATGAGGATTCATCTTCTGAGTCTGCCATCAGAGCAGCAGGCTCTGTGGAGGGTCCTTTGCCCTTATCTAAAAAGGTGGAGGGGTCACTTCTCTTGACGAAAAAAACGACTGCAAGTCTGTTGGACGGACTCATTGGACGTCCACCAACTCGCAGCGTCCTAACCACATTTAAGCAGTATGACTCACCGAAGATCAGGACGCAAATCTATATGATAGGGGCATTTGAGCCACCAGCTCTGAAACCGGCCTGATGAAGGATGATCCTTACTCCCTCCGTCCCAGAAAGATCTGAACACTTGTTGGGACACGTAGTTTAAGGTGATAAGTTGTAGTGTGGTTATCAAATGTTATTTTATTTAAAAAGTAGATGTGATAGGAGTTGGTGGGGTATTTTTTATTAGAGGAGAGAAAAACTTAGGTAACTTTTTATTGATAAAAGGTAGAGTGTGGGCCAAAGATGTGTAGAAGAAATAATATATTAATGGTGGGACCATGCCAAAAAAAGAAGTGTTCAAACTAATTTGGGACAAACATAAAAGGAAAGTGTTCAGACTATTCTGGGACGGAGGTAGTACTTGTCAGTTGCGTCCTGCTGAATCTCCGTAGTTCAAGCCATCTCTAGCACGTAATCAACGAAGCTGAGTATCCAATAGAGAAGGCCTTCATCTAGAAAAGGTTCAACTAAGCCTTAGATTTGGACGAAGATTAGTCGCTGAAGGAGGCCGGCCAAGCACAGTCGCCTTCCTTCTACGATGGACCTTCGTCCAAAAACATTATAGACAAAGATCCAAAAGAACTTCCAAATTCAGACGCCTTCCTTCTACGAAGGATCTTCGTCTAGAAAAAATGGACGACTAATCTACCTAGAAGGACGGTCGAGTCTAGCCGTTTTCCTTCTAGGTTACATCTTTGTCCAAACATATTTGGACGAACGTCAAAGGATGAGATCGTCTGGGGAAAAAATAAAAGAGAAAATTACCAAAGTATCAGCCCACTTTTCGAACCCCGTACTAGAATATTCTTTCGAGAGGTTTGCACTAAACTTGGACATATCTATGTCGCCTGTCCAAGATTTCCGAGAAAGTGTTGTGGCTGCTTCTACAAAGAAAAATCAAGATGGTTAATAAACAAATACTTTGGACGGTACATTTTACTTCGAGTTTTGGTGAATTACCTTTATCTTCGGCCAACCGCAAGCCAGCGGCGACCAAGAAGTTGTCCTCAAAGAACATTTCTTTGAAGGGGATCCAATTAGCTAGCCCTTTCAAAAAGTCGGACGGTTTGGTTTGGTGTACTCAACTATTTTGAGGTACTCCATCACCTCGTCATCAAACCTATCCTCTAGGTCTAGGATAGGTGCTCCTCGTCTTGTATTTATCGTTGCCCGGCTACGATAGCGATATTCCCCAGCAATATCCTCGCTGGGAGCCCGGACGAAGATGAAGTCTGCCTTCCAGTCGTGCATTTTTTAGGGTTTATCCTAAGCAGTGATAAACCCAGCACGATTGCAGATGATGAACCAAGCCCCGTCAACTGTCTTGGGAACCGTGGATACATAGTGTATGTGGGTAAAGTCTGGTAAAGAAAGAGTTAGGTCGCGCAACTCGTAGACGGCTATAAAAGTTAGGATGGCACCAGTTGGTTATGGTCGATGTTGTAATGCCTTAAAACAACCTCGATGAAGTGGTGAAGGGGAAATCTCAACCCAGCGTCCAAGGCCAATTTATAAACGGCAAATTGACCCTAGGGAGCGCTTAGGATGGTGGCTTTCTCGTCAGGGGTTACAAAAGTATAGCCCTGCATGGGCATAGCAAGGGACAAATGGCTAGGGTCTTTGCCAAGTTTTTCGAACCATTTATGGTTGTTGATTATGAAGCCATGGTCAGAAAGGGGACCTAGACGTCTCCTAATTTCGGACGAGGTAGTAGAAGGCTCGTCAGACTCCTCAAGGGAGCTAGACTCGCCCTCGTTATGATCGCAGTTAGCCTCTTCCATCTCTATATCCTTTCCAGATGGGCTGGCCTCTGGATTTATTTGATCAGGATTCTTTTCCCTACTAGGGATCTACCGCTGGCCGAGCACTTTAGGTTTCCCTTTCCCTTATTTCTCCCTCGGGAACCCATTTAGTAGATTCTTCCATATCAGAGCTGGAAGCAGGGAGTATTAATCCTCGTCTTAGACGGGCGGTTTGCTTGACGCGCGCTAGATTACCCTGCACAGGTAAAGACTGGGTCGTCTGACTTTGTTGGCCAAATCCATAAAAGTAAGGATATGCATGACCGGCCAGAATAGGTCCAACCCTAGAATGTGCCGAAGAAGAATAATTATCGGTTCTAGCGTCAAAGCAAACTCTAGAACGGCCGGGATTATTCGACGAAGAGAAAGAATTCATTTTTATTGCTTTTTTAAGAAAAAATAAAGAATAAGCAAGGAAGAAAAGGAGATACCTGACGAACGCTTGGACAATCAATGTAGAAAAAGCACAACAAGTCTGGCCGAACACACTCTCTCTTTAGAAAGTTAAAAAATTTCGGAGTCTCTCTTTATAGAAAAATTACTCAAGGTGTTGAAATGATTTCAAATAGGAAAAAATGAAGTATTTATAAGGGGGATGAAAAACCTGCCCAACTAGTAAAAATGACCGGCCACGTGGCCCTCCAAGGCTTAGACGTGTCACTGCCCTTCAAAATTTGGTAACTTCTTCTGGTCAAAGGACATTAACTGGATTTGCAACAGGTAAATCTCCTTTTAGGGGTAAATGTTGTGACCTAAGAATGAAGGGCTGATAAGCTGACTCGTGGACCAATTAGGGGCCTTTACGTGTCCTTAAAACTGGAGGGAAATCTGGCCCTTTCTAGGGTTTCATTCCTCTGGTGTTTGTGGCCCACTTTTGGCCAGAAGGTATAATAAAAAATCCCAATTCCCAAAAAACAGCTGTGTAACACACCGACAATTCTCTCTTTTCTAAAATACCTTTTAATATAAAACTTAGAGAATTATCAAAGTGTTATCGCCCGTGTGAAAACGTATCGGCTTATTCAGAATTTTACAGCGAAAAACATAATAAATAAACTTTAGAAATAAACTCAGTCAATCCAAAGAGTTAACTATAAAAGTCAAACCAACAAAAAGTCAAAAGTCAACCTCCGACGTAAAAGTCAACCACAATAGTCAAAGTCAACTAAGAAAAGCATAAAGTCAAAGTCAAATGCAAAGGAAAAGTCAACACAAGCTCTCCAATCCCGAACCTATGATGCATCATCTTCAAACCTGTAAATGACGATGTACTATTGATCCCTAGAGACTGCTCACCAAATGGGTTATCACAGGATCAATAAGGCATAGCCATGATCAACACATACACACAAAGAACGTAATCAACGAAGCTGAGTATCCAATAGAGAAGGCCTTCGTCTAGAAAAGGTTCAACTAAGCCTTAGATTTGGACGAAGATTAGTCGCTGAAGGAGGCCGGCCAAGCACAGTCGCCTTCCTTCTACGATGGACCTTCGTCCAAAAACATTATAGACAAAGATCCAAAAGAACTTCCAAATTCAGACGCCTTCCTTCTACGAAGGATCTTCGTCTAGAAAAAATGGACGACTAATCTACCTAGAAGGACGGTCGAGTCTAGCCGTTTTCCTTCTAGGTTAGATCTTTGTCCAAACATATTTGGACGAACGTCAATGGATGAGATCGTCTGGGGAAAAAATAAAAGAGAAAATTACCAAAGTATCAGCCCTTTTTTCGGACTCCGTACTAGAATATTCTTTCGAGAGGTTTGCACTAAACTGGACATATCTATGTCGCCTGTCCAAGATTTCCGAAGAAGTGTTGTGGCTGCTTCTACAAAGAAAAATCAAGATGGTTAATAAACAAATACTTTGGACGGTACATTTTACTTCGAGTTTTGGTGAATTACCTTTATCTTCGGCCAACCGCAAGCCAGCGGCGACCAAGAAGTTGTCCTCAAAGAACATTTCTTTGAAGGGGATCCAATTAGCTAGCCCTTTCAAAAAGTCGGACGGTTTGGTTTGGTGTACTCAACTATTTTGAAGTACCCCATCACCTCGTCATCAAACCTATCCTCTAGGTCTAGGATAGGTGCTCCTCGTCCGGTGTTTATCGTTGCCCGGCTACGATAGCGATATTCCCCAGCAATATCCTCGCTGGGAGCCCGGACGAAGATGAAGTCTGCCTTCCAGTCGTGCAATTTTTAGGGTTTATCCTAAGCAGTGATAAACCCAGCATGATTGCAGATGATGAACCAAGCCCCGTCAACTGTCTTGGGAACCGTGGATACATAGTGTATGTGGGTAAAGTCTGGTAAAGAAAGAGTTAGGTCGCGCAACTCGTAGACGGCTATAAAAGTTAGGATGGCACCAGTTGGTTATGGTCGATGTTGTAATGCCTTAAAACAACCTCGACGAAGTGGTGAAGGGGAAATCTCAACCCAGCGTCCAAGGCCAATTTATAAACGGCAAATTGACCCTAAGGAGCGCTTAGGATGGTGGCTTTCTCGTCAGGGGTTACAAAAGTATAGCCCGGCATGGGCATAGCAAGGGACAAATGGCTAGGGTCTTTGCCAAGTTTTTCCAACCATTTATGGTTGTTGATTATGAAGCCATGGTCAGAAAGGGGACCTAGACGTCTCCTAATTTCGGACGAGGTAGTAGAAGGCTCGTCAAACTCCTCAAGGGAGCGAGACTCGCCCTCGTTATTATCGCAGTTAGCCTCTTCCATCTCTATATCCTTTCCAGACGGGCTGGCCTCTGGATTTATTTGATCAGGATTCTTTTCCCTACTGTTACCGGGAGAAGAGGGATCTACCGCTGGCCAAGCACTTTAGGTTTCCCTTTCCCTTATTTCTCCCTCGGGAACCCATCCAGTAGATTCTTTCATATTAGAGCTGGAAGCAGGGAGTATTAATCATCGTCTTAGACGGGCGGTTTGCTTGACGCGCGCCAGATTACCTTGCACAGGTAAAGACTGGGTTGTCTGACTTTGTTGGGCAAATCCATAAAAGTAAGGATATGCATGACCGGCCAGAATAGGTCCAACCCTAGAATGTGCCGAAGAAGAATAATTATCGGTTCTAGCGTCAAAGCAAACTCTAGAACGACCGGGATTATTCGACGAAGAGAATGAATTCATTTTTATTGCTTTTTTAAGAAAAAATAAAGAATAAGCAAGGAAGAAAAGGAGATACCTGACGAACGCTTGGACAATCAATGTAGAAAAAGCACAACAAGTCTGGCCGAACACACTCTCTCTTTAAAAAGTTAAAAAATTTCGGAGTCTCTCTCTCTAGAAAAATTACTCAAGGTGTTGAAATGATTTCAAATAGGAAAAAACGAAGTATTTATAAGGGGGATGAAAAACCTGCCCAACTAGTAAAAATGACCGGCCACGTGGCCCTCCAAGGCTTAGACGTGTCACTGCCCTTCAAAATTTGGTAACTTCTTCTGGTCAAAGGACATTAACTGGATTTGCAACAGATAAATCTCCTTTTAGGGCTAAATGTTGTGACCTAAGAATGAAGGCCTGATAAGCTGACTCGTAGACCAATCAGGGGCCTCCACGTGTCCTTAAAACTGGAGGGAAATCCGGCCCTTTCTAGGGTTTCATTCCTCTGGTGTTTGTGGCCCACTTTTGGCCAGAAGGTAAAATAAAAAATCCCAATTCCCAAAAAACAGTTGTGTAACACCCCGACAATTCTCTCTTTTCTAAAATACCTTTTAATATAAAACTTAGAGAATTATCAAAGTATTATCGCCCGTGTGAAAACGTATCGGCTTATTCAGAATTTTACAGCGAAAAACATAATAAATATACTTTAGAAATAAACTCAGTCAATCCAAAGAGTTAACTCTATAAGTCAAACCAACAAAAAGTCAAAAGTCAACCTCCGACGTAAAAGTCAACCACAATAGTCAATGTCAACTAAGAAAAGCATAAAGTCAAAGTCAAATGCAAAGGAAAAGTCAACACAAGCTCTCCAATCCCGAACCTATGATGCATCATCTTCAAACCTGTAAATGACGATGTACTATTGATCCCTAGAGACTGCTCACCAAATGGGTTATCACAGGATCAATAAGGCATAGCCATGATCAACACATACACACAAAGCACGTAATCAACGAAGCTGAGTATCCAATAGAGAAGGCCTTCGTCTAGAAAAGGTTCAACTAAGCCTTAGATTTGGACGAAGATTAGTCGCTGAAGGAGGCCGGCCAAGCACAGTCGCCTTCCTTCTACGATGGACCTTCGTCCAAAAACATTATAGACAAAGATCCAAAAGAACTTCCAAATTCAGACGCCTTCCTTCTACGAAGGATCTTCGTCTAGAAAAAATGGACGACTAATCTACCTAGAAGGACGGTCGAGTCTAGCCGTTTTCCTTCTAGGTTAGATCTTTGTCCAAACATATTTGGACGAACGTCAAAGGATGAGATCGTCTGGGGAAAAAATAAAAGAGAAAATTACCAAAGTATCAGCCCTTTTTTCGGACCCCGTACTAGAATATTCTTTCGAGAGGTTTGCACTAAACTGGACATATCTATGTCGCCTGTCCAAGATTTCCGAAGAAGTGTTGTGGCTGCTTCTACAAAGAAAAATCAAGATGGTTAATAAACAAATACTTTGGACGGTACATTTTACTTCGAGTTTTGGTGAATTACCTTTATCTTCGGCCAACCGCAAGCCAGCGGCGACCAAGAAGTTGTCCTCAAAGAACATTTCTTTGAAGGGGATCCAATTAGCTAGCCCTTTCAAAAAGTCGGACGGTTTGGTTTGGTGTACTCAACTATTTTGAAGTACCCCATCACCTCGTCATCAAACCTATCCTCTAGGTCTAGGATAGGTGCTCCTCGTCCGGTGTTTATCGTTGCCCGGCTACGATAGCGATATTCCCCAGCAATATCCTCGCTGGGAGCCCGGACGAAGATGAAGTCTGCCTTCCAGTCGTGCATTTTTTAGGGTTTATCCTAAGCAGTGATAAACCCAGCATGATTGCAGATGATGAACCAAGCCCCGTCAACTGTCTTGGGAACCGTGGATACATAGTGTATGTGGGTAAAGTCTGGTAAAGAAAGAGTTAGGTCGCGCAACTCGTAGACGGCTATAAAAGTTAGGATGGCACCAGTTGGTTATGGTGGATGTTGTAATGCCTTAAAACAACCTCGATGAAGTGGTGAAGGGGAAATCTCAACCCAGCGTCCAAGGCCAATTTATAAACGGCAAATTGACCCTAAGGAGCACTTAGGATGGTGGCTTTCTCGTCAGGGGTTACAAAAGTATAGCCCGGCATGGGCATAGCAAGGGACAAATGGCTAGGGTCTTTGCCAAGTTTTTCCAACCATTTATGGTTGTTGATTATGAAGCCATGGTCAGAAAGGGGACCTAGACGTCTCCTAATTTCGGACGAGGTAGTAGAAGGCTCGTCAGACTCCTCAAGGGAGCTAGACTCGCCCTCGTTGTTATCGCAGTTAGCCTCTTCCATCTCTATATCCTTTCCAGACGGGCTGGCCTCTGGATTTATTTGATCAGGATTCTTTTCCCTACTGTTACTGGGAGAAGAGGGATCTACCGCTGGCCAAGCACTTTAGGTTTCCCTTTCCCTTATTTCTCCCTCGGGAACCCATCCAGTAGATTCTTCCATATCAGAGCTGGAAGCAGGGAGTATTAATCATCGTCTTAGACGGGCGGTTTGCTTGACGCGCGCCATATTACCTTGCACAGGTAAAGACTGGGTTGTCTGACTTTGTTGGGCAAATCCATAAAAGTAAGGATATGCATGACCGGCCAGAATAGGTCCAACCCTAGAATGTGCCGAAGAAGAATAATTATCGGTTCTAGCGTCAAAGCAAACTCTAGAACGGCCGGGATTATTCGACGAAGAGAATGAATTCATTTTTATTGCTTTTTTTAAGAAAAAATAAAGAATAAGCAAGGAAGAAAAGGAGATACCTGACGAACGCTTGGACAATCAATGTAGAAAAAGCACAACAAGTCTGGCCGAACACACTCTCTCTTTAAAAAGTTAAAAAATTTCGGAGTCTCTCTCTCTAGAAAAATTACTCAAGGTGTTGAAATGATTTGAAATAGCAAAAAATGAAGTATTTATAAGGGGGATGAAAAACCTGCCCAACTAGTAAAAATGACCGGCCACGTGGCCCTCCAAGGCTTAGACGTGTCACTGCCCTTCAAAATTTGGTAACTTCTTCTGGTCAAAGGACATTAACTGGATTTGCAACAGATAAATCTCCTTTTAGGGGTAAATGTTGTGACCTAAGAATGAAGGCCTGATAAGCTGACTCGTAGACCAATCAGGGGCCTCCACGTGTCTTTAAAACTGGAGGGAAATCTGGCCCTTTCTAGGGTTTCATTCCTCTGGTGTTTGTGGCCCACTTTTGGCCAGAAGGTAAAATAAAAAATCCCAATTCCCAAAAAACAGTTGTGTAACACCCCGACAATTCTCTCTTTTCTAAAATACCTTTTAATATAAAACTTAGAGAATTATCAAAGTATTATCGCCCGTGTGAAAACGTATCGGCTTATTCAGAATTTTACAGCGAAAAACATAATAAATATACTTTAGAAATAAACTCAGTCAATCCAAAGAGTTAACTCTAAAAGTCAAACCAACAAAAAGTCAAAAGTCAACCTCCGACGTAAAAGTCAACCACAATAGTCAATGTCAACTAAGAAAAGCATAAAGTCAAAGTCAAATGCAATGGAAAAGTCAACACAAGCTCTCCAATCCCGAACCTATGATGCATCATCTTCAAACCTGTAAATGACGATGTACTATTGATCCCTAGAGACTGCTCACCAAATGGGTTATCACAGGATCAATAAGGCATAGCCATGATCAACATATACACACAAAGCACGTAATCAACGAAGCTGAGTACTACATAGTAAATAAATAAACAATCCTAACATGATACTAATAAATACTAAGCAGGGATAAATAATCTTACAACGACATAGCAAATTACTTTTACTGAACTAAACTCCACAACTAGTCTTCAATTTAGAAGACGAAGTACGGGGGTGACTTCGTACTCCCCTGACCTACGATATCGAGGGACCTTTTGAATAAAAAATAGGACACGGTGATCAATCCGGTCCCAAGAAAAGCCAAGGGCTACCACCATGTGCTCCAACTCATACTAGTCCAACACTTTTGATGTGCACAAGTCTAAAGTTATTGCTATCCACGTTTCACTTTACATGATTAATAATTTATTACTTGTTATAACCCACAAGTAGAACAAACAATATAAAGTCATCAAGTAATCATAAACTTAATTTTTATCTTAGGATAGTTAAGTGATCATCAACTTAACAACCCAAGAACAATTCCAATATTAAATTCATAACCTTTATTTAATTGTTGAACCAAGTCCAACCAACCAACCTTTCATAGGTATAAAAATCAATAAGGCCCTCGGTCCTCATAAAGTAATTCAATAATCCAAAGGGAACAACATGATTCAATCATGATCCAACGCCAATCATAAATATTAATCCCTCATGTGAATTAATAAACTAAAGTTCATAAATCCTATATGTTTGCATCAATATTCCATACAAACATAATATCAATATTATAATTAATATGCTTCACACAACGGCATAAAACATGCAAATCCAATTTAATAGAAATCACATATGAACTAAAAATAGTTCCCTATACATGATGCTACATAATTCTCATCCTTAGGATATGATACTAGTCCAATCAACACATAGGTATATACGTACCTTGTGTAGACAAATCGAGAGGCCACTTTCACAACCTTAAAAGTCGCCTAAAGACAAATCTCTGCCTAAAATAATCAATCATAACCCACAATCAATACTTTATAAATTTCCAGCACTAATAAAATACTTTAAACCCATCTCAAGTGTGTTTAAAAACCTTTCTCATCATTAAAACTTAATTATTATAACCTCCTAGTATAGTACTACTACACTAGTTGCTTAAAAACCCTTAAAACACATGGTTTAATCATAAAAACTCCATTACCAACATCCTTGTAAATTTCCAGCAACATATACTATAAGAAAACCCTTTTTAAACATGCTTAAACATACTTAAAATCATAAGAATACTCAATTTCACAAACTACAACATACTATTATGATTTTCCAACTTATAAAACCCTAAAAATCCATGCTTTGATATTTTAAAACCCTATTTTAACATATTAAGTAAATCTAAAATTTTCTAACTTCATTAAAGAATTTACATAATCTTAGATTCAAAATAAAATCATCAAATTATAACTTTTAAACATAAACATATTAAAACAAACCCTAAAAATACAAACTTTGTATTAAAATAACTTGAGGAGGAAGAAAAACAACCAAGCAAAAACGAGGAGGAAGGACCGGCAGCAAGGGCGGCGCAAGGGTTGCTGGCTGGTTGCCGGCGGTGGTCGGCGGTGGCGGCTGGTGGCTGCTACCGTCGACGGGAGGAGGAAGAAACCGAGAGAAGAGAGAGAAGAAAAAGAGAGAAAAAGAAAGAGGAGGGAGGAGCCGAAAAAATACAGGGAGAAGGAAGAGAGAGAAAATAAATGGGGTAAAATTTGGGGTTTTTGGGTTTTATATAGATTCCCTTTTTTGGGCTTTGGAAAAGGTGATTGAGCTAAAGGCATTATTTAATGGTTGATGAGTTGGGTGGTTGGGTTCCTCATACCCAATTTAAAATCCTTTTCACAATCCAAAAAGTATTTTTAAGCTTTTCCAATATATTTCAAAGTATGACTAAATAAAATGTTGGACTTCTTCAAATCATTAAATAATTTCTTCGACTTTCAAATAGTCAACCCTTCAAGAATAAATCGTTTAAATGCTAAAATATACTAAAACATATATAAATATACATTAAAATATGTTTATAAAATTCATAAATTTACGGGCGATTATAGTCTACCCCTCTTAAAAGAAGTTTCGTCTCGAAACTTGGCAGAAAAACTCAACATTTTCAAAAGTTTTTTACTGAACTTCCATTTGAGAAATACTTGTCACACATATGCACACTTTTACCAACTTTAAAACCACTTGTGTTACTCATGAACACATTTTCTATGTGGAGAGTCTATTTATTTTTGCACCAACATGTGCAAATCGCCAAAATAAGCATAAAAATGCATAAAAGTACCATAAAATAAGGTAAAAAGCGTGAAATTCTATCGCATTCTACCCCCCTTAAAGAAAACGAGTTAAGCCCTCGTAACTCACCTCAAAGAATAACTCAGGATACTTCTTCTTCATTTCATCTTCAGCTTCCCACGTTGCCTCTTCAGACTCATGGTTAGACTAAAGCACTTTTACTATATTCACATCCTTATTGCGTGTACTACACACCTTTTTATCGAGAATTCTTACAGGCCTTTCCTCATATGTGAGGCTACTATCGATTTGGATTCTCTCAGGCTCCAAGACATGACGTTTATCAGGAATATATCTCTTGAGTTGGGAAATATGAAACACATCGTGCATTTTCTCAAATTCCCTTAGCAACGCCAACTTATAAGCTACCTTCCCAATTCTTTTCCCTTAGTTGGTTATACTTTCAAAAAATCTTTATCACCCAATGCGAATTCATCTTCTCTTCGCTTTAAATCGGTATAACTCTTCTGCCTATCTCGAGCAGCCTGAATTCTAGCCTGAATCAACTTGACATTCTTAACAGTCTCCTCAATGAATTATGTCCCCAATACTATATTCTTACTAAAATCATTCCAACAAATGGGACTTCTACACTTTCTTTCATACAATGCCTCAAAAGGAGCCATCTTGATGCTCGTATGATAACAATTGTTATATGAAAACTCAATCAAGTCTAATTGGTCTTCCCAACTACCTTGGAAGTTAATTGCACACGCTCTCAACATATCTTCCATGGTCTGGTTAGTCCTTTCAGTCTGACCATCGGTTGCAGGGTGAAAAGCAGTGCTCATCTTCAATGTTGTTCCAAGATTCAACTGGACATCCTGCCAAAATTTTGAGAGGAATCTCGAATCACGATTTGAAATAATATATGTTGGAACTCCATGCAATCGCATCACATGCTTGATGTATGTCTTCGCAAGTTGCTTCTTATTCCATGTCTCTTTAATTGGCACGAACACGGCTAACTTTGTTAGACGGTCCACAATTACCCAAATCGTATCATTGTCGTTTCTCGTCTCAGGCAAAGCAGTCACAAAATCCATCTATATGGAATCCCACTTCCATCCAGGAACCTCTAAGGATTGAACTTTCCCCATTGGTCTCTTATGATCTATCTTCACTTTCTGACAGGTTAGACACTTAGACACAAACTCAGCTGCCTTACGCTTCATATTTGCCACCAATAGATTTCCTTAAGATCCTTATACAACTTATCACCCCCCAGGGTGTACAATATATGGAGTATTAAGCCCCTCATCCATGAGTCGTCTCTTACGTTCATCGCATTTTTGTGGTACACACCACCTTCCCTTGAACCTCAAACTTCCATCATCATGGATCTTAAAGTCGACTTCCCTACCTTGCTTCATCTTCTCCTTTATCTTATCTAGGTGCTCGTCTCCAACTTGACCCTCTTTGATCTCGTCGAAAACTGACAACCACAATGATAAAGCACTCAATCTTGCCTCGATCTCTGGTGGTGCGCGGATGTGTCGTTGTGCACCGCACCCGGCCAAAGATAATATTTCTCCTACTCTCTTTTACACTAAACTAGTATAATGGAAGTAAGGGTCGTATCCACAGGGAAACGGGGACGAGTTCTATATTTAGCGTGCGTTAATACCTAGATTAAACTAAGGGTCGAGTAACCCAATAATAAGGGGGGTTTTCAAGTAGATTTGTTATTAGACTACAACTAACTAGCATATAAATAAAATGAGAAATCAATATAGGAAGATCTTGAACCCGATTAACATCCACTTCAATTCATTATCGATCATTGAACCTCCACTCTAATTATTTCCTTAATTATCTATTGTTGAGAATTAATCTCGCATTCTCCTTATTCTTAGTTGAATAGCACGATCAGCGTGACTATAAAACCCTAACTAAAGGATAACCTAGTCCGATAGCGTCTAAGTTCAATCCAATAGCAGCAATAAACACAGAGAACCAACAGACCTGCTAATGTCATACGAGCGATAAACATTAAACAGTTGATTCAATTTCCCCAAGAAATAACCAAGACGATCTGCATCTAAGTTACTCCCTAGTTTGCTACCAATTGATAAAAGAATAAAACAATCCGATTCTATTCTTAAATCTAGCAAGAGATTAATTACACAATCAGACTAGTAACGTTTCTAGCATAATCATGCAAAAATCATAGAAAGCAAGCATAGAAATTAAACCATAATCAAAGGAACTAAATAGAGAGGAAAGATCTCACAATAATGCTTGAAGCTTCGTATTAATCTCGTTCAAGAACAGTTCAAGCTACAATCGGCATAGCATACGCCAATTCCATAATTGAAATCTACGATAACTAAACTAGAAAATAAAAACTAAAAAGAGAAGATAAGAAGAGAAGAATGGAGTGTTGGATATTCTCTCTCCTCAAGTGTGTGTGTTTTTTAGTCCAAAAACAAAGTTTAGTATTTATACTAAGGCTCAAAAGTCGCCCGACATTTAGACCGACCTAGGGGTCGCGAGGTGCGGTACAGGTCGCACCGTGCGATGAGCTACCGCCTTCGCAACGAGCTGAAGAGCCGGGCCAAACCAAGCGAGTCGCACCGTGCGAGAAAGCTCGCGAGGTGCGAGCAGGAGGTCGCGAGGTGCGACCATGCTCGCGAGGTGCGAGCTGCTGAGCGTGCCTGCTGCTGAGCGCTGGGCGAGCGCTGGGCTGAGCTGGGCGAGCGCTGGGCTGGCGAGGCTTACGATGCTGGAGCGCTGGGTGTGCATGCTGGATGGCCGAGGCTTGGGCTTGCGGTGCTCACGAGAGCTTGGCTTGGCGAGCTTGTCGTGATGCTTAGGCTTGCTCGGCTCAAATGCACTTCACCTTGGAAGCTCGGAATACATGACGTTAACACAAATTATCTCGCAAAACTCCGAACTTCCGCTAAGAGCTAAATAAGACACGAATGTTAACAATTACAATCAAACCCCTAGCAAAGTGCACCTAAAGTAACGTACATACACCGTATAACATGAGCGTATCAAATACCCCCACACTTGAACTTTACTCGACCTCGAGTAAACTCAAAATGAGGATCACCAAATAAATCATCACCCAAACTAACGACACCAACCTACACTCCCCCTCAACTACATCATCATCATCACATCTTAACAACATCCGCTCAAAAACCTAAACGTAAGGGACGATGATTCCCCCACACTTAGATTCGAGCTCACCTGAAAAATACAAAGACGTGACAACAATAATCACCAAACGACAACCAAAATGTGAGCTCAAATCCTGAAGGATCTCAAAGGAATTGAACTCACTCCAACGCCACAATTAAAATGACAACTCGCCTAAAACCTCAAAAGATAAACTACTACTACTATTACAACCAACCTATATAAGCAAGCCATGGAACAAAGACAAAAAGGGATAAATTCCATGCTTACTCCCAAAAACAATCAACCAAAAGAAAGTGAAAGCCAAAACAAATCTCCGGCAAATGAGTCTTCAAAATACATAATTCTCTCTTAATCTCTCATTTTGCCTAGGAGCCCTTTCGGGTTTTCATCCTAGCTTCACACTTTTTTTTTTTTTTTTTTCATCTCACCATCTTACCCGCTCAATATAAGCCACTTTTTTGCATAAGTTGCCCTTTCGGGTTTTCAACCTATCCGGGCCCCCATTTTTGCCCGAGTCGCCCGCCCTTGCGGGTTTTCAACTCAGCGGGATTCTTTTCATCATTTTTTTTTATTTAATTTTTTTTTTTCAAATTAAAAGTAATAAATACAACATAGATACGTGAGAATGAGAATTCCCTCCCCCCTACTTAAACTACACATTGTCCTCAATGTGTCGATAATTAAAAGAAAAAGTAAACTGAAAATGGGGGGGAAATTTGAAAATCGGGTAAATCGAAGATCGAATTCTCAAAACTCATGAAAAGCAATCCGTCAAACTCAAAGTGCTTAACAACACCAACTCAAATCTCTCAACTCAACTCACAACCCTCTCCCTCGAATCACTCAAACAAATGACAAATTCAAATTTTGTTTAGATTTTTGAGATTTGCTCCTAGCTTAAGAGATCGAAAAGATACATTAACAATCTCAACCCTCTAGTTGTACCAACTCCTAGCTATTGAAGTCCTCCCAACGGATTTCCTTTTGTGGATTTTGGTTACAAGTGAATTAAGATTGGTTGTGGATCTTTTTAGTGGTTGGGCGGTGGGTGAAAGAAAATTTGTTGTGGTGGTGGAAATTTGATGAGAAATAAAGAAAAAGAAAGAAAATAAAAGGGATCTCGGGTTGCCTCCCGAGAAGCGCTGTTGTTTAAAGTCGTTAGCTCGACTTAGTACCTTGAGCTCAAAAATTGGGCTTGTGCTCCATATGTGACAATGGAGGCTCCATGTCAACCTCCAATTCGAGTACCTGCAAAACAAACTGAGAAGAACTCTTGCAATGCATCGTTAGTGGTACAGTTTCAAAACAAGGTGGTAAATCAGGAGGCTTTTTCCGCTCTTTCAACTCCGGCACCATAACTTGCATGTTAGTAGGAGATGCACAATCCTCAACAATGTCAAGAACATCATGCAAAACAGAGTCAACAATGTTAATAGAGCAAAGAGGGTTATCATCCTTAATCAAAGGCTTAGAATCATTGATTTTAAACGCCTCTACCTTTCCCTCAAATTCCATGGTCAAAGAACCAGCGCGAACATCAATTTTAGTGCAAGATGTTTTCAAGAAAGGTCGCCCCAAAAGGATGGGGGCGGCATGCTTATCAGGTTCCATCTCCAAAACATAAAAATCAGCAGGAAATTGCAATTTCCCAACCTTAACTAACACATCCTCTAATTTACCCCTAGGATAAACATTGGATCTATCGCCTAATTGAATCACCACACCGAGTTTCATGCAAATTGCCAAGTTTCAAAGACTTATGCAATGAATATGGAATCACATTAATTGACGCACCTAAGTCTAACATGGCTTTAGGAAACATGGTGTCACCTATGGTACATGGGATGGTAAACATGCCTGGGTCCTTGCACTTTTGAGGCAATTTCTTTTGAAAGATAGCAGAGACATGCTCGCTAGCCTTCACTTTTTGCACTCCCTTTTGTTTTTGCTTTCTTTTCGAAGTACACAATTCCTTAAGGAATTTAGCAAACCTAGGTACTTGATTTAAAGCATCAAAAAGGGGAATGTTTACCTCACATTTACGAAAGATTTCGTAAATGTCATTGTTGCGCTATGTTTTGCGGGTTTCTCTCAATGCCTCGGGAAATGGTGGCTCTGGTTCATATGGTGGAGGAGGTGATTTTTGGACTTTCTCCTCTTGTTGAGGTGGCAATGATTTACAATATGTTGTCGGTTCATGCTCGATCACCTCTTCCATTATCTCTTTGTCTCGAACCACCAACCTCTCTTTGCTTGCAATTTCCGCTCCACTCCTCAATGTGATAGCACTCACGTTCATTTTAGGGTTGAGTTCTATTTGGGATGGAAACCTCACCGAATCCCTAGCCTCTAACTTGGTTACAGCTCCTGCAATTTGGCTTACTTGGCTCTCCAAGTTCTTGATGCTCGAACGGGTCTCCTCCTGAAACTGAACCATATTTCCCTGCATGTTAGTAACATTTTTAGTTAAAGCATTAATCATATCCTCTGTAGACATGCCGGTACTCGGTCCCTGTGATTGCCCTTGCGGCCGAAAATATGGAGCTCCTTGCTCCGGTGCTCTCGAATAAGGAGGTGGTGGGCGGTTATACTGATGTGGCGGCTGCTGGTTCCCTGATGAGTTCCCGTACCTCAAATTAGGATGATCTCGCCATCCCGGATTATAGGTACCAGAATATGGATCATATCTATTCTGGAAACCTTGGCCCTGAAAATCGGCCGCCTTAACCTCTTCACTCGGTTCTTGTAGATGAGGGCAAAAATCAGTTGGATGATGTGAAGAGCAAATGCCACAAGCCTTCACTTGGTGAGTTTTCTCTTTCACTATGAAGTCTCGCATCACGGATGTGAGAGCTTGCACCTGATCTTCCAGCTTAGAAGAACTAGAACCCTCGGCGACCACACGTCGAGTTCCAGACCTTCTACTAAACTGCCTCGAGCTTTCAGCAAGCTCATTTAACAGTTCCTTAGCAGCGAGTGTAGTTTTATTCACAATGGATCCACCACTTGCTGCATTAACCATCCTAGCATCCTCATCACATAAGCCATTATAGAAGTATAGCACCAAATCTTCCTCTGAATAACCGTGGTATGGACAACTAGCACATAACTTCTTTAACCTCTCCCAATACTCATAAAATGACTCATCACCCCGTTGCTCAATGTTACTTATCTCCTTCTTCAATGTAGATGATTTAGAAGTGGGAAAGTATTTCTCGAGAAAGCTCTTTTTCAATTGAGCCCAAGTGGTGATGCTGTCGGACGGAAGGTAGTACATCCAGTCCTTTGCTGCGTCTTTTAGCGAAAAGGGGAAAGCTTTAAGCTTGATTCTATCTTCTGAAACTCCACTTGGTTTCATGCTGCTGCATACCACATGAAACTCAGACAAACGTTTATTTGGATCTTCACCATTTAGCCCATGGAATGAGGGAAGCAAATGTATCAACCCCGACTTTAGCTCAAATGTGTCCCCCACTTCCGGTTCCGGAAATGTGATACACAAAGGTTGTTGGTCGAGGTTAGGAGCAGTGAGCTCCTTTAAAGTGCGGTGCTCAACTCTAGGAGGCATCTCTTCTTCAAATCCAAGCGAAAAAGGGAGCTCTCTAAAGTCTTCACGCAATTCTCTTCTCAGCCTGAAAAGGGTTAGTTCTAGATCTCGATCGTACTGCAAAGGTTCTTGGTTAGTAGCACGAGTATTAACCATAAACAAAAACCATAAGCAATACAATCCAAAAGCATACACTAAATACAAAAAAGTAACACCGTGTCCCCGGCAACGGCGCCAAAATTTGGTGGTGCGCGGATGTGTCGTTGTGCACCGCACCCGGCCAAAGATAATATTTCTCCTACTCTCTTTTACACTAAACTAGTGTAATGGAAGTAAGGGTCGTATCCACAGGGAAACGGGGACGAGTTCTATATTTAGCGTGCGTTAATACCTAGATTAAACTAAGGGTCGAGTAACCTAATAATAAGGGGGGTTTTCAAGTAGATTTGTTATTAGACTACAACTAACTAGCATATAAATAAAATGAGAAATCAATATAGGAAGATCTTGAACCCGATTAACATCCACTTCAATTCATTATCGATCATTGAACCTCCACTCTAATTATTTCCTTAATTATCTATTGTTGAGAATTAATCTCGCATTCTCCTTATTCTTAGTTGAATAGCACGATCAGCGTGACTATAAAACCCTAACTAAAGGATAACCTAGTCCGATAGCGTCTAAGTTCAATCCAATAGCAAGCAATAAACACGAGAGAACCAACGGACACGCTAATGTCATACGAGCGATAAACATTAAACAGTTGATTCAATTTCCCCAAGAAATAACCAAGACGATCTGCATCTAAGTTACTCCCTAGTTTGCTACCAATTGATAAAAGAATAAAACAATCCGATTCTATTCTTAAATCTAGCAGTAGATTAATTACACAATCAGACTAGTAACGTTTCTAGCATAATCATGCAAAAATCATAGAAAGCAAGCATAGAAATTAAACCATAATCAAAGGAACTAAATAGAGAGGAAAGATCTCACAATAATGCTTGAAGCTTCGTATTAATCTCGTTCAAGAACAGTTCAAGCTACAATCGGCATAGCATACGCCAATTCCATAATTGAAATCTACGATAACTAAACTAGAAAATAAAAACTAAAAAGAGAAGATAAGAAGAGAAGAATGGAGTGTTGGATATTCTCTCTCCTCAAGTGTGTGTGTTTTTTAGTCCAAAAACAAAGTTTAGTATTTATACTAAGGCTCAAAAGTCAGCCGACATTTAGACCGACCTAGGGGTCGCGAGGTGCGGTACAGGTCGCACCGTGCGATGAGCTACTGCCTTCGCAACGAGCTGAAGAGCTGGGCCAAACCAAGCAGGTCGCACCGTGCGAGAAAGCTCGCGAGGTGCGAGCAGGAGGTCGCGAGGTGCGACCATGCTCGCGAGGTGCGAGCTGCTGGGCGTGCCTGCTGCTGAGCGCTGGGCGAGCGCTGGGCTGAGCTGGGCGAGCGCTGGGCTGGCGAGGCTTACGATGCTGGAGCGCTGGGTGTGCATGCTGGATGGCCGAGGCTTGGGCTTGCGGTGCTCACGAGAGCTTGGCTTGGCGAGCTTGTCGTGATGCTTAGGCTTGCTCGGCTCAAATGCACTTCACCTTGGAAGCTCGGAATACATGACGTTAACACAAATTATCTCGCAAAACTCCGAACTTCCGCTAAGAGCTAAATAAGACACGAATGTTAACAATTACAATCAAACCCCTAGCAAAGTGCACCTAAAGTAACGTACATACACCGTATAACATGAGCGTATCAATCTCCTAAGGATTTAAGATTTTTAGGCTAAGTCTTTACATATCTCGACACAATTCCTCAGGAACTACCAAGACATTCATGCTATGTCTCGACTTCCTACTCAAAGCATCAACAACTACATTCGCCTTCCCTTCATGATACTGGATATCTAAATCATAATCCTTAATCAACTCTAACCATCTCCTCTGCCTTATATTGAGATTTTTTTGGGTGAAGATGTACTTCAAGCTCTTATGGTCGGTAAAGATCTTACAAATTGCCCCATAAAGGTAAAAACAATCGCAGCTAACTTTAGATCATGGGTAGGGTAATTAGCCTCATATGGTTTCAATTGACGCGACGCATACGCGATCACCTTCCCATTCTGCTGTAGAACACATCCCAAACCATTCTTCGAAGCATCACTATACACCTCAAACCCCTCATTTCCATCAGGCAGGATTAAACGGGTGCAGAGGATAAACACTCCTTCAAAATCTGGAATGCTTCCTCGCACTTCTCACTCCACTCGAATTTTGACTGTCTTCATCAAATTGGTCATTGGCCTTGCTATCTTCGAGAAATCTCTCACAAATCTCCTATAATAGCCAGCTAATCCCAAAAAACTCCTGATATCTGACACATTCTTTGGAGTAGGCCACTCACTAATAGCTTGAATCTTAGCGGAATCTACAGAAACTCCTTCTTTGGGCACATAGTGACCCAAAAATGCTACTTTTTTCCAAACGAAACTCACACTTAGAGAACTTGGCATACAATTGGTTCTTCCTAAGAGTATCCAATATAATCCTCAAGTGCTCATCATGCTCTTCTTCACTCTTTGAATAAATTAGAATATCATCAATGAATACCACAACGAACTTATATAAGAACTCATGGAATATCATATTCATCAAATCCATAAAAATGGCTGGAGCATTAGTCAATCCACACGGCATCACAGTAAACTCATAATGACCATAACGCGTCCTAAACGCAGTCTTGGTTTATCCTTATCAGCTACCCTCAACTGGTGATACCCCGAACGTAAATCAATCTTTGAAAATATACTCGCTCCATTCAACTGATCAAACAGGTCATCTATCCTAGGCAAAGGATACTTATTCTTAATAGTCACATTGTTTAACTCCCTATAATCGATGCACAATTTCATACTCACGTCTTTCTTCACAAACAACACAGGAGCTCCCCAAGGTGACGCGCTAGGCCTAATATAACCCTTATCCAACAGCTCTTGCAATTGCGTCTTTAACTCACTCATTTCAGGAGGTGCCATTCTATAAGGTGCTTTAGAAATAGGTGCGGTACCAGGAACTAAGTCTATGGTGAATTCAACAGCTCTTCTAGGCGGCATACCAGAAATCTCGCTTGGAAACACATCCATAATCTCTTTCACGATTGGAACATCCTCGATCTTCAATCCCACTTCTTTACCAACATCTTGCACACTACAGGAAAACAACTCACACCCCTTCTTCATCAACTTCTTCACTTGCATAGCAGAATTAACTTCAAAGCTCGTAGGCTTTCCAAAACGTCGATAGGAAGTCAACTTCCCCAAAGGGCTCCTCAACACGACTTTCTGAGCATCACAGTCTATTTTGGCCTTGTAAAACCTAACCAAATCATCCCAAGAATAACATCTAGGTCTCCCAAATTGAATTCCATTAAATCAGAAGGAAATACAGTCTCCTATCTTCATAGGCAAATCTTTAAACAACTTGGTACACCTTATGATCTCTCCAGTAGGTATACTAATATGCAAATCAATCACCTCAAAATCTACCAACCCCAAACTATTAATGACGGACGACGAAACAAACGAATAAGTCGCCCCATAATCAAACAATGCTTTAACAAGAACGGAGTTAATAGAGAAAGTACCAGAAACTACGTCGGCATATCGATCAGCTTCATTGCGACTCATCATGAACAGTTTACCCATAGCCTTATTCTGGTTGTTGTTGCTCTCACTAGCAGGCTTACTGAAGCTTCCTTGGTTGTTAAGTGCCCCTACAGGCTTCGAACCTTGTTATTATGACTCATTGAACCCAGACCTCCCCTGATTACCACTCCCATTACCATTTTGCTCTTTCTTCTGCTTGATGAAGCACTCATACTCCCTATGGCCCTTCTTCTGGCAGTAGTTACAGATTAATAAGTCTCCCTTACAGTCTCTACCAAGGTGGTTCTTGCTGCACTTCTTACAATGGTGAACTATTTCAGACTGGCCCTTATTGTTATAGCCCTGACCATTCCTCCCTTGCAAATTCCCATTTTGGTTCTTCTTAAAGTTACCCTGATTTCCTCCAGTATTAAAATGCTTTCTCTTCTCACCCACTACAACATTCTTTTTATCACGCCTCGACTGAAGACCATAAATATGGGTGGCTCTTCCATACACAACATCCAAAGATGCAAAAGTCTCACCACCTAACCCCAGTTGGATTTCCTCAGTCAAACCTTGCTCAAATCTTTGAGCCTTTAACTCCTCAGTGGCTACTACCTCATGTGCAAACCTCGACAGTGCTATGAACTTACTATAGTACTCAGAGATGGTCATGATCCCCATCCTAGGTCTATAAACTCCTGGGCTTTAGGTTTCCTCATAAATGCAGGGCAAAACTTACCTCTTAAAGTAGTAACAAAGGAACCCCAATTAAATCCCTCAATAGCACTCAGTCTAGCCCCATTTTCTCTCCACCATAAGTCAGTCGCATCTTTCAGGTATAATACAGCTTGACCTACTTTCATACCCTTAGGATAATTCACAGCCCCGAAAATCTTTTCAAATTCCCTAATCCAACTCTCTAAGGTAGTTATCCCCATCAGACTCAGACCCAGATCCTCCATCACTCTCATCATCACTCAACACAACCGGGTTGTAGTAGCTCCTTACTCTAGAAGCTCCTCTATCAGACATGACTAGAGATCCTATAACAGATAAATACGACATCTATAACTAATCGATACTCTCAGTTAGCGTATGTTCCCAACAATAAACCATAAGCAAGAATAACCAACAACTCAAAGCATAGGAATAACATAAAAATAGTTAAGCACGGAAGAAAAACACAAACATGTTGAACTAACAGCTTAATGCAAACATATAATATTTCTATCCTATATGCCCATTCCTATACAACCAATCTCTCACAAAATAATAAAGTAACAAAAATAAACTAGAAGTATTAAGATAATTAATTAAATAAATAAGTAATTAATATATACATTTTTTTGAATTTATAAGAAAAAAATCTAAGTAAATAAGAATGAAGAAGTTCGAAATTTTCGAACCAAATAAAAAAAAAATCGGACTTTACAATAATTCGAAAAAAAATATTCAAAATCTTGAATAAAAAATGTTTCGAAAAGTGATTTGAACAAAAAGAATAAGTAGGAGCTCGATTTCTAAGAAATTCATTTTAAGTAACTAGCCAGCTAGGCGCCTAAAAATTTAAAGTTGGCACGAAAGGCCAATAAAAACCTAAAGCTCTAAGATACCACTTTGTAACACCCCGACAATTCTCTCTTCTATAAATACCTTTTAATATAAAACTTAGAGAATTATCAAAGTATTATCGCTCGTGTGAAAATGTATCGATTTATTCAGAATTTTGCAGTGGAAAACATAATAAATAAACTTTAGAAATAAACATAGTCAACCAAAAGAGTCAACTCTAAAAGTCAAACCAACATAAAGTCAAAAGTCAACCTCAAACGTAAAAGTCAACTACAATAGTCAAACTCAACTAAGAAAAGCATAAAGTCAAAGTCAAATGCAAAGGTAAAGTCAACACAAGCTCTCCAATCCCAAACCCATGATGCATCATCTTCAAACCTGTAAAGGACGATGCACTATTGATCCCTAGAGACTGCTCACCAAATGGGTCATCATAGGATTAATAAGGCATAGCTATGATCAACACATACACACAAAGCACGTAATCAGCAAAGTTGAGTACTACATAGTAAATAAATAAACAATCCTAACATGATACTAATAAATACTAAGCAGGGATAAATAATCTTACAACGACATAACAAACTACTTTTACTGAACTAAACTCCACAACTAGTAAGTTAATTAATTTAGATGGAATAGTTAAAGGAAAGAGTTGTCCAAACCAAACTAGTCTCCAATTTAGAAGACGAAGTACGGACTTGACTCCGTACTTCCTTGACCTACGATATCGAGGAACCTTTTAAATAAAAAATAGGACACTGTGATCAATCCGGTCCCAAGAAAAGCCATGGGCTACCACCATGTACTCCAACTCATACTAGTCCAACACTTCAGACGTGCACAAGTCTAAAGCTATTGCTATCCACATTTCACTTTACATGATTAATAATTTATTACCTATTATGACCCACAAGTAGAACCAACAATATAAAGTCATCAAGTAATCATAAACTTCCATTATTATCTTAGGATTAGATAAGTGATCATCAACTTAACAACCCAAGAACAATTCCAATATTAAATCCATAACCTTTATTTAATTGTTGAACCAAGTCAACAACCAACCAACCTTTCATAGGTATAAAAATCAACTTAGCAAAGAAGGCCCTCGGTCCTCATAAAGTAATTAAAAAATCCAAAGGGAACAACATGATTCAATCACGTCAATCATAAATATTAACCCCTCATGTGAATTAATAAACTAAAGTTCACAAATCCCATATGCTTGCATCAATATTCCATACAAACATAATATCAATATCATAACCAACATGCTTCAACAACGGCATAAAACATGCAAATCCAATTTAATAGAAATCACATATGAACTAAAAATAGTTCCCTATACATGATGCTACATAATTCTCATCCTTAGGATATGATACTAGTCCAATCAATACATAGGTATGTCGTACCTTGTGTAGACAAATCGAGAGGCCACTTTCACAACCTTAAAAGTCGCCTAAAGACAAATCTCCGCCTAAAATAATCAATCATAACCCACAATCAATACTTTATAAATTTCCAGCACTAATAAAATACTTTAAACCCTTCTCAAGAGTGTTTAAAAACCTTTCCCATCATTAAAACTTAATTATTAAAACCTTCTAGTATAGTACTACTACACTAGTTGCTTAAAAACCCTTAAAACACATGGTTTAATCATAAAAACTCCATTACTAACATCCTTTTAAATTTCCAGCAACATATACTATAATAAAACCCTTTTTAAACATGCTTAAACATACTTAAAATCATAAGATACTCAATTTCACAAACTACAACATACTATTATGATTTTCCAACTTATAAAACCCTAAAAATACATGCTTTGATATTTTAAAACCCTATTTTAACATATTAAGTAAATCTGAAATTTTCTAACTTTATTAAACAATTTACATAATCTTAGATACAAAATCAAATCATCAAATTATAACTTTTAAACATAAACATATTAAAACAAACCTTAAAAATACAAATTTTGTATTAAAATAACTTGAGGAGGAAGAAAAACAACCAAGCAAAAAAGAGTAGGAAGGACCGGTAGCAAGGGCGGCGCAAGGGCTGCGGTCGGCGGCCGGCGGCCGGCGGCTGCCGTCGACGGAAGGAGGAAGAAACCGAGAGAAGAAAAAGAGAGAAAAAGAAAAAGGAGGGAGGAGGCGAAAAAATAGAGGGAGAAGAAAGAGAGAGAAAATAAATGGGGAAAATTTTGGGGTTTTGGGGTTTATATAGGTTCCCCTTTTTGGGCTTAGGAAAAGGTGATTAGGCTAATGGCATTATTTAATGGTTGATGAATTGGGTGGTTGAGTTCCTCATACCCAATTTAAAATCCTTTTCACAACCCAAAAAGTGTTTTAAGCTTTTTAAATATATTTCAAAGTATGACTAAATAAAATGTTTGACTTCTTCAAATCATTAAATAATTTATTTGACTTTCAAATAGACAACCCTTCAAGAATAAATCGTTTAAATACTAAAATATACTAAAATATATATAAATATATATATAAAATTCATAAATTTAAGGGGGATTATAGGCTGCATATGATTGGCTGAGATTCATCCCCCAATCATTGTCTGCCACGTGTCAAATTCTTATTGCTTAGCAAATCAAATGCCCCCATTCTAGGGTGACATCAAATGGCAGCTTTCAGATTCCAAACACTATAAATAGTCCCTTCAAAATCAGGTAAAAGGTAGATCATTGAATATTGTGCCATTACTCAGCTAAAATATTCTCTCTCTATCTCTATATAGGTAATTCCTCACCTGAACTGACTTAAGCTTCGGAGGGGGAACCACTACCCAAACCTCCAGGGTTGGTTTCCTTTTTCTGCAGGTTCGCATGAATAAGCTAAGGCATCGTTGCACAAGTCTCTCCAAGAACATTTACAAGGAATAAGTTACTTGGCCTACAAGTAGACTAAACATTTTCAGGTTCGGAGTACGGAGCTAAGGTATCTTTGCACAAGTCTCTCCAAGAACATTTTCAAGGAAGAAGTTAGTTGGCCTACAAGTAGACTAAACAATAATAATAATAATAATAATAATAATAATAATAATAATAATAATAATAATAATAATAATAATAATAATAATAATAATAATAATAATAATAATAATAATAATAATAATAATAATAATAATAATAATAATAATAGGCGGTGAACGAAGAGGGAGTGGGGGAAATCGGCGGTGAACGAAGAGGGGTGGAGGAAATTGGCGGTGAACGAAGAGGGGGGGGGGAAATCGACGACGGTGAACGAAGAAGGGGGTGGGGGAGAGGGTCAATGGGGGGGGGGGGAGGGGTTGGGTCTGGGGTGGGGTAAAGGGGGAGGGGTGGGGGTTAGTAGGGGGTTAGGGTTTGGGGGATGATTTAGGTGGGTTAGAGTTTGGGTGGGTTAAGGTTTACATTTTTAGGGTTAGGGCTTAATGACGGCAAAATCGTAAAATAAAGATAATGGGTGAGTTAGCGGAAGTTAGAAAAATGGCATTTGGTGAACGTTTTCGAAAACTCAAGGGTATATGGTGCATTTTTTGAACATTGAGGGTATATGGTGAATTTTTTGATTTGTCGGGGATATTTAGTGAAAAACCCGTAATAATAATAACACTAATAATAGTAATAGTAATAATAACAACAATAATAATAACAACAATTATAACAACAACAATAATAACAACAATAAGAACAACAACAATAATAATCATAATAATAATTATAATAATAATTATAGTTAATAATTATAATTATAGTAATAATAGTAATAATAATAATAACAACAATAATAATAACAATAACAAAGAAGAAAGAACAACAACAACAACAACAACAACAAAGAAGAAGAACAAAGAAGAAGAAAGACCAAAGAAGAAGACCAACAAAGAACAACAACAACAAAGAACAACAAAGAACAACAACAAAGAAAGAATAAAGAACAACAAAAGAACAACAACAACAACAACAACAAACAAAGAACAACAACAACAACACCAACAACAACAACAACAACACCAAAGAACAACAACAACAACAAAGAATAAAGAATAAAGCATAAAGAACAATCAACAAAGAACACCAACAAAGAATAAACAACAACAAAGAATAAAGAATAAAGAACAACAACAACAAAGAATAAAGAATAACAAAGAACAAAGAAGAACAACAAAGAACAACAAAAGAATAAAGAACAACAACAAGAACAACAACAACAACACAACAACAACAACAACAACAACAAGAATAAAGAATAAAGAATAAAGAATAAAGAATAACAAAGAATAAAGAACAACAACAACAAGAACAACAACAAAGAATAACCAACAACAACAACAACAACAACAACAACAACAACAACAACAAGAAAGAACAACAAAGAAAAGAACTAAAGAATAAAGAATAACAAAGAATAACAAAGAATAAAGAACAACAAAAGAACAACAACAAAGAATAAAGAATAACAAAGAATAAAGAACAAAAGAACAACATCAACAAACAAAGAACAACAACAAAGAAGAACAACAACAAGAAGAACAACAACAAAGAACAAAAGAACACCAAAGAACAAAGAACAACAACAACAAGAACAACAACAACAACAAAGAACAACAATAAGAACAACAACAAAACAACAAACAACATCAAGAATAAAGAATAAAGAACAAAAGAACAACAGAAAAGAATAAAGAATAAAGAATAAAGAACAACAAGAACAAAAACACAACAACAACAACAATAACAACAACAAAAGAACAACAACAACAACAAAGAACAACAACACAAGAACAACAACAAAGAATAAAGAACAACAACAAAAAAAAAGAATAAAGAATAAAGAACAACAACAAAGAAGAACAACAAAGAACAATAACAACAAAGAAGAACAACAAAACAACAAGAATAACAACAAAGAACAACAACAAAGAACAACAACAAAAGAAAACAAGAATAAAGAATAAAGAATAAAGAATAAAGAATAAAGAACAAAAGAATAAAGAATAAAGAATAAAGAATAAAGAATAAAGAATAAAGAATAAAGAATAAAGAATAAAGAACAAAAAGAACAACAAACAACCAACAACAACACCAACAACAACACTAACAACAACAACAACAACAAAGAACAACAACAAAGAACAAAGAATAACAACAACAACAACAAAGAACAAAAGAAAACAAGAACATCAACAAGAAGAATAAAGAATAAAGAACAAACAAGAACAAAGAAGAACAAAGAAGAATAAAGAACAACAAGAACAACAACAAAGAACAAAACAACAAAACAACAACAAAGAACAACAAAAACAACAAAGAACAACAAAGAACAACAAAAGAACAACAACAAGAATAAAGAATAAAGAACAACAACAAAACAAGAACAAAAAGAATAAAGAACAACAAAGAACAATAAAGAAGAATAAAGAACAACAACAACAAAGAACAAAGAATGAAGAACAAAACAAAAGAAGAAGAATAAAAAACAAAGAACAACAACAACAACAAAGAACAACAACAACAACAACAACAACAACAAGAACAACAACAAAGAATAACAACAAAAGAACAACAAAGAAAGAACAAACAACAACAAACAAAAGAAGAACAACAACAAAGAATAACAACAACAACAACAACAATAACAACAACAAAAGAAGAATAAAGAATAAAGAACAAAAAAGAATAAAAAGAACAACAACAACAACAACAAGAA